>JAOTON010001596.1:817500-1322500 GCA_034440635.1 Lepas anatifera | reverse complement strand
AAGCATCTAGCGACCGTCACTGACGCCATTCTAATAGATGTTGAAATTCTATAATATTGCTTTGCCTCTATAATTACAATAATGATTAGATTCCTCAGATTGATACCCTCACCTAAGTGCGGGAACCGAACGTGATGGAAACACGCACTTGGTCATTACTGCCCTCTCTCATAATGAAATGAATTCATAATGCGCTATGGTTTTGTAGCAATTGGCATGATTTCTTATGACGCGTTTTTTGTACTTGTTTTTTTACTTGTACTTGTCTTTTGTACTTGTTTTTTGTACTTTTTCGGTTGGTGGGTGCAGAAGCATCATGGGACATGAGGCTACAGCGAAGTACGATGAAAGTCTACCTGCTATTTCAGGTGGAAGCTGGATACTCAATGCGTTTGACTCAGCAAACATTAATGAACCTCCTTGATATAGGTTGTGCCATCCAAAAGTACTGCCTTTCTGGTCCGAATGTCACCCCTCCCCACTCCTCCGACTGCAAACCCTGGATCCACCTATGCTCTATCCTTTCCAGCGTTGTAGATTTTTCTCAGCAGTATTTTGCCTTCCTTCGGACGGAGAACATTAGCAGCGCTGATTGATGAGGCAAATTGGAATCCGGATCAAAGTCAGTAATCTGAGAAAAAGGCAGTTGGCTGCTTTGAAGAAGTCGCTGCTCTGGGCGGGCGTCCGGCATTCAGCGGCCACCAGCGTAGTTTGCCGCCACAGTCGGAATGACTGGGACGCTCTGCAGGTTGTCTGGCGTGCCGGCAGTTGTCATTGCTCCTCGGGACATGCACTTCAGTATTGCACAGGACATGTTTCAGAGCGTGTATTTTCTGGAGGTTGGATATACGGCTTAGAACATCGTTGAGTACGACTTTTGATTTCTGAATGTATGCTCTCAAAATCGATGGCATAGCTAGTTTTATTGAGCACATCCCTTGAGTAAGTCAATTACCAATAGGTATGTGTGTGAATATTTGTGCATATTCGTGCATGTACATACGTGGAAATTCTGGTAAAGTTAGGGGGCAAGGGCAGGGGCAGGAGCAGTCCGGTCATACCCCGCCCTACCCCAAGCGGTCAAATTGTACCTAGTTTTGGCTGGTTTTGGCCGATTTTCTATAAAACAATATTTTTACGACTTTTCCGTGGCTCCCCTCCCAAACGCTTCTCTAAATAAATCCACTTCTGGGTGAGGGATTATACCTCAGTCCCAAACCAATAATTCCATGAAATATCAACGCTTCCGCAAAAGCCCTTCTGCGCAGCAAACAGGGCTGAAAGGGGCGTCCGCTACAGAGTGTTGAACAAAATACCGACGTGGACGCGCGTCGAAAGGGACGGGCGAACGCAGTTTCGGACAGAATGGGGGCGTCCTCCCAAAATAATGAGGCCCGAACTATGTTCATGTTTTCTTTCGCTCTCTAAGGAGCGAGGATCCACGTGAATTTTTCACTTTAGTTCTTTTTAACTGTTCTCGGAAGTTGGCTACCGTCGCCCTCTCTCTCCCCTCCCCGGTCATCGGCAGGGTGGGATCCGTCCCTCCTTCGGTGAAAACATGCGCGGAGACGCTCCTGCCAACGTGAATACGTCTTCTCAGACTGGTCCCGTTGGTAAATTGTTTTCCTTTAAAATCTGGATATGTTCAGAGCTTGATTTCTGAATTGGTTCTCCTTTGCTTTTCTGGCTCGTCAGGACTCTCTGAATGGTTGCAATTTTTCTGGATGCGGACACTGGCCCCAGCCTGGATATGGACGCAAACGTGATTGTCTGAGCCGACTCTTCAAGGCCACAGTTCCCACCCCTCCCTCACAACTGTGGCATATTTGCGTCTGGCAGAGGCCCTGTGGGGTGTCGTCCGTCAGTAACGTGCGTTTGTCTGAACTGTTCCACATTCCCCCCCCGATGACGCATAATTGACATAATCAGTAGGTTTGGTTACTCACCATTGGAGTGAGATTGCCCGGCACTCCGTGTTGGACAGAACGAATCGAAATACCGTTACGTTATTGATGATTGCGCGCATCGTCATTTACTGGCGGTCACTCTATTGCAAAAGCTCATTTAGGCTACATGAGCAATGCCTTTGAAATCCGTGCTCGCTTGTTCAAACAGCCGCAATGCCGAAGGGTGAAGTAGGGAAGTGCGCTCTTCCCAGTCATTGATGATTCAGAGAAGGAAGCCCAGCGTAGACGCAGCGTAGATCCACGTCCCTACAACGGCGTACCTAGAAGGCTGTGCTAAAACCAGTGATGCCAATGTTCGACATCTCCAAACCGATCAGGAGACCGATACATATTTATAGGCAGCCTTGGCTTCTAAAAAACATTACCGGTTGTACAGCCATGGGTGGAGAATTGTTCTGAAAATTACCCCGGCCGGCGGCCGATGCCTGGCCAGTGGCGGATCCAGCGCACCTGTTTGTGGGGGGCAAAAAATTAACCAGGGCTCGTCGACCGGGGGGTGCGTGGGGTGGGAAACTACGTTGGCGTGGCCTTTATTGTGTCCACGGGGGGGTTATGAAGCGGTGTTGGTGTTGTGTCGTCGACCGGGAGAGAGGGGGGAAGCGATGTTAGCCGTGGGGGGGGGGGGTGCTAAGTTGTATTGTTATTCTCCCACATATTTTTTGGAGGAAGGCTAAGCCAATTTTGCGCCCTGGATCCGCCAGCGTGCCTTGCATGCTTCCAGTGTACCTACGTACTCCAGAGGAACAATAAAATGGACACTTTCCCCGCACAAACTGCCATGCCTATTGCTAAGGTCAGCTGTGGAGGTCCACAGTGGTCCATTGAAAAGTAAAAGAGCACAAAACAGACAAGAAAAAAGTAAAGACGAAACACAGAATCTCGTTTTATTTTCAATAACAACTTGTATGATCTTTTGAGGCAATGAATGGCCGCAAAAAGGTTTTCCTGGAAAGGGACACGGTAAATGGCATGGGCAAAGTATATCGGAACGATGACGAGGAACGTCTTCGGGTGTGTGTTGTCTTCATGTTGATGTTGGTGCTGGGATACCCATCTGGGGAACGGCTGATCGAATGCTTGCTGCAGAATAAACAAATGTTGATAAGATATTTATTTTTCAACTAAGTGAACAGGCAACATCGGATAATATCACAATGGCATTAGTTTCAGCTGAAACCAGGATGGGGTTTCGAAGATGTGCATTCACATGTAGTTAAGATCAAATAAACACGTGGCTTACTTTACTTTCCTATAGACACGCGAAAAAGCATTCTGAACAAAATAAATCCCGGACATCAAGTACCAAGACATAATACCGGACATCAATACATAAATACCAGACATCAAGTATTAAATATTGCGTCGTTTTATGTTTATATCATACTATCAAAGGCTGAATTAAATTACTGTTGTAGTTTATCTAAAATGGGCAATGAGTCACAGTTTTCAATGTACGCTCAATGTATGCACTTTCAATGTACTCCAGACGTGGTGGCAGAGGAGGTTGACTGGACTGACAAACTGGAAAAAGGCGAATGAAAATGAAATAGAAAGGAAGAGACCAAATGGGCTGCCAACTAAAACACTCGATCTGGTTGTTGTGAATAAAATGGGAAATTGATCCGTCTACACAAACGGATAAAACACGGAACAATGTACGTGAGTTGTGTTGTCAAACTTAAAATGACCGCCCTTGCCCTAAGTCCTTGGCAGGCAGCCGTGCAGACTATTATGAATGTCATCATAAATTATATCAAATCATCCTCAGTACAAACCTTTTATGACAATCCATTTGCTTCCACTGACGTCCCCCCCAAGAACGTTTAGATTTCGACATTTGTATTATTTAATAAACGTAATGCCTCACCTTTCTCTTCGATGCTTGCTTAAAAAGAATGCCTCCAAAGTCTTTTGCCGCTTCATCTTTACTGAATGTGGGAAAGATGTGACCTATTAAGAAAAATGGATTCGTGATAGGTAGGACGTCTCAAAACACCAGACACTCGTTACTCCTTCTTGTCGCTGTAGGGTAGCTGTGGAAATGTAGGAACGGTTAAGTAGTTGCAGGGAAGCAAGATCATATTAGCTAAAATTAAAATGCATCCATCAATAGGTATTATGTGGGTACATATTGTTTGTAAATGCATCTTCGATTTATTGTAAAACCTGACCATATTAACCGTAAATTTTGACCTTCTGCAGCATTAACAAGGACTCCAAAAGTTACCCCGGCCGCGCCGGGGTAACTTGAAAGTTACCCCGGCCATGGCCGGGGTGGCCGGGGCATATTCTCCACCCATGTGTACAGCTAATGCTAGAACAACACTATTCACGATACACTTCAGATCAAGGGAAACTACGAGGAAATATAAGACGCAATTCGTTATGATGTGATCGTTTAGTTTTCCGTTGCGCCAAAAACACAGCGCCAGTATAATAGTTAAAATATATCTAAAAAAAGCTAAGCCTCTTCAGCAAATAACCTACTTGTAAAAATATCGTTTGGAAACAGAAAGATAAGGCTGCCGGTCGACTGCTCTTGTATATTCGTTTCTAAACCAAACTACCATGCTTATCAAGTTATGTTGACTTTTATTTCGATGCAGCTATTAGCAAGAAGTTTTGTTCAAAGAGAACCGAGCTTAGGGAATCATGGTAATATTCTAGCTCGGTAAAGTACCTGATTAGGGGAAAGGACACCGTTGTTTACACGAAAACTGTGTTATCTGTCAGAATATTTCAGCGAGATGAGGTTTCATTACGTACTAAAATCGATCCAAAACAAACGGCGCGGGTACGACCAGTAATTGGAACGTCCTGCAACACTAGTATAGGTTTTGCCCATTAGCGAGCGCGAATGTACTTTTTGGCACAATGTTTTGTTGACAGGACGCATAACGCTGGGGCAGGAAAAACAGTCTAGCCGTCGCCAACGGAATTACGTCACGAACGTTTTTGGCCGAAAAATGTTGCAGCTTTTCATTAAACGGGGAGTATTTGTCAGAGCTTATGAATGCTCCTAAATATAAATATAAAAACACGTTGAGGCATGGCATCAAAAGGAGACTATTTATCAGAGCTTGTGCATCCGTCTAAATCTAACAAAACATGTATTGACAGACTCAACGTCAGCTTTTCACTTTGATTTGGGCACGATCTTGCCTATTTGTCACCGAATTGATCCATTTTTGTCATCAGTGTTGTTGGCGGTTTAGCAGATCTTCCTACCTCTGCAACGCCTCTAGGTGTTGCTGAGTTTACTCCCGTGGCTGGAACCTCGGGCCGATAACAATAATGCCCTGACAATTTTATCGATGGCCGTTTGATGTCGTAACTATGACGAAAATTGCAATTGTGAAAGCTTTGAGTCAGAATTAGCCTTCAGGATCTGGGAAAGGAACTTACGTTATGCTGCTGCAGTTGAGAGCATGAGGGTAAACATCCATTAACCATTCCCGGGAGTAATTCCGTAGCCGTTACCGAACGGGAGTAATAACCTCATCGCCCATCTACGCTCTGCTAGCCATCTGTTGGCACAGATGAGGGGCTAACATTGCTTTGTTCCGTTTCTGTGTTTGGAGCCAGTCGGTGCGGCCGCCGGTGTGTACCTGCAACAGCCGCGTCGACGCCGACGCGCCGGCGTCGACGCTCCGATGTGCGGCGCCGCCGCTCAGTCTCGTGATGGATGCACCGGCGACGGCCGCGCACCCGTGGCTAGGGCATTCGTGTGTATCCTCCGGGGTGGCTTAGTGAGGTAGTTGTAGGCTATGCAATGGAAACTCCGCTTCAACTTTGGTGTGGACCTTGGTGTCAGAGGCTGTGCGTCGAAAATCGTGAAGAAAAATCGGTCAGGTGATGAGTTATAATCCCTGTCATGGGTAATAGCTTCTCTGGTGTAGTAAAAGTATTTAAGATGCCGTGAAACAATTTAATATCATCTGACGGACATGGTGTTTCAGTGTTTCTGTGTCGCCCACTAGGGCAGAGTAGGTTGGGATGTGCAGCCAGTGATGAGTAAGACGTACAGCACCTTCGCGGTGGCGAGTGGCGGAGACTCGCGCTTGTGGAGGCTAGCTCGATGGCTTCTGACCTCGCTGAGCCGCTGCTGCGCCTCGGAGCCGACCGAGACCGAGCCGCTGGCGTCGGCCAGTGACGACAGCCTGATCCAGGTGCTGCGGCAGAGGGAGCCGAAGAGGGCGGCCGCCGACCGGCGCCACACCTCCCTGCCTCTGATGCGGTCCAGCTCCGGCCACGGCCTGGCCTCCAGGCCGGAGGCCGACCCCACCCCCGGCTCCGGCCCGCCGCTGGGGCCCGGCTCCGAGCACAGCTCGGTCAGCCAGCTCTCCACCAGCACCGTGGACTCTCCGCTGCTCTCCTCGGTGGCCTCCAGCAAGATGACGGGTCTGGCCAGCCTGGCACTGAACGGCACTGCGGGCACGGCCCAGATGTCGCCCGAGGCGAGAGCCGCTGTACTCGCCTCCACTCGCAAAAAGGTGGACAGGAAGCGTTCCTACACGGTGCTCCCTTACAAGAAGCCCGGTAAGCCGGTCAACTTTGAGGACAGCTTTCTCTCACTTGGTGCAATGGGTAGGCGTCTTTCTGTTTAATTTGCATCGCGCTCTTGTCGATCCTTGATGTTTCCACTTCGTTAGCTTAGGTTGCTGTCAGCCGGAGCCGCATCCTGGAATGTTATCCGGTCTTGTCCTGTGGCATATTTAAAATCAGTGCTAACCAAGTTTTCTGAACATACAATTTATTTGAAATCGCATGGAGTGTCTTCGCACCTCAGGGGTATTTTACGCCTTCTTACAGCGGTACGGGGTTATGCTTATGTCCCTTTAAGCAATCTGGAATTACTATCCATGTAAAAAGAACACTTGCAGTTCATGTTCGATAAGTTCTCAGCTATTTTATAATATGTGGTGTGGCGTTTGTTTCTACCTTGATGCTATCCAATTTTAATATATTTGTGTGCATTTTTGATGACCGGAGACGCCGCTGCGAAGGGGCGCCTATTTCTAAAGTTTTGAATTGCTGCAGCGAGGGTTTGGAATTATTTGGGCTCAGTTTTTAGCTAATAGATCAGAATGCAGTTGACGGTGCCAACGTTTAGTGACACCTCAACTCTCACCGCGAAACGGTTAGCCAGCCACTCCCAACAGTACATATAGCGGGAAGTACGCATATGCACTGTCTCCAAAAATATTTTCGGGAGAGTACATTCATCTCCATCGTCAATAGGCATCGGGCGACGCGGGCCGCAGGGACCACTTATGTCTGCTGCCATGACGAAGCTAATGAACTTCTGCAACGTCTTCAACTGCAATAGAAGTTAGGTCAGGCATCAGTGGTGTATTTGCAAAAGCTGGTCGATCCCTACATATTGGCTGCAGTGTAGATTTGGTTTGTGACCGGCGTGAGAGGGAGACAGGTGCGGCTCTGTTGCGACCTCTGTGTCGATGTTGTGTCGCCAAGACCGCCGGGCAGCTCCCCTGGGAGGGCGTCCACGGCGCCACAGGTTCGATGTGCGCTCCCGGCCCTGCCCATCTGGCGACAAAGGCCAGACACGGCCTCACCTGTTTGGCCAGAGGCCATCTGTCCTCTGCGTGGCCTGATGAAGGTCAGTGGGCTAGAGGTCCACAATTTATCACCCGAGATTGCAGAGAGCATGCGCGGTTAAGTTAACGTGGCAGCGGCCGTCTTTCTGTGGTTTGACCCCGTAATGAAGGGTATACGAAGAATGGCAGGCCAGCTCGATACAAAAACAAAAATATTTTGGTTCTGAGCACGCTATTTTCTTCTGTGAAATTGAATTCCAATTTGAGGATGCATTTTACAATTTTCATGGAACATATATTTTTGCAATAGCTCATACCTATTTGTGTTTATATGTATAATCACGCTCACCAAGGTGTATTAGAATTAAAGGGTATGTGACACCTTGGTCGAATTCTGGAATTTAGTGTATTTAGGGGAACTTTTAGCCGAAAATCATGGAACCGTCCATGATTTCTCTGAAAATTGTTCAATAAGCTCCATATATTGATTTTAAAATGCTCCTCTAGGGAAAGAATATCTGCCTGTGGATGATGTCATGATCTGGCAACCACTACCATATTCAATAGGCTTCAAGGGCTTCGATTAGCTGATACTCACCGTGACGTCAGCATATGTCGTCACACCAACAGCTGACAGCTGTGGCCGGCTGCTTGGGTACATTTTGTGTACATTTTAGGTGGGTTCTTAGCTTTTCTCTACGGAAATTTTCAGTTCCAAGACAAATTAGATATTAAGTACCAGGTTTTCCGGCGTGCTTTACAACTTGGCTATCACAGCTAAAATCATGTTATAAAGGTGCCACATTCCTTTTAATGGTCAACAGGTCATCTGGGCGACAATCGTGTATATAAACATATGGGCCCAATGAACTTGATATTGCTGATTTTGAGCGTTTGGTCTGTTTTGCTATCAGCCCACAAGGTAATAATTTTCTGGTTTGTTATTTTCTGCTCAAAAGTTGTTGCACGCAAACACAAATTGCGATATTGGGAACGATTAACTCCTTGCTAAAAGTAAAGGTGGCAACTCGGCTTTCGGCGACCGTGCATGCAGCTAAAACGGCATACACCATTTCTTATTTTCTGACTTGATCCTTCGTGTTATGATGCTCAGTCCGATTTTTGGGTCTACCTGCATCTGCTTCATAAACCTTCACCCACGGCAATAGGAACAAAATATTTTAGCCGCACCTATCCCTGTGTCCCGCATGGTACACCAGTACAGCCAAGGATGACCAAGCTGGGCGATATAGCATGGTATAATAGAAATATTAGCCATTTGTGCTTCAAACCATTATTGGTATTGTGAATTCCCAGTACACAAACACACGCACACCCTTCACTTGCAGCAAAACAACTGAAGCATAGAAACGCTGTTTTCGACACTCAATTTTAGGTGCGGTGGTAGAGGTTGAATTGGGTTTCGCCGCTGTTGACCTGCAAGCTCAATCAGTTCTGGAAAGGGAACAGGATTTGATTCGGCTTTGTGGCAGAAATATGATTGGACGGAGCATGAGGATGAACCAGCTTCACTATCACATGCTATTTTATGGAGATTAGATGAGCGCCCGGTTTATCTTTTGATCTCAGGAAAAGCATAACCCACGTGAATCGACAACTGTATGAATAGGAAAGCAATTTGTCTGAAAACTCTTGACATGTGAAGCAACGAAATTTTATGGAAGTGCCAGCTCGATCTGGGCATACTATTTAGTCTGTAGCATAGTCTAAAATGTAATGCCTGTTTGCGAGGACTGCTGTGGAAGTTTTATTAGGAGTGGCCAGACCGGTGGATTACTAAACTGCTGTATAGTGGCTATGTATCGATTGGAGTCGTGGCTTTTGTGAACTATTTAAGAGCTAAACTCGAAATTTTCATCGCTGCATGCGCCCATCCTAATTTTGGTCCTTAATGATGTATTTTTTCTGGCTTTGCTCCTATTTGCCTGTTCGCCTCTCCTCTAACGTTAATCTCACTGGCTGAAATATCGTCGGGCAATTCTCATACAGCTTGGAAGAGTAGAAATCTATCAACATTCATCGGCTGATTTCAAAATTACGTTTCTTCATGTCCCAGAATGAGACAGGGATCGGCTGAGGGCCGTGGCTGGGCCGGACTGGCGCCGCCGCTCCTCCGGCACGCTGTGTTCTGCGTCGCGTCGGCGGCCACAGGCGTGCCGCTCGAGGCTGCGTGCGGCCCAGTCACGCACCCCGACCCGTGACACGGCGGAACCAACAGCGCCAGACGGAGAGCCAGTGCGCAGACCTGCCGGCGCGCAGCCCGGCCGCTGCCTTCGGGAATTCGTCGGTAACGACGAACTCGCTGGGTGGAAATACTGAACAAGTGCTGGGGTTTTCCTTCATTGTTTGGTTGCGAAGATTGATGACCTGTGCTCCGGAACGTCAGAAATTGCCTAGTTAAGAGAACATGCGAGAGAGGAAGGAGAGAGATCGCGCACGCCAGAGAGCCAGAGAGCCAGAGAGCCAGAGAGCCAGAGAGCCAGAGAGCCAGAGAGCCAGAGAGCCAGAGAGCCAGAGAGCCAGAGAGCCAGAGAGCCAGAGAGAGAGATTAGTTCGCTTGGTGCCCTTGTTTAAAATTCATTTGGCATTACCTGTAAAATATAGAAAAGTGCATTCAAAATTGGAATTGTTCGTGAAACTCGATACTAGAGACAATTTAAACATTTACAAATTTCATATTGGTAACCGCGCTAATTTGGAGACAGATGCACAAGAAATTGGATTTGCTCAGCATTTAAAAATTACTCAGAATAGAAAGGAAAACACGTTTGAAAGAAAATAGGTAAAGATTTAGCGTGTGATCTGAGGGATCGGATTTGATTATCTAGCCGATTTGTCATGGAATGGCTTTGCTTCTAATGCAGTTTCCATGCTCTACCGGTGAGCACTGATCGCTTTTCCTAATGCGTGTTATTACCAACACGCACAGGTGGGAGAGGCAGTGCCACTCCGTCGCCTTTGCCCTCCATCGAGAACTTCTGTAATCTGCCCGCCGAAACTCTATTACTTTGTGGCTCATAGGCTACACATCCTAAGAGAAGCTTAGTGTTCTATATGGTGTCAAAGTTTTACACGGTCCCGTCATGGTCCATTATTTCATGCCTGAAAGTAAAATGAACCGCACCGTTGTCGTATGGCACAGTCGCGCATTTTGCCGCGTTGGCCACTTTTGAAAGCATTTACTACCTCAGACATCGACATTCCACATTTACTCGACAATATGAGGTAGCGAATATTCGGCCTCAACTTTTTCACTGATATGAATGTTGGTCTTGTTCCCTCGTTGGTGTTTTTGGAAGGTACAATATTACAATCGACTCTCTGTATATATATATATATATATATATATATATATATATATATATATATATATATATATATATATAGCAGGTATTATTAAAAATCACAGCTTCCTTGGCATTAATTAGTTTCTTGTCCGTCGCTTCGAGTTGGCGGATAAGGCTTCGTTCGTTGTCGTTATATTTATAAAGAATTGTACAAAATGACATCTATTGACGTTTCACCTTCCATAAGGCATCTTCATGAATACAAATGATATGCAGTTACATTTTACAAGTATAGACTAGATAACATATTCTTAGTTTCGATACGGTACAAAGCACATTTTAATCTCTTCGCTGACATTTTTTAAATTGAACACTGGTCGGAAAACAATCGAATGATTCATCACATAACACGTTCACTAGATATTAGTGCACCTACTCCGGAAAAAACCCCATCAAGTGAAACACACAACAATATGAAACATATCATAACTCAGCTAAACATGAATGGAAATATAAAGCTTAGCTGAACCCTTCCTAATCTAAAGTGTTTTGTCATAAAGTGCCAGTGTTGTGGATTGTTTTGTCTGGATGTTGCTGATGGGTGATGTGTTTCTGATGATAACTGTTTCTAGTGTGGTGAGTCGCCGCCGATCGATGAATGCCTGGATAGACTTCTGAAAGCGCTACAGGATAGCTCAGGACTCAACTTCACAGTTGAAAAGAGTGTCAACAACAAACTGCCATTCCTTGATGTTATGATCGATGTGCAGGAAGGCCAGTTTGTAACTGATGTCTATCGTAAGCCGACAAATTTAGGCAGGTGTATGAATGGAGAAGGGGACTGCTCAGATGCATATAAGCTAGGGGTCATCCGCTCCTACGTGCGTAGGTCGCTGAGAAACTGCAGCTCCTGGCAGTTAGTTAACCTAGAACTAAAGAGAGTGCGGAAAATTCTAGTTGATAACGGCTACAGCAACTCTGATTTTGATCGCGTCACACACAAAATGTTAAATGACTACATGGAAAACGATCCACAGACACCGCAGACACTGCACGAAGACACCGCAAGCACCACGGAGACACGTAGGCATGAAGGCACACAGACACCGCAGGAAAGTATTACCGTCCACTACAAGAACACTCTCACTTCATCATGGAAGGCGGATGAGAAGGCAATCACTAACATCGTGAAACGCTACACAGTACCTACTGACCCAAACAAGAAAATACGCCTCAACATCTACTACACTAACCCCAAGACATCAACACTTGTCATGAAGAACAACACCCACAAGCAGGCACCACTGAAGCAGACCAACGTAATATACCGCTACCGATGTACAGCCGGGGACTGCGAAACCCGCGAGGTATATGACGTTGGCTACACAACAACAACACTCAGCCGCAGACTCACAATGCATATACAACAAGGTTCACCGAAGAAACACATGCACGAACACCATGGCATCAGCATCACCAGAGACATGCTTACCACCAACGCAGAAATCATCGCACACTGCAACGATCGGCGGCGACTCACACTGTAAAAATTTGTACACCGTTGGTGCAACAACGCACCTTTAAAGCGTGGAGGGAGAACGGACGTTTTAAACGGACATGCGTTCGCCTAAAGGGTGTAACATGCACTGGTATCCAGTGTACCGACGCTCCTTAACCGTGCCTTGAACACCTTGGTGCGTTACCGTTGATCAAAAGAGTGTAACGTAGCACTTCTTCAGTGCTAGCTTGCTCTGCTTATCAGTGTATCGTAAAACCTTCGTACTTTACTGGTTACCTATGAAGTGTAACGTTGCACTGCTCCAGTACTGCCCTGCGCTTCTTAGAAGTGTATCATCAACCTTTCGTGCGTTTGTGTTCGCTCAAGAGTGTGACGTAACACTTCCAGTGCTGACCTGCACTGTTTCCAGCACCGGCCATGATTTTTGTTCTGCAGAACTAAAATTCATTACAAGTAACGAACCTCTGAATTCGGAGATGGAATAGCATTCCCGGTAGAAGCAAGAGCTGTACAATCACACGCGTTTCCAAAACCATATGTTTTATTTCAGGCCTTTACATGACCTTCCCGAAACTGTCTTGCATGGAACGACTCGGAGGTAACACTGCAAATAACGGCAGTCTTGTATTAGCGATATTACGACAAAACTCGAAGCAAATACTCCAACCACACCGATCACATAACCCAAACACGTATCCGGCCCGTTTCTATCCTGCTATTCGGCCTCTGCACCACACCGCAGGCCTCGTGGCATGTCCTCCACTTGGCCTATAGCCTCATCATCAGCTTCACCACGTGGACCTGAATAGCCACCGCTAAACCCTGGTTAACCTTCCGGCAAAGACGTGCTGATGCAGGAATAGCGCCACTTTTCCCCCAACGCGCCAACGCGGTTTCGGGGCGGAAACTTCTGATGAAGTACCGGGAATTTGGCTCTCCTCGCCTTTGCGCTGCCACCTGAAACAAAGAAACTAAAATAAGCACCAGTACTATTTCAGTTATCATATTAAGACCCCTTTTTAAAATAAATGAACAAGTGAGGTAAAATAGATATCCAGAATAATGAAGGACCCAACCACAAACATAATACAGATCCCGAATAAAAATTGCTGAATTTTGATTTAAACTTAAACAAATATTCCAAGATCGCGGAACGTCATTTTCTATCGCGGAATAGCGATAGCAAACCACTTATTTTTGGATCGCGTGCCCAGCACTGGAAGGTGCAAAGGGTTTTTCTAAAGCATTTATTTCCATACAATGCCATGAGGATAGGGGCTAAGTATCTAAACTGGGGGGGGGGCAAAGAGCTAATAACATTATGTTTGAACATAATATCTCAGCATGGCATCAATGTGTGCGTGTGTCTGTGCCCTATTTTGGTTCGTTTAACCAATCTGCAGCATATATCAGGAGACTTGACCAGATGGTTGGGGAGCTTAAATTCTAGATTGCAAACTATTACAGGTTTGACGAGATCTGGGGAGGGCAGCCCTTTGGTAAATTTGCTGGTTTGAGGCAGCTTGTTCAGAATTTCAGGTAGAGGGAGGGGATTGGGAGAAATGCATACACTTTGAGCATGGTATGATATGCCAAGAAGTGTAAGGGCAGCTGGGGATAGAAGTGACCTTCATTAGCCGTGATGTATACGACAATGGTGACATTACGAAAATGCGCATGCAGCAGGAATTATTGTGCACAGCAAGAGCCAAAAGTCCCCTTTCTACTAATGAAACATACCCCCTTGAGTCCTGATATTGCCCCTTTCCTTCTGCGGTCCCCAGTTAAAGTTTGAGAAAAATGCACTGCATAGAATCATTCAATCCGTGATGCAACCATACCCAGTCTTCCCAATGTATTGTAGTTTGTTGTAAATATTTTTGAAGTTCTCACGTGCCCCCACGCCCCCTGGATCTGCGTATGCGCTGAGGCCTTTCGGGAATGCCACGAAGCAGCATGGGCACCAGATGCTTGATCGCTCTTTGTAGGAAAAGAAGCAGGAAAAAATAATAGCCCACCCAAAAATATTTTCTTTTTGTTTGTTGAGGAATGCATAGTTTTCTATCAGCTATTTTTTCAAAACGTGCATGAGCCCCACCCTCCCCCGTCCACTCAAACCCGTAATGACCTCTGGCCGATCCAGGGGAGCGAGGCGATCTCCCTGAAAACCACACTATTTGCCCGATTTTTTCAAAAAGTTTTATCACGACATGGGACGATTTTCCACCCCCTCCCTCAAACAACCCAATCCAGATCCGCCACTGGTGAAGACCGTCCTGGTAAGACCATCTAAACAATTGAGGAAGGTAGGTAATTCAGAGTCAATTATTTTCATGCAACGCCACGGTGTTGGTGGTCAAGTACCATAGGTTCAGGTTGCCTTACCTTATTTCCTCGTCTTGGTAAGGCAGAATACCTGCCAATGTCCTCGTGGTTACTTGGCAGGTAAAAGGCCAAAATTACTCGGTGGTGCTGGGCTCTCTTGCTCAGTAAGGTGACAAGGCTTAAGTCCAAGCAGCTCCACTAAATAAATCGATGATCCGGCACCCAGAATCCTACAACAGGGTGTGAGCTTGTGTTGTTAAGCCCTAATCAATAACTGATCGAAAAAACAATAGTAGTATAGCTCAGAGCCCATCCTCTCCGTGTCGCGTCCTGAACCAAAGTGGGAGACGCGTGCGGAAGTGGTGCACGTGCAGTAAAACCGACGGCGCGCGTGAGCCTAACCGTGCCGCGTTGCACCCTTAAAAGTGCAACGTTACACGCCTCGCTTTTAGGTGATCGATTATAATAGTTCACGATACAACTCGAGCGTTTTAAGTTGCACTTCTAAGCGATCTCGCCTGCACTCTTGTGAATCTTCGTTGATGCTGGTCGGGTGAAGGGTGCGGCCTTACTCCCGATAGATATATGGGGCGTAGCTGTGCCTTTTAAAGCCAGGGATAGCACCAAGCATACCACATGACTCGGAACATCCCGACAACATGGTGCTGCTATGATTTCTTGACACCTGATAGCCGTCTGTGCTTGCACCAACGGTGTACAAATTTTTACAGTGCACCACACTAGAAACAGTTATCATCAGAAACACATCACCCATCATCAACATCCAGACAAAACAATCCACAACACTGGCACTTTATGACAAAACACTTTAGATTAGGAAGGGTTCAGCTAAGCTTTATATTTCCATTCATGTTTAGCTGAGTTATGAGATATGTTTCATATTGTTGTGTGTTTCACTTGATGGTTTTTTCCGGAGTAGGTGCACTAATATCTAGTGAACGTGTTATGTGATGAATCATTCGATTGTTTTCCGACCAGTGTTCAATTTAAAAAAATGTCAGCGAAGAAATTAAAATGTGCTTTGTACCGTATCGAAACTAAAAATATGTTATCTAGTCTATACTTGTAAAATGTAACTGCATATCATTTGTATTCATGAAGATGCCTTATGGAAGGTGAAACGTCAATAGATGTCATTTTGTACAATTCTTTATAAATATAACGACAACGAACGAAGCCTTATCCGCTAACTCGAAGCGACGCACAAGAAACTAATTAATGCCAAGGAAGCTGTGATTTTTAATAATACCTGCATTAAAGAAAAACTACTTACCAAATACACTAATATATATATATATATAATATTTATCTGTATATATATATATATATATATATATATATATATATATATATATATATATATATATATATATATATATATATGGCTGGCTTGCTTTTGCTTGAGGTATGAATACACCTGATGACATGATGTCAGTCCCAGTAAAACATAGTCAGGAGGAACTGGCAGTGTTTCTAACCTTAAATTTCACACAAGATAAAGCAATTTGCATCATACAGAGTGGAGATCTAATGTTTCCTTTCAAAGATGACCGAAAGTGTTCCTGATAGCTTTTTAAACGGGATGTGACAGTTGCAATAATACAAGAAAAGTAACTGGGTTAGGGGTTGTATATAAACAAACTAGATTTAGTGTTTACGCATTTCTTATTGGATTTTTGGGGTGCTGGAGTTTAGCCACCAAGCACCTAGAGAACGGCCCGCCAACAACGTGGGGAGGACTCAACATTGGTGTGAGCTCCTTAAAAACCCCGCTTTCCTTGTTGTGACTTGTTCTTTTTGTGTTTTTCTCCGTACTGCGAACGAGGTGGAGGTGTGAAAAATGGTTAATTTCAGTTACAGCGAGTGTTAAATGTAGCGAAATTTGACAGCTGCTTCGTCAGATTTTTGCATTTTCCAATGGAATCTATGTTTATGTCATTTTAATAATGATGCTGGTTTTTGCTCATAGCCATGGTTATGGATCTGCACAGTCAACGCCACCGTTTGGCTGTCTAAAATTCGTATTATCATACCACCAATGTCGCCCTGGCCGTGGTGTGTGGTTATTGATCTCCATGAGGACAAGCTGACGTGTTCCAGGTTCCAGCCTCTCCCAGGCTTCTCGGAAGTCGGCTACCGCACTCTTTTCTGGGATGCTGGCAACGCCACACAAGCTGCTTAATTAAAACGAAGTCTTAATCTAGTCCCAATCTATTAAATCGAGTCCCAATCCGCTGGCACGCTCCGAATTTAGTGTGAGTTTGAATTTGCCTCCTTGTTCAGAACTGAGGAGATATGCTTCCTGTCTCAGTGCCTTTAGTGAGTTTGAATTTGCCTCCTTGTTCAGAACTGAGCAGATATGCCTCCTGTCCCAGTGCCTTTAGTGAGTTTGAATTTGCCTCCTTGTTCAGAACTGAGAAGATATGCCTCCTGTCCCAGTGCCTTTAGTGAGTTTGAATTTGCCTCCTTGTTCAGAAATGAGAAGATATGCCTCCTGTCCCAGTGCCTTTAGTGAGTTTGAATTTGCCTCCTTGTTCAAAACTGAGGAGATATGCTTCCTGTCCCAGTGCCTTTAGTGAGTTTGAATTTGCCTCCTTGTTCAGAACTGAGGAGATATGCCTCCTGTCCCAGTGCCTTTAGTGAGTTTGAATTTGCCTCCTTGTTCAGAACTGAGAAGATATGCCCCCTGTTCCAGTGCCTTTAGTGAGTTTGAATTTGCCTCCTTGTTCAGAACTGAGAAGATATGCCTCCTGTCCCAGTCAGTGCCTTTAGTGAGTTTGAATTTGTCTCCTTGTTCAGAACTGAGGAGATATGCTTCCTGTCCCAGTGCTTTTAGCGGATTTCTACATTCGCTAAATTCCAGACGATTGCTTCCATGCTTTAAATCCCACCACCGAGTTGAAACCAACGTTCCGGTGTGTTTCGTTCGCTTCGAATCTGAAAGGACGTGAGGCGATACGACCTACTTTCTGGAGCGGCTGCGCCGCTCCCTATTGTTGGTTTCGTGCCAGTGGTGGATAGAAAGGGGGGGGCTAGGGGGCTCAAGCCCCACTCCGATATTTCTGATTGTCATAGTAATCACATAGAAAGAGGTTATTCGGAGTAAACGTGCGGATGGGCTGCGCCCCCTCCCCCAGCCTCCGTATGAAATGAAAGCCTTGATCCGCCCGCCAGTGTTTCGTGCCGAAGTCCGTGCTTCCATCAGTTCGCGGCTTCTCTCCGGCCGGAGCCGCTAACAATGAACAATGCATGAACTCTTTTGCCACCGATTTCACAACCAGAACATGAGCAGCTGAGCTCGTAAAGAATTCAACAGCGGAATGGCCGCATATTTCTGCAACACGGTCGAGACTTGGTGTTACAGTGGGCCCCAGCTGGAAACAATGAAAACTAAACGTTCCACTGCCGCCTTGGGGGGGGTCTAAAACACTTTTTCTTAGGTTGAATTGAGGTTTTCCTGCCGGCTTAAAGTGATGGATCTGCGCTTAAACATTTGACATTTTATACAATTATCTTGATTCATTTATTCTACCTGTAAGTAAAAATTTCACAGTTATAACATAATACGTGTTTTATCATGCGTAGGTAGTTAGTTATAGAAAACCCACTGCAGTTGAGTGCCACCCGATTTTGATGTTAAAAGTCGATGACTTAGTGACCTTTAAACGTGTATTAAAAGCAATTGATGATGTCAGAAAAGGTCTATACAAAGAGCATAGAAGCTCACTCGTAGCCAAACCAGACTTAACTGGTAGAATTGGTGTTAAATTCAAACAAAGGATCGTAAAGCTACACATATTTCACCGCACCTACCAAAACTGTAATCAACGCCACATGATCTCAATGGTTGATGCATTCCTAGACACAAAATAACAATATATGACCCTAAAAGAGCGCCTAACACAACATAGAAGCGTAAAGGCTAAAACAGGGGAAAAGCTGCCTAAAGCCTCAAAGCCTTGAAAGAGAACACAGTGCCATTTAAGTGATGATGAGATGTCCTAGTAGCCCTCACGGATCCAGAGTTGAACCTGGTAAGTATCTGGTGAACGTTTCAGCATCTGACCGTCTGCAGGCGGGCCAAGAGGGAAAAGCTAAAAGAGGAAGGCAGGGGTTTCCTCCACTGCGCGCTGAAGACAGTCTATAAGGTAAACATGGGGTGCCTAAAACATCGCCATCGGCTGAAAGGCTGCGCTAGTCGTTATCCACATTTTACCCTGTTCCCGTATTGATTTTTGGGAATTGTCTATGACGTATATGGTTTCGGTGTGTTCAGGCGCCGTTTTAGTTATGGGGCATTTATGCCTGCTGTCTTTTTTTGCTCTGCTGGAGTCTTTTACGGAGTTTTATACTGTTTTTATCAGTGTTTAGCTCCAGCTAGGTTTGCGCATTGTAATGTTGTGCTTAATGCTCCTTCACTTAAGCCACTCGTATCAGGCTTCTCTTGGCTGGGTTTCAATGTTTTACCAGTTGCTTAGCATTTACTGTGCAATCTCGGCTGCTTCGTTTTTACCAGAAAGTTATCAGCAGGTTTTATATTGTTCACCTTGTAAAAAGTTATCGTGAACGTACTTATTCCATTTTCTTAATATAGAATAATTGATACTTGCTTAACCAATTATACCCAACTTTGTATACCTATAAACTGTTTCTATGCGCCCAAACAAACTCAGCTGCACTGGAACTCAGCCTTAGTGCTACTGACCCATTCCAAGGTCAGCTGAATGAAGTACTTAAACTTTCGACCAGCCTTATTACTAATGTGTGGGCCGCACTTCAAGTAGTTTTAACGATGCAGGCTCTCGAAGACAATACGCAGGCTGCTACTGCGTTAATTTTTGTTCTGTAGTTCCAAGCTGTGGTAGTTTCCACGGCATCTTACCAGCTGAGTGTGGAGGCAACGCTAACTTAAGCTCCAAGACTAAGCTGATCTTTTTTCTTTCAGAATTACGTGTGATGATTTTTCTTGTTGTGCTCTCGCAGAGACAGTCTTTCTTTGATCTTGCGCGATTTAGTTCTGTTCCATTTTGTGCCGGATTGTTAACGAGGCTGGCAATGGTGGCGACCTCGTGGACCGCACGTGGTCGCGTGAGTCAACTGCAGATGGCATCAAACGTCTTTTGATGGTTGCCATAGTATGATCTGTCATTCAGGCAAGGACTAAAAATGGTGTGTGCTTTCGGTTGGTACGAAATGGTAACTGTAAAACACAATTGTGCGAAAACGGCTCAAATTATGTGGCCTCCCATTATACCAACTTCATTTAAAGAAGAGCTTCACAATGCCAAAACCATTGCCGTTTGGTTTTGTGAACTGTTTTGCTGGCTTCGCTTACACCCGGTGCACTGTTGTTTTGCGTTACTTAGATAGGTCAGGATTCTGCGATATTGTCTCTCACTCAAACTTTAGGTGAGCTCTGAGTTTTTAAATTTTTTTCTGACAAAAAATATTTAGAGATGAGGGTGAATTTTTGGCCCTTACACTGCGTGCATAACCGTAAGATATAGGCGTCTCTGTTCAACAGTAACGTAAACATTTGCTGTCTAAGACTGCAATTTTTGGGCTGTAAATATGTATGTACAGACCGAAGCTTTCACGAAACAGACGAAATCACGCCAGGGTGACGCACGGCTGCAACTCTGGAAAACGTATTATCATTCTTCTTTGATTTGTCGTGGGAAGGTCTTCGTAATTTCATAAGCGTAGGAATATTTTGCTTTCATAAACTGAAAATACATTTTGATTGAAATATGTAGTATCCAGGGCAGTAGCTGACATCAGTGAGAGTCCTTCAGTGTCTAATTTTTATACAGCCTTGGGCAAACTTTTTGCCCTATAAGATGCCTTATAAAAGTCATATCTAGTCTGTGGGTTCACATAAAGTTTTTTAACATTTCAGCATGTGCGGGAATTTCTTTGGCGGAGTGGATGGAAGGTGCTAGACTTCCCTCCGCCTAAAATTAGAATCTTCCATAAGGTTAGTAGCGCTGTGCGTGTGAACCAGCCCTTCCAAGAGCCCCTGGATTGATGAGATCTGGTTCCCCGCTGGTCGGAAACACCACCAAAGCTTTATATATCCATTTACTTTGCCTGTCTACATGCAAATGGGGCTCCTCAGCGCTCCGATTACACGACGTGCTCAAAGAAGGCTCGTTCCGAGGATCGTAAAAGTCATCGTTTTCGCCGGCTCTGTGGGTCTTTGTGGCTAAACCCATCGATTTATTCAGGATAATTAGTTTGGTAGTGTGCCTACCATCTATTCCTCACAGAACGATAGCTGATGTTTTGCGTTTTTTTTGTTCCATCACGTGGAACGTTTTCAGAGGGGGAATATGGACCGTGTTCTGAAGCTATCAGTGTAACCTGAGGGAGAAAAACGATATAACTGACTAGTTGACTCTGCACAGCATCATGACGTGCATGCGTCTCCTTACTTTGGACTACCGAAGGTGGGGCGTCGTTTGACCTTATTCGTTGAATACAAAAGTGGAAACAAAATGTGAGATAGAAACATAGAGTTGTATTTTGCAGACGTTCCGTGTTTTCAAACTATTAGACAGTTACATTATCCCAGCCTTAATATGTCTATCATCCCGTTCATAAGATGCCTAACACATATTTTTTAGACTTTTGATCGTCCCCTCCCCCATGTAACGTTTTGTAACGCTCGGTAGACCCTCCTTCACAAATTACGGGATGCTGGATCTAGACCGCTCCCCCTGAAAGGTAGAAAAAGGAAACCCCATTATTTCTGGAATATTTAGGACTGCCAATGGTGCCGTAGTGCCGTTGGATTTTCTGCGAATGAATCAGAACAAGGCTGATGATCAATCTTCGTGAACAATGTGATCCTGTCAAACTTTTGAAACGTTTCCGCATCTGATGGAAAGTGGAGAGATCAGAGACGTTGCCCGTCTCCCTGTTTCGACGTCCATTCAGCTGCTCTATGTGAACCCGCCGTTCTACCAGCTTTACCTTTCCAATTCCAAAAACTGCCAGCGTTGCACACTTCTTGAGTGATATTTTCATGCATTTCTTATTTTTCAATAATTGTCTTTCTGAGCTTTGTTGTCAGCAATACACACCTATTTTTTAGCTGTCGTTAGGTTTTTCAGCCTTGTTCTGATTCCTTAGCAGAAAATCCAGCTTCAAAGGATGTCTCTGACGGCCATGATATCGTTTTATTTTTTTAGAGCATGGTAAACAAGTGGCTGGAAATTGCCCGACACCTTGAAAACAAACATGGACAGGGTTTTCTGCAAATTCGTTCAGAGCGTGACGTCCTTAAGCTGCGGGGTTTCGCCTTCGCGGCCACGTCTTCGTCATGCGAAGTGCATTCAGGTGCCAGATAGTATGTTGAAGGAAGGGTGCCTTAAAGGTGTTCGTTTTATAGTAGTAGGAGTTGAGTCAAAGCTGTCTTAGCGGGACATTTGTGATTTAAATTAATAGGCCCTTGCAAGGCCCACAAGACCGTTTAGTGACACCAAGTGTAGTCGTAATCTACTGTTTGAGAGTCACTCGTAGTCAGGGAAAATATTAATCCTTAATTTACTGGAAACAATGCTCGTTTTTAGCCTAAACATGTATGCATTTTTTGTTTGTTGGAGTTTCCTGACTAAACTGAAAGTTTCCATGTTTTAGTTTAAATGGTATGACGTCAAGGTAAAACGTGGGTGACTGCTCCACTTTCCATGATTGCAATGACATTATCTTTGCTTAGCGTACCTCCTCCTTCAGTCATTGCCGTTTTAATAATGGTCATCATCATGAGTGGGGTTTAAGGGCGCGTCGACGGCGAGGGTCATTTTGCGCCCAGTTTTAATAATGAGATGGGACGAGGAGATTGCTCTCTGAGAATGGGAGGGGACCAGGAAAGGGGCATCTAAGAATGGGTTGGGACGAGGAGATGGCTCTCTAAGAATGGGAGGGGACGAGGAGATGCCTCTCTGAGAATGGGAGGGGACGAAGAGATGATTCTCTAATAATGGGAGCGGACGAGGAAATGGCTCTCTAAGCTGCTGAGCCCGAATTACATCCTCGCTTTTTTATCTCCAAGTTTTTTGGTCTTGAAATATGGGGTAGTTTTAGTAGTTTGTAGCTCTAGCGTCCGCAATAAATCGTTGAAAAGTTGAGGTGACGTAAACATCGCAGCTGCACAATGTGGGTGAATAACGTTAAAATATTTACGTAACTTAATTGGGATTCAAAAATGTTTTCAGTCATGATAAACTTATCGTGAATTTTCCCATTCAAAGTGGAATAATGCAGCCTCGCTCCCATGCTGGGCACCTACACATTCCGCTAGTATTTAGTAATTAGGGCGGTCATTAGATAGTCTTTTGTCACAAGTACTGGCTCGCCCACCATCCCCCGGTTACCGTCGAGCCAGACCCAATTCCTCTCCATTCAGCAAGAACCCGCATCACCAACCCCGATTTCAGTGACCTTGGCAGCTGAAAAACAGCCTCGGATGTCCTGAATAGTTGAGCAGATAACCAAGCTGAAACAATAACTTTATGGCTAAGAATATCTGAAAATTTCATCAATTTTAGATTTTCACATGCAAAGTGGACGAAACAACTATTCCCTTGGGACAATTTCCGCAAAATTGATTCCAAAGTATCCACACGTATCTCCACCAATCAGCGGCCGCCGTCCGCAAGCCTCGCATGCCCGCGAGGCACAGAGGTGAGAAAGGTCACGGTCGCCGAGCAGCGGCCGCCGCGCTGATGCCGAGTTGAAACATCGGTGGTGAATCGCGGGGAGTTTAGTATAACAGCTTGTGGTATCTATGTGTGTGGTAGCGAGGAAAAGCTGGTGGTTTTGTTAGTGAGTCCCAGCTCATCATCATCATCATCATTGTTTGGTGTTTTTGGGCGGCCCGACTTCCATGGTCATTTTGCGCCCATATCAAACGTAAGGTATACAACGCGATTCAGGAGATGACGCATAGCAGATCATTCTGAGGCAATAGCCTCATTGAAGATTCTATGATAAGTGCAGAAAACAGAATGTGGGTTCAGAAGATAAAAAAGAGCGTAGCCCTCACACTCACATGCAGAAAAAAACATAGAGTACAAGCTATTACGTAGGGGAGTAAATCACATTGAATCCGACTTTCTTCAGGTAAAACATAATGCTCGTGATTTCGACGGACGGATGCTCCCCCAGGAGCGAAACCAGGGTGGGGGATCCCGGCAAATATCGACGCCTTTCGATTTCGAAATCCCGGCATTCGACCAGGACATGTCTTACAGATGTTCTGTCATGAGTCCCAGCTCTTCCATGATGGAGAAAATCATAAGTTCTCGGAAGGCCTGCTGAAGATAGGGTGCCATAAACCGCAGAGTGTTGTGGGAATGACCTAGGACCCTAAAAAGATGATACAGATGACAGTAAAAGCGCTAAAAGACTGGCAGCCTGAAACGTCAAAGTCCAGAAACTAAAACGTCTAAACCCTAAAAAGGGTCATTCTAGGTCTTTCCCACAACACTCCCAGCTCTTCCGACAGGATAACCCTTTTTAGAAGTCAGTAGAATACATGTTGTTGAATGCGGGTGTTGGCATGTTTTTCCGGACCGTCCGTCCTGGCGTGATGCCCCCGCGCAAACTAATGAATTCTACCCTCGTGGCAACGTCTGTACTCTCTCAACGTCCTAATGGCAACGCCCTAACAGCGCTCCTACGTCCGCTCCTGTTCGCAGCGGACATGGTTCAAGCACCATACCATTATAGCATGAAATCAGCAACACGTGTGTTTTCATTTTTGGAGGGTGCTTTCGATTTTGAAGGGAGTGTTTCCAATTATAATTCGCCTCCCACCCCCGATTATCACCCTCCAATAAAAATTCCGAGGCAACGACCCAGCATAGACGTGAAATTATGTCTACGGGCCCAATAGGTACCGATGTATTGGAAGTCTCACACCAAAGAAAGATCCAGCGAAGTCAAAATCCTGCTCTAACTACATGCACTCCAGGTTCCTGTGTGTTGATTACTACGCTCGATAGACTGTAGGTCCGCAGGCTCTGCGTTATCGTATCTGCACAGCACTCAATACCCACGCACAACGACAAAGCAAAAGCAACTGTTTTGTCGTTGTTGTGCAGTTTGTGTGGATTTGCTGCGAAATTATTTTGTATCTATAGTTGTACCTTGGGCGTACCAGGTACTAAGTTCATTGAAAAGAGGGCCGGTGAATTGAAGATACTAAAACTTCTAATGGGATTTTCCTGGATAAAGTATGAATGATTAGGCAGAAAACTACCTAATTAAGATGCCTTGCATATGCTTCTAACCGTTTTTTGTTTTGTTTGAGAAATTAGCCTGTCGCATTTCCGGCTTCTAGTCGCATACTTTCTGCAAACTACTAACAACCGTCACCTTTGGGTCGTATGTTAAAATCTGGCAGCTGTGACGGCGGTATGCAGGTTTTCTGGAGCGGGGTCTATGGTTTTAGTAGAAACTGAACATATTATATATGTATTAAATGATTAATGGTACGCTGTGCAATTGAGAAGAGTTACTGAATTGAAATAATTGTTGCACGCTTAATTCTGTATTTCCCAAAACATGTTGCTGGAGTTTGGACCATGCAGCGGGAATCTCTTTTTTGTCAGTCATGCACCTTGAATAATGCAAGTGTGTCACCTACCCCGGTAGCCGATTCGGCCAGTTTTTGCACCTTTGTACCGAGGCGTTATTCTTTTGGTTGTAGCTGGAAGTTTCTCGCGGTCTGATTATTCTCAGCTAACACCACGGAAAAAATATGGAAATTAAGACTTACGCCAACTTTAATCAGAAAATGCGTGTTGCAGCGTTCAGGGTAGCGGATACCGCAGCAGATACGGACCCTGTCATCCCGGGTATTTCTTCTGCGGCGGGTGCCATTCTGAGCCGCCCGCCGCCGTTCTTCTCGTCGGTAGAGTCTTACTATACAGTTTAGGTGGCACGGGGGAGGCTTGCTGTTGGTCGTAACAAGTTTCTGTGGGATGGCAGGTGGGTGACTTTAGCTTAGAACAACGACGAGATTGGCCTGGGTGTGGACCTGAGTAGCGGTAGTTGGTTTATAATTTTAAGAGAGTATTGCAGTCTATAAGGTGCGACAGTCACGTTTCCAAGATAATGAAGTAGTCTTTCTGAAATCTTTCTCACGATATTCTGCGTTTTCAATGACTTCTGGCATGTACCGGAAATACGTTGTTACGTAATTTATCTGCTGATGTTTACTTCTACAGTCTTTTGCATAATAATCAAACACGTGTATTTCACACAAACATACGCACATACCATAAAAACCCGTTAAAAAGGCGAGAAACGTGATATTCATATCGTGTCCCCCAAAAGCCGCTCCCGCCCTCCATCAAAAACCTAAAAAAAACATTGCTTGACATCATGACACTAGGGTCAGTCGAGGACGTCGATCGCCGACGGGTCACTGTACGGATAACATCGACAATCATCGGCATTCCCGCTGCTGAACCATAAATTGCACCCACCCTGCCTATCAAGAAATCACTACGAGTCAACGGTACCCTAAAAAAATATGTGAGATCAGAGCGTCGAAACATCTCACTGCGACGATAATAGAACCAGGCAAGGAGAAGCAGCTCGAGAACGCGTCAGGATCTCCACCCCACGCCCAACCCATATCACACTCTGCCAAGTGCAAACCACAGGCTCGGTACCTGTCGCCCCCCAAGCGGCCGGCCGGCCAGCAGGAGAACCACAACCCGCCAGCTGCGGTGCTCCTACCAGCTGTAAACGCCCCCACCGCCAGCGGGGGGCCCGCACAAGGGACTGGCGGGTCCCCGCACGGACCCCCGCCGCCAGCGAGGACGCCACGCCGCCGCGACGCACGGAACACCACGAGCGCCAAGTCACCAGTCACGTCCGATTCTGCCGCCCTAAATCAAAGCATAGTTTTCAAGGGCAACCACGTGGTCAGGAAAATTGACAGACCAAAAAATGTCGTCAAGTTTGTTTCGTAAACTGTTAGCGGTGAGTTTTCATGACTGCACCTTTAAAGATTCACTACTTTTGTCTCAAAGCACCTCCTGCTCATCACACCTCGTAAATTCAGTTGCTAGTTATTGTACTTTGCCAGTTTAAGGGAAAGCTCTGAGGCAATGCCCGGCCCTGACACTGTGTCGCGGCCTGTTTTCGAGGAACCTTTAACCCCCTGCCAATGTATGTACTACATTCATCGCCGCGTGGGGCTTAGAACACCCCTCCTCTTGGATCCTGGCTACTATGAGAAGTAGCGAAAAACCCGAGCACTGTCAGGTAGCAGTGAGAAAGAAATTCGAGATTATATTGACAGCTTTTCGCTCAGGTCATTATAGATCCAGGACGATGCCAGATTTTTGGCAGCTTTTAGCTCCATACACATGTATTTCACAGTAAGATCCCCGGAACGGAACTAAGCGTTCTTACCTCCATGGTAAACAAAACTCCCACTACGCATGAGGGCATCCCGGGCGCGATTCCGCTAAATTACGCCGGGGAGGCACTAGGATACGTGCACCCATGGCGCATCGCGTTTAAAACTCTCGATCCAGATTATAAAAAAAACACGCAAAAATACACACCCATGACCACGACTCGTGCACCACACAGCACAGCCACCATTTTCAGCTCTAGCGTTTAATTGCATGCAATAGAAACAATCTTTAGATCGCGCTATATTCCTCTGCTCACGGCGGATCAAGTTATGTGCAATATTACTATGATAGGTTAACATGTGAAATGACAGACTCAAGGTCCGTTCAAAGTCTTTATCTGGCCTGATGTGATCATGGTGCACCTGTATCAACTTGGCATGGTAATACAAACACAGTGACATCAAAATGAACCCTCGTTCACCACTTCCTGCCAAGTTATTGACCAGACACTGAAACCTGCTTTTGCAGCCCCAAATAACCTTCCAGAGGTCATGGGTCATTTTGATCGGAATAAGTCTAAGCTGTGTCTACTGAAATATAGACACTCTTTGGCTGTTTCCTATTTTCCCATGTTTCTTTAACGGAGAAGTTAGCTATTACTAACTCGACCTGGCCCATGGAAGATCATGTAAAATGACCGTAAAAATTCAGTTACGCTGAATTGTCGTGCTCGGAGGCCTTATTTTCCATATGAATTTCAGATCAATTGATATAATGTTTCGCCCTGGTGTCACTGTGAACATTTTATGGTGTGAGTCCAGGGCCGTTTAAGGTGATGACACCACACCAGGCCCGATGACCTGACATCAGATAACCCAGATCTGGAGTTTAGTTGCAAAAATGTTACGTTGCTTTTACGGTGGAGTTCCGCAGCTCCATTTTCTGACTGCCTCGATAAAACCCGGGGGAGGGGAGGGTGTGGATATCAAACAACCCTTCCGCACTGGGGCGAGGGCTAATCGTCATCGTTTCGCTCAGAAATATAGCGTAGCACATGCTGAGCACCGCATCAGCTCTTCAGATCGCCACGCTTATCGTTGTGTACGATGGAACTTCTGCACGCCGGCGAAAGTTATTGAGATGAGTACATACTCCAGCCTGCTTTCCTGTGCAGTCACGAGCGGGAGACTTTCACTGGGCGTGCTGCTGGGGCAGGTACCGGATCCGCCGGCCCTTTCTCCTGGAGTTTAGCCCAGATGTGCTGGTACACTATTCAACGGCGTGGTGAGCTCTGCCCTGCTCCCCTTTTTTAGAAATCCCCACCCAGTGACGGATGTAGGAGTTTGCCGAGGATAATCGTAGCCTCTGGGATAAACAATATAATGCGTGGCAGCGGAGTTCATGTATGGGCGATTAACCTTGAATAATGCTATAAACTCATCGCTGAAGGAAATATTTCTGCGACTGCGAGATCACTCCTAGTCACTGTGAAGTGTGCCCAGAGAAACGGCATACGCCGATGCAAGTTATGTGAGCTAAAAACCCCAAACCTGCATTCTAGAGAGATTTTAACAGCAGTATTTCACAACTCAATGACAAGGGATCTTCAACTTCCAGTCATATCGTACCGTCTAGTCAGGGTCAAATTTAGAACCGGACGAGATTGTCTCACGACGCGGGAGTTGTAGGAAAATCTGTGACACACAGGAAATTAAAACGCCGAAGTTCATTTTTTCCGATTCACAGAGACTCGCCCCCAGTGATCTGCCCCCTCCCCCCCACAAATTATCTGACGATGTGGAGCCGGGTCCTCTGTAGCCCCTCCCGGCGGCATTTACTGCATTTGCGCACTTATGTCATTCCTTGCATTAACCTGACTGCATTATTTATTCAATTCGCGTCCCACACTAAACGCTATGCAAATGAACGTAACCAATTATTTATTAAAAATCATTGGTGAACCTATACACCAAAAACTTGTGGCCAAGTTTTCACATTCGCAACGGACAGCACAATTCCTTCCCAATTTCCGCGCAGCTCTCTGTTCAAAAGGGATTCTCGACGGGTTCTGAAAAATAAGCAGGCCGAGGATTAGCAGTATCACTTTGCAGTGCGGGTGTTTAATGCCAGACAGTGCAATCTGGGAGGTGTGCCGGTGCTCGAGTCAGCGCGTGGGAACTGCTGCCTGGATCAATGCAGAGCGCCCTCCACCTCCTCACTGCAGCCTGCAAGCATTGCATGCACGCTGCATGGCCTGAACATGGAATAAACCTCACTGTGATTATTGTGAGAGATGTATTGGCTGAAAATTTTACATTTTAAACAAGAGACGCCATTTGAGATAAATCTACAAAACATGTAATGCATACGGGGGCTAAAACTCAGCGCAGAACTGTTAAGGTGTTGTTCCATTCTCACGTTATTTAGGGCGTGGTTTGACTCTGTTCGGCTATTGAAATATAAGTTATGGGTCCTCTGGAAGCTATTGACAGCATGAACTTAGCACAGCCAGCTGGGCAAAAAGAAATATGGAGACGGTCATTGTTTATCCCAAATGCCCATAACTGCTCTTTTACATATGATTTTTTGTTTGTTGCCAGAGTGTTTGTTGTATTTTATTTATTTTATTTATTTGTAAATTTTGTCCAAGCCGTTCTCAGACGGGTGTTGGAGTCTGGGTTTCACTAAAGTCACCAAGGGACTTGTCACGGAGACCCCGACGCCAAGATCTGAACAAGCAACTCCCACAATGAAGGGTTAATTTATAATGCAAAGCTTAACCTCCCACAAAGCACAGGGATGCCCGCTGCTCTCAGTTTACCCTCTCACCAGTCAGTTGCCAGCCGACCTACGTCGGGTGAACTATTGAGCGCCGGAGCTTCTCAGGGGAACCGATCCCAAGCCTGGACATGCACTGCCACTGCATGCTTCTGAGCAGCGGGCCGGAGCCCAACGCTCTACCAACTGAGCTGCCGGGGCGGTCTTATACCAGCTTATTGACTTCAAAGTCTTCAAATAGGTCTTCAAATATACTGAAGCCCTCAGGTTTGAGACAATTTTGGTTTATGCTTCTACGGGCTGAATATAATCTACGGACTTATAGATTCCCTGCCCTCAGAACATGCCAAGCTCGTCAGAGTCGATTGAATTTGATATCGTGATCGAAAATATTTACTTGTTGTTTCGGAGCAGAAGCAATGTATCGGAATGTGATGAACATGTGTATGTAGTAATGCATATATATATATATATATATATATATATATATATATATATATTTACCTCACGATCTCCAGATGCTTAGTGTTCTGCATACTGTGCTACTTACTGCAACCAAGAGGATTTTGTGTGAGTCTTACAGTTGATAGAACATGCACGCATTTTCTTCCTTCCAGAGCTTGCAACGCGATGTACCTGATTATGTTCGTCTCCTGAGTCCCCGAGGACATCGTTAGGGCAGAGAAACATGCTGGTTACCTGCTGCTAAAAGAAACTTTCTTTGCGGCAATCTTCCATTAGAACGAGTTTAGAGAAATGTCAGGTTGCCGAATCAAGGCCCTCTGTTTATTTTGTTTGATGATTCATGCTGAAGTCAGAACGCTGCAAACCACAGTAGTCAAAAACGTATTTTGCATAAGCGTGGTTTTAGGTATTTCTGAAGCAGATCCGTATCTGTATAACAGTGGTTGACAGATATTAACACTTAAACCATAAACAAACCATAACCATAACCATAACCAAATAAACCATAACCAAATAAACCAAACAAACCATAACCAATAAACAAAATGAAGAATCTCTTACAAGACACAGATACCTATGAGAAAAAAGCTTCTGGATTTATTGAAAAACTCAGTAAGAAATTCAACCAAGAAACAAGAAAACTGTTAAAAAAGTCTGAAAAGGGAAAACAACTCCTTCACCTTCTGGAAGAGGCTCCTACCGCACCACGAATGCGCGGTCTTCCAAAGCTGCACAAAACAAATATACCGATGCGTCCCATTACGTCAGGGATTGGCAGTGCTCCTCATCGTATCGCCAAAGTATTAGCAAGACCCCTATCAAGCTCGTTGGGTGCCGTCAGCGACGCACACCTCCGGAATACTGATGACCTCATGATGAAAATTAAGGACATCGACTTCTCAGATAAGTTTCTAGCCAGTTTTGATGTTAAATCATTATTTACGAACGTTTCAGTAGAGGGGGCAATGAAAGCTATCGAATTCGTAACAAAGAACATGAACCCTGACCATCTGCCCTTACCAAAACAAGACTATTTAAAATTGCTAAAAATGTGTATGAATTTTGGTGGTTTCACTTTCAACTCGGATGAGTACTTTCAACACAGTGGTCTTGCGATGGGTTCACCGTTAAGCCCAGTTGCTGCATGCCTATACATGGAATGGCTTGAAAAACATCATTACCTAGAGATAATGGGGTCAAATGTGATCTGGGCTCGATATGTCGATGACATATTAGTTGTAGTCCCCAATGATATGGACTTAGAAACTAAACTCAATCAACTAAATTCAGTTGATCCGAAAATCCAGTTCACCATTGAAAAAGAACATCAGAGAACTCTAGCTTTCCTTGACACAGAGATTGTTAGGAGTGCCGAAGTTAAATTCAAAGTATATCGAAAGCCAACGAACAAGGAATGCTATGTACATTATTACTCAGGTCACAGTGATAGGGTGAAGCGAGGAGTAGTATTAGGATTTTTTCTTAGGGCCTTCCGTATTTGTAGTGATGAATACCTGCAAGAAGAGATAGAACATATTATGACCTCGTTCACGAAGCTAAAATATCCGAGAGGATTTCTGATAAATATGAAAAAGAAAGCTCTAGATATAAGAAAACGATCCGCGAAATCCAACAAAAGGAGCAGATACGATGTGTTACGATACCTTACTCCAAACCAGCTGAAATTATTGCAAACAAACTTGAAGAAACGGGTTGCAAAGTAGCATTTTGTTCCGGTAAAAAACTTAGTAGCATCTTAGCGAAAAAAGAAAGATCAGATGACTTAGATCCAAAAAGTGTAGTGTACCAGGTGCCGTGCGGGTCGTGTACGAAATCGTACATAGGTGAAACAGGACGGGGTCTAAAAACAAGATTAAAAGAACATAGAAGAGACCTTCGAAACAACTCAGAATTCAGTGCATTTGTCATACATTCCATGAAGACTAATCATCTACCAAACTGGGATAAAGCTAAAATTATAGCAGTTTGTAAAAACAAAGATAATAGGAAAGCTACAGAAGCAGCACATATAGCTAAAAATGATACTTTTAATCTTAGGCCAGGCTTCATGAAATGGGCAAAATCTGCGGCTGTATTAGGAGTTGGTTAAGCAAAGAGAGAAAAAAGTTTTATATAATAATAACAAAAACAATAATGATGATAAAACATAGAACATTATTTAAAACAGTGATGAGGCTAGATTGTCTCATATCGAAGCTTGCTTATATACATTTTAGAATAATTCAAGAAGCATTATTGGAATATCCTCAAAAACGGTGTCTTTATATTTCTATCGCACGATAATTTTGCACAAAAATCCAAACGATGAAACTGCTGAATGTCTTGATGACGGGTTCCTTATCCCTCCTACCATAGATGCTGAAGAAGACAATTTTTGTCGAAACATCTACCTGCTGTGTTGGTTTAAGTGTTAAGATCCGTATCTGTAGAAGATATCTTGTTTATAGCCAAGGCCCACCGAAGCTGTAGGCACCCGTCCAAAGAAACAAACGAATAATGACACTTGATCGAATCCTTGATACATTAAAACGACTGGGTCTAGCTCGCTGTGCCTCTCTCAGGTGACACCATACATCATGCTGACACTGACACCATGCACCATTCTGGCACTGACACCATGCACCATCCTGACACTGACACCATACACCATCCTGACACTGACACCATACGCCATCCTGACGCTGACACCATGCACCATTCTGACACTGACACCATACACCACCCTGACACCGGCACTGAAACGGACACCATGCACCATCCTGACACTGACACCATGCACCATCCTGACACTGACACCATACACCATCCTGACACTGACACCATGCACCATTTTGGCACTGACACCATGCACCATCCTGACACTGACACCATACACCATCCTGACACTGACACCATACGCCATCCTGACGCTGACACCATGCACCATTCTGACACTGACACCATACACCACCCTGACACCGGCACTGAAACGGACACCATGCACCATCCTGACACTGACACCATGCACCATCCTGACACTGACACCATGCACCATCCTGACACTGACACCATCCACACTGATACAATTCATCAGCCGGTGTCGGAAGTGGTTGGCTGGCTTGTGAAGCGCACAATCCATCGTGCAACACGTCAATAACGGTCCTGGTGGTCGGTAGACGAGGCGTCGGCGGGAGGCGGCGGCCGGGCGGCCGAGTCGCCGCTGGCGGCGCGCTCCTCCTCCACCCTGGACCGCCGGTCCGTCTCCAGCCTGCCCATCTCAGAGCCGGATGACGACATCGACCGGCTGGTGGCCATTCACCAGCAGCGCTCCTCCACGCTCTCCACTCTTGGGGTAAGACCAGCAGCGCTCCTCCACGCTCTCCACTCTTGGGGTAAGACCGACAGCGCTCCTCCACGCTCTCCACTCTTGGGGTGAGACCAGCAGCGCTCCTCCACGCTCTCCACTCTTGGGGTGAGACCAGCAGCGCTCCTCCACGCCTCCACTCTTGGGGTAAGACCAGCAGCGCTCCTCCACGCCTCCACTTTGGGGAGACGGACCTCCACGCTCTCCACTCTTGGGGTAAAACCAGCAGCGCTCCTCCACGCTCTCCACTCTTGGGGTAAGACCAGCAGCGCTCCTCCACGCTCTCCACTCTTGGGGTGAGACCAGCAGCGCTCCTCCACGCTCTCCACTCTTGGGGTAAGACCGACAGCGCTCCTCCACGCTCTCCACTCTTGGGGTGAGACCAGCAGCGCTCCTCCACGCTCTCCACTCTTGGGGTAAGACCAGCAGCGCTCCTCCACGCTCTCCACTCTTGGGGTAAGACCAGCAGCGCTCCTCCACGCCCTCCACTCTTGGGGTAAGACCAGCAGCGCTCCTCCACGCTCTCCACTCTTGGGGTGAGACCAGCAGCGCTCCTCCACGCTCTCCACTCTTGGGGTAAGACCGGCAGCGCTCCTCCACGCTCTCCACTCTTGGGGTGAGACCAGCAGCGCTCCTCCACGCTCTCCACTCTTGGGGTAAGACCGGCAGCGCTCCTCCACGCTCTCCACTCTTGGGGTAAGACCAGCAGCGCTCCTCCACGCTCTCCACTCTTGGGGTAAGACCAGCAGCGCTCCTCCACGCTCTCCACTCTTGGGGTGAGACCAGCAGCGCTCCTCCACGCTCTCCACTCTTGGGGTAAGACCGGCAGCGCTCCTCCACGCTCTCCACTCTTGGGGTGAGACCAGCAGCGCTCCTCCACGCTCTCCACTCTTGGGGTGAGACCAGCAGCGCTCCTCCACGCTCTCCACTCTTGGGGTAAGACCAGCAGCGCTCCTCCACGCTCTCCACTCTTGGGGTAAGACCGGCAGCGCTCCTCCACGCTCTCCACTCTTGGGGTGAGACCAGCAGCGCTCCTCCACGCTCTCCACTCTTGGGGTGAGACCAGCAGCGCTCCTCCACGCTCTCCACTCTTGGGGTAAGACCAGCAGCGCTCCTCCACGCTCTCCACTCTTGGGGTAAGACCAGCAAACGCTCCTACCTCCACTCTGGGGTAAAACAGCAGCGCTCTCCACGCTCTCACTGGGTAAGGCAGCGCTCCTCCACGCTCTCCACTCTTGGGGTGAGACCAGCAGCGCTCCTCCACGCCCTCCACTCTTGGGGTAAGACCGGCAGCGCTCCTCCACGCTCTCCACTCTTGGGGTGAGACCAGCAGCGCTCCTCCACGCTCTCCACTCTTGGGGTAAGACCAGCAGCGCTCCTCCACGCTCTCCACTCTTGGGGTAAGACCAGCAGCGCTCCTCCACGCTCTCCACTCTTGGGGTAAAACCAGCAGCGCTCCTCCACGCTCTCCACTCTTGGGGTGAGACCAGCAGCGCTCCTCCACGCTCTCCACTCTTGGGGTGAGACCAGCAGCGCTCCTCCACGCTCTCCACTCTTGGGGTAAGACCAGCAGCGCTCCTCCACGCTCTCCACTCTTGGGGTAAGACCAGCAGCGCTCCTCCACGCTCTCCACTCTTGGGGTGAGACCAGCAGCGCTCCTCCACGCTCTCCACTCTTGGGGTAAGACCGGCAGCGCTCCTCCACGCTCTCCACTCTTGGGGTGAGACCAGCAGCGCTCCTCCACGCTCTCCACTCTTGGGGTAAGACCGCGCTCCTCCACGCTCCACTCTGGAAAACCAGCAGCGCTCCTCCACGCTCTCCACTCTTGGGGTGAGACCAGCAGCGCTCCTCCACGCTCTCCACTCTTGGGGTAAGACCAGCAGCGCTCCTCCACGCTCTCCACTCTTGGGGTAAAACCAGCAGCGCTCCTCCACGCCTCCACTCTTGGGGTAAGACCAGCAGCGCTCCTCACGCTCTCCACTCTTGGGGTGAGACCAGCAGCGCTCCTCCACGCTCTCCACTCTTGGGGTGAGACCAGCAGCGCTCCTCCACGCTCTCCACTCTTGGGGTGAGACCAGCAGCGCTCCTCCACGCTCTCCACTCTTGGGGTAAGACCAGCAGCGCTCCTCCACGCTCTCCACTCTTGGGGTAAGACCAGCAGCGCTCCTCCACGCTCTCCACTCTTGGGGTAAGACCAGCAGCGCTCCTCCACGCTCTCCACTCTTGGGGTAAGACCGGCAGCGCTCCTCCACGCTCTCCACTCTTGGGGTGAGACCAGCAGCGCTCCTCCACGCTCTCCACTCTTGGGGTAAGACCGGCAGCGCTCCTCCACGCTCTCCACTGTTGGGGTAAGACCGGCAGCGCTCCTTCACGCTCTCCACTCTTGGGGTAAGACCGGCAGCGCTCCTCCACGCTCTCCACTCTTGGGGTAAGACCGGCAGCGCTCCTCCACGCTCTCCACTCTTGGGGTAAGACCGGCAGCGCTCCTCCACGCTCTCTACTCTTGGGGAAAACCGGCACGCTCCTTCACGCTCTCCACTCTTGGGTAAGACCAGCAGCGCTCCTCCACGCTCTCCACCTTGGGGTAAAACCGGCAGCGCTCCTCACGCTCTCCACTCTTGGGGAAGACCGGCAGCGCTCCTCCACGCTCTCTACTCTTGGGGTAAAACCGGCAGCGCTCCTCACGCTCTCCACTCTTGGGGTGAGACCAGCAGCGCTCCTCCACGCTCTCCACTCTTGGGGTGAGACCAGCAGCGCTCCTCCACGCTCTCCACTCTTGGGGTAAGACCAGCAGCGCTCCTCCACGCTCTCCACTCATGGGGTAAGACCGGCAGCGCTCCTCCACGCTCTCCACTCTTGGGGTAAGACCAGCAGCGCTCCTCCACGCTCTCCACTCTTGGGGTAAGACCGGCAGCGCTCCTCCACGCTCTCCACTCTTGGGGTAAGACCGGCAGCGCTCCTCCACGCTCTCCACTCTTGGGGTAAGACCGGCAGCGCTCCTCCACGCTCTCCACTCTTGGGGTAAGACCAGCAGCGCTCCTCCACGCTCTCCACTCTTGGGGTAAGACCAGCAGCGCTCCTCCACGCTCTCCACTCTTGGGGTAAGACCGACAGCGCTCCTCCACGCTCTCCACTCTTGGGGTGAGACCAGCAGCGCTCCTCCACGCTCTCCACTCTTGGGGTGAGACCAGCAGCGCTCCTCCACGCTCTCCACTCTTGGGGTAAGACCAGCAGCGCTCCTCACGCTCTCCACTCTTGGGGTAAGACCAGCAGCGCTCCTCCACGCTCTCCACTCTTGGGGTGAGACTAGCAGCGCTCCTCCACGCTCTCTACTCTTGGGGTAAGACCAGCAGCGCTCCTCCACGCTCTCCACGCTTGGGGTGAGATAGCCTGAGTGATCGTGGGAACGTGTGAGTGGTCTCTGTAATGGTTATAGATATCGGGTTTAATGCAATCACTCCAGGAGTCACGGTTTCATGATGCATGTCATAAAAACGTCACTTTTCTTCGATGAATCTCTATCTTTTAAAAACGTGTCTCGCTGCCGTTTGAATAGACCAGAGCTTATCTAGCTGATCTACGGTGAAATCATGATCAAAGTTCAGCCATCAATGCACGTCAGTCCAATATTAATGCGTATTGATGGTAAGTTGGTTTGTGTGTAATATCACGTATGAATTTGCGCCTCAATGGCTGCTGGTTACATACGTCACGTCATCATCATACTCATCATCATCATCATCATCATCATCATCATCATCATCATCATCATCATCATCATCATCATCATCATCATCAACCATCATTATCACTATCATCATCATCATCATCATCATCATCATCATCATCATCACCATCATGATTATCATATTCATCATCCTCATTATCATTATTATTATGATAAGTATTATAATTATTATTATAATGTTTAACATCCACATCATAAACTTCACTTCTGTGGCTCGAACTGGGATGACTGTGATGCCTTCCCTTTATTTTCTTTATAATACATTCTCGAAAAGCCTGTCAATAGTAGGGTGTCCTCAACCGCATAAAGTCTCGCCGGATATCCTAAGACACTCAAAAGGTAATAAAGCAGAAGACAGTCAAAATATATAAAATGTCAAAACCAACCCGAAAAGCCATCTTTCAGAAAACAAAACAAAACTCCTATCCAAAATATAAAAGGTTTTAAAAACGCCCAAGGCAGGAAAAGCTAAGGTGCTTAAACCCCTTCTAAAAAGAGCAAAAACACTCGAAACTGGTTAGGCACAAGAGTCAAAAAAAGATAAAAGCGCAGGGAAAGGCAACCGTAGCGTTTCGGTGGTGGACCGTCGTCAGGCCAAGGGTGTGAATGGAGATGGTTAGGGGCCTGCGGTAAACTTTTCCGCATCACCGATTGGTTTGCGCTCAAAGAACGATTACCGATCGATATGGGAGGAAACAAAGCTTACAAAACCTTTAATTGTGTTCTGCTTTGTACTTAAAGCTGAGGCCGGGAAATTGGTAAGCGGGGAAAACCATTTCAGCCAAATGTGTGGCCCGAAGATATGCGTAGTCGGAAACTTCAGTCAAAGGGGACATGACCCGATTCTCCTTGGCCCATAGCGTTTCTTGCTGCTGACTTTTGTATTGCGGTACTGTTGGGTTTAATTTAATGTCAGGACAAACGAGATCATTATCTTTTAGTTAAGCTACCGTTGAGGTTTCTTAGTCGTCCAACTCGGTAATGATTAATGCATCTGGTAAAGCTTAATTTTATGTTGAACATTTCGGGACGCTTACCTGTTTGGCTCAGATTCTGTACAATCACACGCGTACGAATACACATACAAACACAATCGTACGCTAGTCATGTTTGAAAGATGGATGCCTTTCTCTTTTTGCATGATGGCTTAGCCCAGGCATCATCACGGTCGCAGGGCTTAAGGGCGTGTCAACTTCCACAGTCTCACATGGTGCCCAACTGCCCATTGACGCCGGTAAGTTCCAGGGAAGTTCTATCTGCTTTGTATCTCGAGTGTGGTCAGTTTTATCGGAACCTTAGCTTTAGTTATGCTATCATCATTAAGGAGGTGATTTACCACACTGTACGCTTATCCAGCGGCGGATCTGGCTTTAACCCAAATGAGCGTTTGCTCCCGTAGATGGGCCGCCTTCCTTGTTGACAGTGGTAGCCGATTTGGCTGTCGTGCAGCTACCTTCCTGATGGCGCGCAACATTTCGCATGAGACTGCTAAAATGTTTTGACACTTGCTTTGCTGTTATTTTTCTTCGCTGCTGCCGATTTGACGCCCAATCGAAATTGATGTCTCCACTATTTTGTCAAGATATGAAATGTCTGAGAGGAATGGCACCGATGGATGTGCCGGGTCAACAATACCAGCCCAGTCTGCGGAACAATACCAGTCTCTGCGGAACGGAGTATTGAGGGCACGTATGGGCTTGGTGTCATTGCTGGAAAATTGGACAGTAGACTGGTATTCCTATGAATATTTTAGTCACTCCGTCCACCGTGAACTCTCGAGGCCGGATCCAGAAAGCAGACAGCAGGCCATTGAAACATAAATCAAATTCTGTTATAGATCGAGGTTCTCTCCAACCGGGAAGTGGTGGAAATGGGGCAGGGTAGTAGCGCCCTATCCCATACCTGAAGTCTTCCACGAACTTTCTTTTCATGGTATGCATGGGGGAGAAATAGAGGGTATTTCTCCCTCCAAATATCCCAGTGTCCTAATCATTTTGTTGACCCATACAGCTTCGAGCCGCACGCGTTGGGTGGTAGACTTTGACATTACATGGGGAGTAGAGCATGACATTATGTTTGAGGATAGATGTACGAATTATACGTGATTACGATTATGTATTTAAAATAACAATGGCGAATTTGAGATATTTAACCAATATTTTGGTTCTGAGCTTTCTACAGGGTAAATTTTAGTGTGGTGGTGTGCTTAGATCGTGGCTTTGGAAGGCTTCAGCGTTTTTGTTGTAGTGATGAGTACTGATAATTGATTGATTCTACTTGCAATTAATGCAACTGCACCTCGCCTATTACAAATGCGTTCAAAGTCTTTATGGTACCACAAAATCATACGAAGTCCTTCACTTTCAGCGACTGTTGACTGTTTCGCGTCATGAAGGCACGTGATATACGTGCCCGATGCTCCTGGGCCACGGTGGTGGGATGAATTATGGAGTGAAAAGGCCGCCTCAGTAGGAGGAGCTAGCGGCTCAGACCTGCTGCTCAGAAAACCACTTTGGCGGTGCATGAAAATTGCTTAAGATCGATTTCCCTAAGATGCTGCGGCGTTTCGTTGAAGTCACCGTATTGAGTGTGCATTAGTATTGTAGCGCTCAGTGCGATTTAGAGGAGTGTGTGTGTTTACCCCTGGCCGGCGGGCTGGCAGCTGCTCAATAGACGCATCCGGGATTTCCTATGGAGGGGGGCGTACAGTGTACAATGTATCCGTAAAATGATTGCTGGGATTTAACGATACACCAACTGCCAGGGTTATACAACGCGCTAGCTCTCACCGTGTTGGGAGGGATTAGGGGGATCATATTAACGTATTCAGAGGCTCTGCCCGGACTTGAACTCGGGACCTGTGGTATTACCCAAGTGCATAGTCAGACCAGGGGTGCCAAAACCTATCCGATAGACGACAAATCCTATCGCGTGCTGCGAAGGCGAGTTGGAAAACAGCATTTCATCGTCATTGGCCTTTCAGGGGGTGCTGTGACCACATCAGGGGGCGCCGATGTTTGATCTGGGGGATGCCTCCTTTGTCCCTCCTAGATCTGCTTATGAGCTGACCCATAACATGATGCCCGGTGTGGGGCAGTTGTCTCAGTTCCTCGTGGAACGTCAAACGCCGACTTTCAAATATATCCGTAATTGCAGGACCTGCTCGTTTGATTGGTGGCGTTTGCCTCTGAGATGGGTTCCTTGATAACGTTGGCAAAACGCTGGTCATAACAACTGAACTTCAAATTACTTACACAAAATTTATCATGGAAAACAGCACTTTAGGTGGGATGTACGAAATGCCATGGCGGATGCATCGTAAACTAGGGAAACTAGCACAGGAAAACCACGTTGGCTGAAGTTACAGAGCGGTGCGCAAAGAAAGTTATCACGGGGGAAATTTGACTTTCTGGCTATAAACGGGCAAGCGGGATAAGTACATGTGCTACTTCCTCGACGCCCGGACTGGAACTGCGGCACTGTCCAAATTGGTGGATTCGGCTCCATAGCCATGGTTACATTTATAGTTCAAAAGTTTCAAACGGAGAGATGAAGTGACCTACACTTTGTGATATCCTGTTATGGACTCTGCTTCATATTAAGTGCATGTCACCTGGGTGTTTTAGATTTTTCTCAATCAAATTTTGATGTGTTACAAACTTGTAAGTTTAGTTTATTCGCACTGTAATATCCCATGTGAAATGCCCCAACAGTTGAAACGTACAAAAAAGCGACAGAAGTCAGCATTTGTCCAATTCAAGGAGCGAGAAGATACGCTGTGAAAATTCGTGAAGAGTTCCATGAGTTGTGATCTGTTCTTATTTCGACTCACGCAGCTGTTAGTTTGAATTTTTTACGTTATAGATGGCTTGGCTCGAAATGGTTCTACTTTAGTTTCTGTCAAGCCCATGGCTCAGCATGAGCATAATTAATGGTAGGCGTGCCGTCCTCAGGAGCCGCTGGGGGAAAGGTGGTCCCATTGACAGAGGTCAGAAAACCCTTGATCCTACCATCATCCTTTGAACAAATGTCGGGGAACGAATATTGAGTATTTTCGAAACTGGCACCGCTACCCATTGTGGAGCAGTGAAGCCCTGCAATAAAGCATGTTTTTTCAATCTGGTACCTAGCCAACTCATTCTGAGCGTTAGGTGAAATTAATATAATATTTTTGCAGGACTCCACAAACCATCTCCTTTTGGGGAAGGTTTATTCTCGCGGGGTCAATAGTGGTATCCGATGGGCAAAGTGAATAATTGTGTGGCCTCTTCCCATTACCATCGTGTCATCGCCTGATCAGTATTGATAGTGCGGGCCTGACATTTACAGTGCCGGGCGGCGAGGTATTCACACCTCCACACATGCTGGATGAATTACTCTTTATATCGTTCTGCCGCTCGTTCTGTAGGTAGGTGGACACGGGACATGTGCTTTCATTTAGTGCTCGTGGCTACACTGTGGCGGTGAAATACTGTGCAACACGTGAATCGTGTGCCTGTTGATTGTGAAACAAAATTGTATTGAACATCCTCAAATGTTCCCATTTCATTGTCAGGTCCCACAGTGGTTCAGCTTTCAGTAATTGTTCTGGCCCATCATTATGTTATTAATGCTTGACGTGTATCCAGGGAGCAGTAAACAGATGTTTGTGAAAACTGCCTGAACTGAGTTAAAATCCTGGGATTAAAGCAACCTGTTGAAATAGACTGACAATCAAGCGGATATGCCGTCCGTCCATCTGATGCTACGTATCCCACCTATTGCACGAGTATGTCCCACCCAATACCAGAGTCACATTTGTGAGGAAGATGCATATCGAGAGTACTTGAGAACGTCCGTTCTTTTTCCATTCAGTTGGGAGCCCTGACAAGGCAGTTTACTGGTAGAACAGCAGCGTTTTCTTTCCGAAAGATTACACTGCTTCCCGCTCGCTTCCCAAACAGAAGCATTTCGTCATAATCAAATCGGTTGCATTGTCGAAAACCCGCATAAAAGTACCTGCTCCTTGGCCGCCCACTGTCCAAAACCAGCATTCCAGAAACCCCGTACTAATTCGACGAGATGTTTATTATTCACCATCAAAGAGCTCAACCCAGAGTACAAAGCTCAGCGTAGCTCGCCAACAAGGAGAAAGGTGCCACGGAGGTCATTTAAGTCCAGACTTCCACCTGCGTAACCCCAGGCTTTGCAAATGGAGATGTCTCAAAACATCTCAGATGGCCCTCGTCGGGAGAGGCCTGCGGCGGCTGCCGGTGTGTTCTGAACGTGGCCCAAACCCTCTCAGCCAGCCGCTCCTGTCCGCACGAAATGAAAGCACGGAAAATCTCGTGCCGATGTATGTACACGGGTTTGTTTTCGCCCGGCCAAATGCAAATGCGTGCAGTTCATTTACTGCTTGACAAAGTATCTCAAAACAAAGAGGACGATGATCGTTGATTCAAGACGCCACCACTATGTAGGCAGATATGTATTTTACCTTTATATTTTAGCTATCATAAACTTTTTGTAGTTGAAATCAACAACGCGGACTCGAAAACATGATGACAAAGCACATGCTGGATACAAATAGAGGATGAATATGTAATTGTTTCGCACTGCGGGGGACAAATCTGCCTCGACATTTTAAAGTGCTGTGGCAAGGTTTATCAGAGGCGATGCAAAAAGATTTCTTCCCTCCACCGCACGCCGACTTTTGACCAATTTGTCCCCGAAATCAGGCAGCTTCCTCCAAATCGAAGAAGGTTGAGAAGCATCGCGAGACATGGAGACGACTGGTAGATTGGGAACGATAATAATACGCACTATTAAGTCTATATTAACGTTTCAGCGCTCCCACATCAGTCAGATCTGGTCAAACAGTGCCGAGGTAATCGAGGTGCTGAATTACCACATTTGCCTGACCCTTCTGACCTGAAGCGGCAGGGGTGGGAGCAGGAGGCACTGTCCTCCCCCTGCCTATCTCAGAGACTGGAGACCTTGTCCCGCCTTACTTTGAGACCTAGACTGCCGATAAAAAAGCACAAAAACCTATTTGCTCTATTTTAGTTTTGCTTTACCTTCTCAGGCGCCCTCCCCACAATTCGGTATTTGGCATATCCACATTCATAAGCATTATGGAATTGACGTAAAAGTGTTTTACCTTGCTTATACATCCGGCCTTGGAAGCAAATTTGTTCCCCCTTCCCCGCCCTCCCACTTTTCTGTACCACCTTTCGCCCAAGTTGAACCAACGTTCCTACCAGTGAGGATTACAAATTAAGTAGCAGTCGTGGGATGGGGCTGCGCGCTTTCCTTATATCTGCTCAGTTGAATGCCATTTTTTCCAAGGCCTAGCACTGGCTCAGCAAAAAAAGTGGGTTCTTGGCAAGTTTTTTTTTCTATCTGAAGAGAGTTCAAAGTGGGAAAGCTCGGGTCCGGAAAGGCCATATATGCATGCAAGTGTTTTCCCTCAGCGGTGTTTGCAACTTTGGTTAATGGGGAATCGTGGTAAGATACAAGTTCAGGATTCAGACGCAGCTCTGTTCCGAGCCAGCTGGAGTGCATAGGCGGACTAAGATCGCTATAGCCCGCACATGCACAGTCAATATTGCTCGCCTGATTGGTGACAAAGTAGCATGCTGCAAGCGGTTAACACGAACAATTATGTAGCGTCGCCAGCATTGATCGTGCAAACATTAGGCACCAGATATTTCAAGCCCGGACTTTGGGAATGGCTTCACAGTGGAGTTATCAAGGAACATGCCACACACACTATTTCTCCATCATTCGACGATTTTTCATGTGTTTCAGGCAAGCTTGAAAGCCAACGTGTAAAGTTCCCAGATCAAGGAGGGCCGTTTAAGATCAAGGAGGATACGTTCCAGTAGTGGATGCAGGGGGGCTAGGGGCTCAACCCCCCTCCAATGTCCGAGTGCCTATAGTTAATACATAGGCGGAGGTTGATCCGAGACAATGGCGGGGGAAGCTCGAGCACCCCCAGCCCCCTCCCCTGGATCCGCCATTATTACCCCTCTCATAGGTCGGTCGCTAGCTGAAAGCCACCTTAAGAGTGTGGAAGTGTTTATTATAAATGCAAGGAACCAGTAAATATTGCGTGCCAGAGCGCCGGAGGGCAATCGATACATCCGTTTTCCACGCTCTGCCTTTCCATGGATTGTGATAAAATCATGAGGTAGAATATGTCAGCATATTGACTGATTTGAATTATAATGTCATCCGGATTGTTGGAAAGGTAAACTTAGCGATTTTATTTATGTTACGCCATCAGAATACAAAATAAGTTAGATCTGGCCTGGCTTTCCCTAAAGTGGCAGCCCACAATGGTTGCTTGTTCATGCTTGGAACGAACATATGCAGATATAAATTTAATAAACTTAGAGAAAGCCGCTGGGTAAAAGCTATCACGAGGCGATTTCAGGCATAGGGCATTGTTTAAGCTTATTTTTGTCCAGTTCCCAGCCAATAAGAACAAGTTGTAATTCAGTCCAAATTTCCACCCGCCTGCGTACTTAACGAACGCCTTGCGGTGTGGCAGGCCGACGTTTGGGCAGTTTTGAGCCATTGCACACGTCGGCGTTTCATTGCTCACGTGAAGGGCCCGCTCGGCCGGCTCGCGTGCCGTCTTTAGCCGCGACAGCCCCTTTCTCTCATGAGGTGATGGTGCCGGTGTGGTTATTGCGGCTCAGTCCGCCTGCAAAGGTCACTCACGCTATTGCTGCTCAAAATAAATGAAAGCGTGCTGTCAAATGAAAGGTAGATCTAATCACCAGGAGCACCATAGTATTTTCAAACTATTCTTGAGGGTAGCGAATAACCTGTGTCTTTCTAACGAATCACGCAAAATGGTGGCGCTTAGCGTGAGCGTCGTCGCTGGGAGGGGAGGGGGGAGAGGAGGGGAGGGTAGGGGTCAACCCCCGCTTCTGTAAAAACCCTACCTCAGCTGAGTTGTGAGAAAGTTAAAATTAGGCCCTATGGCCGTGGCAGTTTGTGCGTCGTTAAACCCCCAAAGAGTTAGCATTAGTATTGGGAGTATGAGCGAGAAGCCCATATTTGAAGAGTTTTGGTATCCAGAGGAGGTAACTCCTCTTACTGAGGAGTTACTGTTTTACTGACCCCTCTCCCCCCTCCTCTGCCTTTTTTGCCCGTGGTGACATCATTGTACCCACTGTCACGTGCATGGTCTGTTCTTGCTTCACCATTAAGCGTGCTTCTCAAAATAAGGTGGGCGTGCTGCTTCCGAGTATCTACGGGCTGGATCTGGCTTATTGAAGATGAGTGCTGACACTGACACCGCGATGCCTGAAGAAACACGTGTGTGGTGCACGCCAACCTATCGATGGAGGAAAATTGGTAATAGGTATAAATTGGTAGGTAGATATGCAGGTAAGGAGGTAAGGACATCCTTGTTAAAGAAGCCGAGTAATTTTTGTATTAAAAAATATTCCCAAGTTGTTGCAGGTTTGATTTTTTTATCGAATCGTCATTAAGGTCATCAAGGGACTTGTCACGGAAATTTCGACCAGAACATCCTAACAAGCAATTCCCACAATTGCGGGTTAATTTAGAAGTCAATTTTAACATCCTACAAAGCACAGGGACGGCCGCCGAGCTCAGGTCACTCTCTCACCAATCAGATGCCAGCTGACCCACGTGGGGTAAATATTGAGCACCAGAGCGTCTCGGGGGAATCGATGCCAATATTTTACGGATGCACTGCCACTGCACGGTTTTCTGAGCGGGCTGGAGACCAACGCTCTACCAACTAAGCTTCCGAGGCGGCTTGGATGGACGTGCAAGGCTTTGGACATGGCATTAGTTGGGACAGAAATTGTCTTGGTCCGAAAAAGCCTGGCGCGCACTGCACTGCACAAACTAACCAAGTACTAAACGGGAGTTGAAATTTACGGTAGGTGTATCAGCTCGAATGATAGGAAAATATTTGGGTGGTACCGTGACAGAACAATGCCACAAGCTCCTGTTCTGACTCTGGACACAATGCAACGGCGGGTGCCTATTAGTCTGTTGATGTGGTAACATGAAAATTAATAAGATCAAGCATTGTGCTGCGTGCAGTATTCTGAAGCATTTACCTTCTAATTACCTTTATTCTTTCATTTGAGTCAACGAAATTGTGGATAAGACTGAAGGCTTTGGCTAGGACAGAGGAAGAGAGGTGATAAAAAATTATTTCAGAAAGAAAACGCATTTGGTATGATTCCGGCATTCTTGTATTTTCCTTTGGTACGTCGTGATGCCAGCAGTCTGAGCAGCCAGACGTGCTGCCCGCTCTCGCCCCGTCGCAGAACTGCAGCGTCTCCGCCGTATCGGCTGCCGCACGTCGTGCGGGTAATGCCCGGGAAACAGAGTGAGGGCTGAGTGGGCTGCATCGCCTCCTGTCGTCGGACGGTGAAGAACGGTGACGGAGAAACCAGACGCTGCCCAGTGCCCATGGGAAAAACACGACTCTCGGGGCCACGTTTGAGGGTGGTTCCGCTGGCTTAAATTCACATGTTTTGTCTTCAGATGAAAATGGATTATAATATGTGAGGACGACATGTGAATGAGAAGAGAAATATGTGTTAGGAATCTCATGAAATGTTGGGATTGGAAAATAATTTATTTTTATACGGTTTATATCCTGGCCAGCATATAGGAAACAGGTCAATTAGATGAAAAAGGTAATGGCGTACAAAGCTCTAAACAATATATGTTGTAGCACGTGCCGGAAATATGTGATACGATTAAGCCACGGCCTGCAACAGGTAACGTCATGGCCTTTGAAGGCAATCGATTCGATCAAGTCCAGTCTGGTAAAACTACCAGACTGGACTCAATTTTTCCCATTCAATCAATCAATCGAATCAATTTTTCATGAACCGAACTTTCGGTTGTGATAAGGAAAAACTGCTTCGGGGAAATTATAGTAAAATGTGTAGTGTGTCACTCTTTGGTTTGCATATTGATGTTTAAAACGATGCTTGCCAGTTGCACTGTATTGAAGAAAAAACATTAAATGTGAATGAAGTAGAATGCCTTCCACGCTCCTTTTGGGTTATCTAAGTTAATTTTTCTTCAAAGTTTTTCATTATTTTTCACCTAGGTGCTCACAGGCGATGTTCCTTGAGATATCGTTTTCTGTTTAGGAGATTACTACATTTCGATCGTAGGTTCTGGATATGACACAGGAGGCTTCAGTGGCGACACTGAAGCGTTTCCAGGCCAGTGCATGGAGCCCTCGAACTGCCCTGGAAGGCACCAAATACGCAAGTGAGACCTAGAGGCCAACCTGATAATGGTCAATCTTGATTGTCCCTGAACAAGCAAAGGAGCTCCTGACGCTAAGAATCAAGTAAATAATGATTTGTAGAGAAAGTTCCTCCCGTACAGTGCAGGGGAGTTGTGGACGGTACAGGGAGAGCGGTGCTCGCAGAGGAGGCCTTGGCGATAGTGCGGGAGACGCTCAGGCTGGCACAAAGAACCATTTTACTGTTATTGCCGTCCCGCAACCAAGTACGTACAGCAGCTCCACAAACCAGGAAGGTATGCGGCTGAAATGATCATGAATATACCTAAAACACAAGTTATCGTACTGTCATATGTGGAAACATGGGTGTAGCAGCTGCGCAGGGATGTCTAGGCACGGGCCAGGCACTCACGTGCCAGACCCTGCAACCAACGTGTCGGCCATCTCACGCAGCAGCAGACTCAATGCGTCACCACCCATGTGACCCATTCGTGCCACTCCCCCAGCACTATTTAAACTCGGCCCATCTCTTTTTCAATACATTCTGGCTCCAACCTCCGGTCTTTCGACATCTCAGCGCACTCATAACAGTACCAATTCCAGCCCTGGATTCGCCACTGAAGGCAGCCCTCGCTAGCAGGGGCCCTCCTCAAATAGACAATATATTTGATATCCCATATAAAATCCGTGTCAAATCCACATATTTTTCAATGATATGGTTTTTCACCTTGGTTTTTGTTAGCCAGTTGGACTCTGGGTTCTGTGGTGCCGTCATGAGTGGAATTTCAGGAATGTATATAACACACTTCTGATAGTCATTCTGGACTTATCTCTTGTAAAATTCAGACGACGGCTTGATCAACCCGGGCGGTGTAAAATTATATACGACACAAGATTATATCTGGTACCATCAGATAGGAAAGGATATGGTACGGCTGGTTGTAGGCTTCACAGTACCCATGTTTCATTTCTGCAGTGCAAATGTTAAATGTCGCTGTCATGGAGCACGGCAGGATCGCGGGCTTATGTCCGGATGGATGGAGATTGGCGCCTGCCTCTGGGCTGAGGCTGGATGGGAAACAATCTCCGGGCTCTCAGCCGAGCGTGTGCCACGGTATTCGTTCTCTTTTATATTTGCATCTATATAATTGGTTTTAATTCGTCATGTCATTTCGTTTTACGTCAAGATCTTCTCATTGATCATCTATAAAATGGATACCGATTTGACACATACGCGGATCCATGATTGCCAATCGGGGGGTGGGGCGGGGCACCTTCTGGGCGGAGGGGATCCGAACCAGGGGGGCCACTTTTCATCGGGAAAACCTATTAGGTGGACGCCAAATCCAATCGTTGGGCGCCGATTTTTGCATCCTGGGGGAGGGAGGAGGGGGGGTGTGGGGGGAAGCGACATTTTAGGGGGCGCCTTGACTATTTCAGGGCACGCTGTGGGTCGATCGGGGATGGGGACACCTGCCCTCTTTGCCCCCTGTATCCGCCTATGGTTCAATACATATTTTTCTCATCCTTTTCTGTTTCTTTAACATTCTTCTTCAACCGTAAGGCAAGAAGATGAACCCTCTGAGTCTATTCTAGAGTTTCCCTGATAACGACGTGTTGGCCTGATCTAGTATGTTTGCACATTAAGAACAATGGCCGTTCCATCTGTGAGGAATCAATTTAACTGTTATATCCAACCGCATTAGGGCACCTGTAACTTTTCTACTCAGAAACGAAATCAGCAATTTCTCGTCGGAAATTTGAGAGTTGTTGCAAAAGTTCAAGCCAGTGGGACAACAACAGTAATAGTTGTAACATCTCCCACCATATAGGAAAACGACTCTCACTCAGGCTATTTCTTGAAAACCCACTACAAGATCTCGCCATCCAACGCGTTTTAAGTGACAGCTCAGCTCTTCGCACCGACATGGAGCTACTTCAAAGTGATGTTCCACGTCGCGAAACGGCCACTTAGCGTTTCCGATCCGGGATCATTATGTTGAAGGTGACGCTCATTGGACGGCTTCTTCTTCGATCGCACGAAAATGCCTTACACAAATTATCTCAGAAAATTTATGTATGTGTCATATGGTCCTTCATATAAACTGTGGCCATTTATCTTACCGCTCTTCTAGGCTGCCCCGCGCTCCCTGGTCCCTGGTTGCGGGGTGGGCACCGGAAGTGATGCCCCGGCGCACCGTGCCAGGCGCCTGCCAGCACGGCTAACCAATGAGTGCTGATGTTTCGCTGTTGAAATATTTGGCTATTTATCCACCCAGTGATGATGGTTATAGCCATAATTTGGAAGATTCGCTTTAATGGAAATCTTATTTTGCTACAGACGGGATCTTTCAGAGAAATTAAAGCACATTTATTCCGGGAACTGTATTTTCACCGGCCTTGGCTGACCAGAAGAGATGTGGGCGCTCTTTAACTACATAGGTTGGCGCAACCCTAAGCCAAAACAATCAACCAATCTTATTGCTCTTGTATGACGTTCTCGCGTTTAGATAGAGGACAACTATACTTAATCCATGTAACAAAGTCTGGCGCTGAACGTGATTGTGGTGCAGACATTTGAAGTTTGACACTGCGAGGGAGTTATTAGCTGTAAACAAAAATGAAATGTACGTCCTGCGTCTGGATTCGTCTCAAAGGCAAGATGCATTTTATAGCACTCTGAAGTGAAATAATGTGCAGTTTTTATAGTTTGCCAGAACAAATTGTTTTGCTGTGCTGACTTTTTTGTGTAGAGGGGAAGGCATACAGGCAACTCAAGTTGGTAATCCTCACTACGCTTCTATGATTCCCAGATGTTGTGTTTACTATATTTTTAACGAAGGAAAATGTAGGAAAACGCCTCTTACCAATGTCATTTGCTATCATCTTATTTTTCCATGCCGAAATAAATGCGCACAATCTATTTACATCGCCTTAATGATTCTTCAGATGCTTGTTTCCATGGCTGTGATTGTTTTTCAGCTTTATTCAATTGTGTGCAAGCTACCGAGTGACCTATCTTTTTTCATCACCAGTGTATGAAATGAAATAAAACATTTATGCCTGGTATATTCATATAGCTGCAGGGGCGCAGCCAGAGCTTTGGTATGGGGGGCGCACCAACTTTGAGGGGCACCCCGGGAAAAAGGGCACTTTTAACGTAACCTAAAAACTTACTCTATCTTTGTTTATACCATTTTTGGGCATCTTTGGTTCAATAAAAATGCAAATAAATCATTGACGGAGAAGGAAAACTCGATCAAAACCGAATAAGGAAAAAACATCACCAAAATGTCATGGAAGTAGCCAAAATACGACTGTTTCGAATAGATTTAAGGACAAATCAGCCAACTCATGCAAGTACTTAACATCAGAGAAATCAGCGGAGCATGTGATATCTGTTACAATGTGCAGGTTAAGGCATATTGGAGTCGAAAATTCATCTGTTATGCCCACTGGTTTTGTCGTGACGAGTGAGCCCTGGCTGAACTTAGATTAACTTCCTTGCCTCCCACAATCGCCATGGGACGAGGAGTAGCATAGTGTCTTTGGAAGAACACATTTTTGCTGTCGGAAAAATTTGGGAGATACCTTCTGAACGCGTTTATTAAGTTCCATATTCTCAAGGATCGGTCCCAGTTAAGAGTAAATAAAAGGTGAACAGGCCGGTGGTTTGGATGGGGATGGTGTGACAGGGCTGAAAATTGTGAAAACTAGTTCTTCATTTAAATTATTAGTAGAAATCCTGGTTTAGGGGACTTTCCTCTGAGCTCAGGGGCACATGCCTTTTTATCATCCCTTCTCAGAATCCACCAGTATAATAAGCAATTTATATAACCAGGGGTGCCTAGGTATCACAAGCCGTTTTAGAGACTCATCATTCCTCGTTAGCTCCGTTTTACAAGGGGAGTTTCCATTGTGTTCTTCTTCCCCATCTATTCAAGACCAGCTCTGGGGCCCCCAAGTGTGGATCAGAGGCCTCCAGATCAGCTTCCCCCATCCCCCCAGTTGTGCCTCCAGGGACTAGACTAGTTCAGTGACCCCGCCCCGAGATTATGGGAGTTGGCCTTGTGTTCTTATTATCTGTCTATTCAAGACCACCTCAGGGGTCCCTGATGTGGATCAGGGCCCCAGAGCAGCTCATGCTTCACCCAGGGACTAGACTAGCTCATTGGCCCCAGAGATGAGCTCATCAGACTAGCTCAATGGGCCACAGATAGGTTCTTAGGGCCTTAAACCAGTTCAAGAAGCTCCAGAACAGTTTAAGGCACCAGATCACCTCAGGGGCCTCAAGCCAATTTAAGGGGCTCCCACAAGCTCAGCGCCCAGACCAGCTCAGGGTACCCTCAGAACCTAGATCCGCTCTTGGGCCCCAGATCAGCTCTTGGGGCCCCAGATCAGTTCAGGGGCCTCAAATCAGGTCAGGGGGCAAGATCAAGTCAGGGGTACTAATTCAGCTCAGTAATCCCTCACCAGCTCGGGGCCCAAGCAGTTCAATAGCCCCAGAGCTGTTTAGGGGACACCAGATCGGCCCATAGGGCACCAGATCAGCCTCGGGGACAAACAAATCAGATCAGTGGTCCCCGACCAGCTCCGGGCCCAGATCAGCTAGGGAATACCAGATCAAGTCAGGAGGCACTTAATCAGCTCAGGAGCCCCATACCATCTCAGGGGCCCTCACCAACCCCTGTAGGCCCAGCTCAGCTCAGGGCCTGGGAGCTGCTCAGGGAATCACGTAATCAACCCAGGAGGCCCGGGTCAGCTTAAAGTGCACCATATTAGCCATGGGGCACCAGACTGGCTCAGAGGGAATAAGATGGGCTCAGGAGACACACTGATGACTCCGCAGGCACCAGATCGACTCAGGAGGCATTATTTAAGTTCAGGAGGCAGTATATCTGCTCGGGTGCACCAGATCGATCAGCGCAGGGGGCAAGTTCAAGTCAGGGGCACTAAATCAGCTCAGGGATACCTCACCAGCTCGGGGCTCAATCAGTTCAAAAGCCCCAGAGCTGCTCAGAAGACACCAGATGCCCATAGGGCACCAGGTCAGATTCGGGGACAAACAATCAGATCAGTGGTCCCCGACCAGCTTGGGAATACCAGATCAAGTCATGAGGCACTCAATCAGCTCAGGAACCCCATACCATCTCAGGAGTCCTCATCAGCCTCTGTTGGCCCAGCTCAGCTCAGGGCTTTAGAGCTGCTCATGAAATCACGTAAGGGGGTCCAGATCAGCTTAAAGGGCACCAGATTAGCTCAGGGGGCACCAGACTAGCTCAGAGGGCATCAGATGAGCTCAGAAGGCACCAGATCGACTCAGGGGCATTAGTGCAGCTCAGGTGGCACCAGATCGATCCGCTCGGGGGCCAGATCAGCTCCCAGCCCCCCAGACTGTGGCAGGAGCCTAACTCAGCTCAGAGAGCAACATAACAGCTCAGGGGACACAAGGTAGGCTCAGGACCCACCAAACCAGCTCAGTGGGCACCAGGCCATCTAAGAAGACATCAATAATCAGCTGAGGAGGCGCCTAATCAGCTGAAGAGGCACCATATTGACTTAGGAGACGGAATCAACTTGGGGAGGCATGAGATCAGCTTGAGGGCCCCGAATCAGCTCAAGGGGCACTAAATCAGCTATCAGGGCACCAAGCAAGCTCAGAGGTATTAGACTAAATCAGAGGGAATTATATAGGTTCAGGAGGCACAATTATTTGCTCAGGGGGGCACTCGATTGACTCAGGGGCACCAGATCAGCTTAGAGGGCAAGTAATCAGCTCAAGGGGCCAAGACCAGCTGAGAGGCCACGAGATGAGCTCAAAGAGCACCAGATAAGGTTCACCCGTACGATTATTGGCGACGATGAGGCATTAGGTGGACACATACTAGGTGCCCATACTGTTCCCGGATGCTTGGAAAGGCGACAAAATGTCCTAGCTGACTGAAAAAGGTATTAAGTTGTCCAAAAATAGTTTCAATCGCTACATGCGGTCCAGTTACATCTAGGTTCAACGGCGTAGGGCACTAAATTTCGAGCTGCACGGCCCAAATTGGGTACACCACCTGGCAATCAAAAGGGCACCCCGGCAGTGATGGGGGGGGGGCACGTGCCCCCTGTGCCCCCTGGCTGCACCCCTGGGCAGTAGATCAACTGTGGGAGGCATTAAATAAGCTCAGGGGGCCCGGATCAGCTCAAGGGCATTAAAACAGCTAAAAGGACACCAGGCAAGCTCGGAGGCATTAAACTAATTCAGTGAGTAGGTATTATATAGGTTCAGAAGCACACTTATTTTCTCAGGGGGCACCATATTGACTAAGAGGGCACCAGATCAGCTCAGAGGGCACATGGTCAGCTCCAGGGGGCACTAGATGAGCTCCGCCCGTACGATTGTTGGAGACGATGAGGCATTATCTGGAAACGGATTACGTGCCTATACTCTTCCCGGGTGCTTGGAAAGGCGACAGAATGCTTTAGCTGACCAAAAAGGCACTCAACTGTCAAACAATAGTTGAAATAGCTAAATGTGGTCAGTTCCATCTAGGTTCAACGGTGTAGGGCACTAAATTTCGAGCGGCACGGCCCAGAGAGGGTACACCACCTGGCAATCAAAAGGGCACCCGGCACCGATGGGGGCACGTGCCCCCTGTACCCCCTGGCTGAGGGCCTGGACAGTAGATAAACTACGAGAGGCATTACATAAGTTCAAGGGGCCTGGATCAGCTCAAGGGGCACTAAAACAGCTAATAGGGCACCATGCAAGCTCTGAGGCATCAGACTAAGTCAGAGACCATTATGTAGGTTCAGAAGGCACAATTATTTTCTCAGGGGGGCACCAGATTGACTACGAGGGCATCAGATCAGCTCAGAGGGCACATGATCAGCTCCAGGGGCCAAGAACAGTGCTCACGGGGCACCAGATGAGCTCAAGGGGCACCAGATTAGCTCTGCCCGTACTATTATTGGCGACGATGGAAACGGATTACGTGCCTATACTCTTCCCGGGTGCTTGGAAAGGCGACTGAATGCCCTCACTGACCAAAAAGGCACTTAATTGTCAAACAATAATTTAAATCGCTAAATGCAGTCTAGTTCCATCTAGGCTCAACAGCGTAGGGCACTAAATTTCGAGCGGCACGACCCAAAGATGGTACACCACCTGGCAATCAAAAGGTCACCCCAGCACCGATGGGGCCACGTGCCCCCTGTGCCCCCTTCCCTGGCTGCGCCCCTGTATAGCTGTTCCCAGGCCCCTTGCTCTTGTTCACACAACTTTTGGTGATTTTAGACCAGTTGCAAGCAAAACACTTAATATATATTCAGATAGATTTTGACGGGCACATCTCAAATCCAACATTCACTTTGCTACACAACTGTGAAAAAAATCTGATTTTTTATTTAGGTGCCCGGAAATGGCAAATGATAAAGGGGAATATCACATCACTGCAAAGCTGCAACGTCATGACACGTTTACCAAACTGTTTTTCCCTGGGAATTCTTCGATATTCTGGATTCTTTCTCCGGTATAAAGATTAATCAGTAAAGTGAGCTGTTCCACTTAAAAAAACTCCAGTTGTTGCTAAAACCCTCCGGCCGTCAACGGATCCATTTCCATCCGACGACGCTATATGTCTGGGACAGAGTCGCTGATTAAAATATGTCAACGTCAGATACTGATATGCCAGTTTGTTGGAAATATGTCAAAACTTAATATCCAATAGCCAAAACCAGGCCATTACTTCCATTGTCATCCAGGTACAAACATCCACTCTCGCTTCCGGTAACAGTTTCCCCGTGGACGGACCCAGTCATACAGAGCACCACTGCATGTTCCGGTAGTTCTGATCCGCTCAGCATGGTTATAAGCCACATTGATCTGTGTGGTTCCAAGACCTTGTTCGTTCCATGCGAGCAGAACAATTACAACTCCTAGGAGCAGCCGGATGTCGCAGTGACCACGGCATACAGCCGAACTCGCAGCCGTTCAGGGCTGCCCCAGGGACAACTCATCTCCGTCAAAGCACCGATCTCCACTGTTCACTGCAACTTCACTCGTCGCTTCAACTTGCAAATTAGATTAATCTATTTCATGCCTCCGATCACGGTCCCCAATGGGCTAGCACGATGTTGGAAGGGTTGTATAATGCTGCCAGCATTGTTCACATAGGTTGTTTGCCCCGCTGTTGTTTTTCACCTGTCGCACTGTTTTTCCCCTTTTCTTTCCCTGGTTTTATTTCCCAGTATTGATCCTAGTATTATAAAAGCAGGAACGAGCTCACAGAACATAGTAGAACGCTGCTCTAAGCGGTGAAATGTAATCCAGAAATTGGGTTTAAAATATGGTAGAAGGTTTTGCAGGTGCTTATAAAATTTACAAAATATCATTTTATGGAGCTGTTAACATTTTCGTGGGATATTTTGTAAGGAAAGGTATGCTCGGTCTAACTGCCACTCTTTTTATTTTGGCCCGAATGTTTGCCCCAGTAGCATGCCAGTAGCCAGCAAAAGATAATTATTTCTACACAAAGATGGTCTTCAGGGATCAAAGGTAATGATAAACACATACAAAACAGCATGTGTTAAAGTTCTGAAACACGACCGAATGCAGGAGACTTCAGATATGGTTATTACATTATGGTACCGCTCCCACCGTGTTTTCTGTGCGAGGTGTATCTACCCTCAGGCTAAGATGTCGATTGATCCGAATAATTGCTTATTGCCTGCGTTATGTGTAGGTCCCATGGGACTGAGAGAAAAAGAGGACCCGGGAGGTATTATGTTCATGGTTAATGTTTGGTCAATGAGGAAAAAAGAGGTCCCTTATCAGAACAGAATTTGCAAAATAAAATAAGGGAAATGGCGGCACTGCTACTGTAGAGGTATTCAGGACGATAACACAATGATCGTAATACATAATCATCTGAACCTTTCTACAAGCGCGCCTTAGCACAGTCGCAAATGACCCGTCCATACCCAATGATACTGAGTCCAGTACTGCTGAAAGCGTGTGATAAGGGCGCTTTCAACTAATTGAACCACGTGGCCCTGTCATTTATTATAGGGACTAGGGACTAGATGTAGGACACTCCGCTGAAAACGACCCCGGATGGCTTGCAGCTCGTTTTGCTGATGTTATGGGAAGGTCGCTTATGAAGGTATTGCTATGTCAGGGGGGGTTGAAAACTCATGTATGGGAATAATGCTTCTCAGCTGCGTACTTATATACGCCTGGACCGCTTCAAACACTGGTTTCTTATTTAGTTTCTGGTTACGATTAAGAAATTACATAAAACGAGAGAGGATCAGAATTCCACTGATTGAAATAGGTTTCATGTGACAAAATGTGAATCATCACTTCAGATCAAATGCTGTGGAAGGCTGTGGATGAGCGGCGACATTTCAATCTGCTGCTGCTTACACCAGGTATCATCCTACGCACTAAACAAAAGTGGAGCCAGGCCTCCGGCCATGTTTCTGATCCGACTACCAACGACAGTGGGATATATCCCATATAACGTAGATTTACGTTGTGCTTTGAATTAACAAGTCTGATCTGATAATGTATCTGAAAATTGCGAACTTCTAAAAACAGCAATGCTTATCACATTAGCACGCGCATTGACGGGGGTCTGAGCCACCTTCGCCTTGACGAGGGGGCGGGTACCCGCCCCCCCCAAGATCTCGAGAACCACGGTAGGTAGCGAAAAACGGTAAACGGCGTTGGGTAGCTCATCTACTTCTCCATCGAAAATATTTGAATCATTTTTTGTCAGGTCACATTTAAGGTCACCAGAGGTCAAAACATGCCGTAATAGGGGTAACATGTAAATTAAGTTTTTCGGCCATTACATCTGAACAAGTAAAGATAGAGCAAAACGACTCCAACTATATGAATCCTCGCAGCAAGCCAAATCGAATGATATATAATTTGACCTTGCTAGGTCAAATCAAGGATTTGACCTGACCTGAGCTCAGGTCAGGGTCAAATTATATAAAATGCATATCATTAGAACCGCAAAGCCAGGGCGAGTTTAATGCAGCTAAAATAAATGCTCTATCACTATCCGTTACTGAGTTATACAGTAAAAACCATTCTTCCCATGTATTTCCAATGGAGAGGCCATGCCTCGTACCTGACCTTAGGTCATCGATATCAAAAATACCGGAAAATATTTTAGACAACTCGGTGGGCCCAATGTGTGATATGAGTTTCAATCGGATAAGTTCACCCTGCTCCGACTTATGCTATCTTAAACTTTTTTTGAGGTCAGGTCACTGGAACTGTACTGGTGACCTGACCTGAGATGACCTAACTTTAAAATTTTCACAAAAGTTGTAAAAATGATGAGGGAAAAGGTATGCCAAGTACGGCGGCGCTACGCGCTGCCGTTTTCTGCTATCTCCGAAAAACCCGAGAGGGGCGGGTACCCGTCCTCCCGTCAATGCGCGTGTTAAAGTGCGAATTTTCATCAGCCTACCACCTGCAAGCAATAGTAAAATGTGCTCAGTAATAACACCTTGCGGAAGTGTGCGTGACTCTTCAGCCGCTGGGGTTTTAGGGCGCCTCAACTGTCCGGTCATTTCGCAAATGCTGTGCGTGACCAGGTATACATGTTTCGCCGGGAGGTTAAACCTGCTAAAAAGAATGCGCGAGGCTGGAGTTATTAGTTCCGAGTGTGCTGCCTGAGGCTGATATCACTGGTCCGAAAAAATATTCCTCCAACGGAAGTCAGTCTCTAGCCGAAGAGAAGGAAGCTTTCTGGAACAAATGTGCATTCGGAGTCCCAAGAGATGGACAAGGTTATACCCAATGCACGGAACGACTAGGTTAGACACCGGATTGTGATACATTGCCACATTGAAACGATTGTTTAAACTTCAATAGGCAACGGTTTTCTGGTTCCCTGAGTTTTTTCCTCACTAAACTGGCAAGATCGGTATTTTTCTGAGATCTGGCTGCCATACGAAATTCACAAACTGCGCGTGGTATATGGAAATGTGAAAGGCCCGGATGGCTAAAAATACAAACATAATGAAACTGTGGACAATTTTCCAGTGGAAACTATAGGACAGTTGATTTAGCTGTGCGCCAAGACGTTTGGAAACAAAAACAAAGATTCGTGTTAATAGGAACCCGTGTTTCACAGCATCTGATATTGGAAAATTAATCCAAAGTCTTGCGCTGGCATGCAGAAACGCATCAGAGCCTTAACCCTATTTCCGTCAGGCTCCCGGTTACCCCTATTTCCGACAAGGGGGGTAATATCGGCCCCCTAAGATCTCGTAATCTATCAGGCCGACTTTGAAAATTCAAAGTGCTACAGATTCCCCTGACGCTAAACTCTATTTTGAAAAAAGAAATTGTCAAAATTTGGTTTTTTAAGGGGAAGGCCGTACAAAATATACAATTTTTGTGTTTTTTTAGATTGTCCATAACCCTTGTCTCTGTTGTACGATTTTCACAAAACTAGTTCTGATTTACAAATAATTGACTCAAAATTGTCATATACTCGAGTTACGCAAAAAATTCGAAATTCAATGGCAGTTCCTGGACCATAACTATGAGGGGAAATATATACAATCTAAAATGTTCTTGTTACGCGAATTAGAAGCCGTCATATACTGTTTGGAATTTTTGACACATGAATAAATGAAAAAAGCGAAAAAATCATCAGGGGCGGATGCAGTAAGGTAAAATAGTGGGGTAAAATGCATACCAACAAAATGCGAGTGGTATGCATGAGTATATCAATACTGACACTTTTCCGCCATTGGTAACACGTTCCGTATGCTTTTGTCTCCGTGATCTGCCTATGGACGAAATATTTCCTTAGTCGTTCCTAAAACTGAATACATACAGAGCATGCTAGTCTCGCACAAAGCTCTAAGTGAACAAACATATGCTTTTACATTTGTGATTTACTCTACATTATAGTGACTGGACACGCCTCGGGAAATCTAAAATTGGGTTATAACTATTTTGCATTTTCATATACCCAATCGTATTCGCCTTGGTATGGCTGTAAGCAGTCTTCTCACTTACTAACGTTTAGTCCTTCTTGATTACATTCCCCCCATTTTGAACTGCTGTAACCGCCCCTGATGAATACGAATAGTGACAATTGTGAAGTTACTACCATCTCACATACCAAATAATATAATAAGACCATATAACTGGTGGGGCATTCCACGACAAATCGACAAATCGATGGGTTTAAATAACACCCTCACATCTCAGATTTTCATTAAAATTTGGGACTAGGGTTCTCAGTGGCGCTGAAAACGACTGCGGTAATTTTAGTCTCGTCCGGATAATGGTTTTGGAGTTATAGCCTCGGGCAATCCATCATCGGCGCGCTACATCGGACTTATTGCTTGAGTTTTTAGCCCTTTAAATTAAAGGTATTCCTTCAAGAGGTTACCTGAAAATAACAAAAGTCTCAACAATACAAATATGTAAGTTTAGTTATATTAATTGGCACGAATATATATAAAATATAATGCCAAACTTTTGCAAAGATAAACTTACATATTTCCTATGTTTTTATTGACTTCAAAACAACTTCATGTGAAAGACCATTGCTTAAACTACATAAAACGCCAATAAAAAGAATGGCTACAGAGCAAAATCAGTAGCGAGCACCGCAGACCAAGCCCAACACCGTCGCCGGCCACTCAGCCTGCAGTCGGCACGCCGCATAGACGCGTCCGGTTGGAAGTGGGGTAACGGGGAGGGTAGAACTGAGCAAGACTGCGCTTCGGTGACATTGCGAATGAACAAGATGTGGTGTGGAGGCTACTATTGCTAACAGAAAAATTTGAGGCGTTCCGAAAAAAGACTGAACGTATTACCGCAACATTCGGAACAATTCTGACACTCTGATGCATTTGCTGGAAAATGTAGTGGGAGAATTATGCGTCAGAAGCCGATTATTACTATTGTCTTAGGTTTGTTTTAGATAGTTTTCTTTTTCTAACCATACCCTAAAAAGTTGCATGTATCCGAGTTCAATTTATATTAGAAAGCACACATCACAAACAAAAAGCCACATAGCGTCCACGCCCCCAACTACTTTTCGAACATATAAGATTAAGACATGTTGCTTTATTTAAGATCTGGCCCACGGATCGGAAGAACGACTCCGTCACATGGTGCCATTAAACTCCACAGATTCAATTTGAAACTCAAACCTTATGTCCCTCATCATTCGAGACCTCATGGACAATAACGGTATTGAAATCAACCGGTACGAACTTGTCAATCTGCCTTTCAAAGTTCCTTTTCTCACGATTGCCTTATCGAAGCGTTTTCTGAGCTCAGTAGCTAATTTGAGTACTTTTTGTTGAAGCATTTTCGGTAGAGATCGAGGCAAGCAATGGAACACTGCTTTCCATGTCCCCTTCCAAGCATGGTTCCTGATATCTTAAGGGGATAGGTAACCCTCCTGCCAGTAAAGGTGGCCCGGGGCCTCATACCAGCGCGTGTTAAAAAGCACACTGGAGCGGAGCTTCGGTGGCCCCCACCTACTTTTTTTCTAGGTGGCCGGAGAACCCTTCGTGGCAAAAAAAAACACTATTTCGATACTTTTGAGAATATTCAATGGTGCATCGATTGGTCAAATAACCTTGAAAATCGGCCCCAATTTTGTGATCATATGCCTTCAAAGTTAAACCCTTTATTTTGAGATCGCTGCAATCGCGCGGTTGCACCAGTTCGCGTGCATCAAAGACCGACTGGCAACGTTATAGCGCCATATAAAACGAGATTATATTTATCAATTTTACCCGTCATGAAGGTCAAGGTCACATTTCAAGGCCGTACCAGCATTCTCAAAGTCATTGGTCCGGTGCTTCCGGTCGCATGGCGTTACCCAGTATGACGTATATTATGCTACTATCTCATAGTTAAGATACATCAGTGTAAAGTTCAAGGTCACAGTTCAAATTAAAATGTAATGGGTAAAGGTCAATTTTCATTTCCCGTCTAACAGTTGCTATTGTGCTAGTTATGGTGTAATTAAAGGGAATATGTCATATTGTGACGTCATAGGTCAATGACCTTGAATGACCTTAACCCCAAAAATTAATTTAACATTTCTTTGGACGTTCTTACTATGACCTTGCTCTGTTTTCAGTGCATTCTGGACTTCTTTGAGCCTAATCACGGTATTTCCGGATGAATACCCAGCACGGCTAATACTTAACCTTTATTACCTCGTTCGAACTTGACGATACTGACTTAGGTCAATGAAAATCAGTCATATTAATATAGATTTCAACAGTTCCCACCCAGTTCTCAACCGGAGTTTTTCTGAGCCTCCTAGTTTCCGAGAGCTCAGGAGGCCTACCAGTTCCCCTTCCAGTGCGCGAAAGTGTCGGACGCCTCTCCAGTGCGGGTGTTAAGGAATGGGACATTGATTGCAATTTATTGTTTTAAATACACCCTTACCTTCACGTCCTACCAATTCTACCATTGACACCTTTTTCGTGACCAGAGACGTTTGATAGTTGCAGCGACAGCGGGCCGCGCTGGCGCACGTACCTCACAAAAGTGGGGATCGGGACGTTTGGGAGTTCAGATCTCGCTTTCTATTAAAGTCTCCATTCTTTTTATTACTGAATCTTATAGAGAAAAGTAAAAAGAGTAATATGAGCCTCAAGAAGCTTAAAATAAGTTATAGGAATATAGTTTTGATACATTTTGAAAAAACTGAATAATGTATAATATTTCCAAAATTTAATTTTTTAAAATATATTTCACACGAGCCAGAATTGGTAATTCGTCCTTAAGATACCTAGATCAAGTTTTATGGCATTTGTAGAAGTATACAGGTAAAATTTCGTCTTAAAGACATGCAAGTAGGTATGGTCAAAATGCCTGAGGCTATAATTTTCAAACCGTAAGTCAGGGAGGAAAATGAATGCGAAAATCCTCATCAGCTCCCTCAATAGCCCCCTGACAAAAAAAACACCGAAATCTGCGACGTGAGGGTGTTATCGACTTGTCGATTTGTCGTGGAATGTCCCTGGTACCAGGATCAGCAGAGACGGCTTCCTTTTACAAAGAACCAACCGCATATGATAATACTGGGTTTGTGGATAGAACTTCCCAAAATACCCAACCATAGCTCCGCTCCTGGTAAATATATAATCTTGAAATTTTCAGAAAACCTGCCTGTGCTGGTTTTAGGAAAAGTCAGGAAGTTTCAAAGTTCTATCGCAAGCCGTTTTGGAGACATTCTTGAAAAACCTGAGTGGGGTGGGCAATATTAGCCCCCCTGCCGGAAATAGGGTTAAACTGTAACGCAGTCAGAAATCGTCTACTGTCTATGCAAATGCAACCAAATTTGGCTGGTAAAGACTGCTGGAAGAAAAATCTGACAATAGTTTTAAAACCGCGAGCAATTTGTAGCTGCGGTGGCTTGTTCCTGAAAACAACTACACTGGTCTTCAGGGGTCGGGAACACTATCGCTATCCCTGTAAACAGCTAAATCACAAGTAAAATCGCCTAGTACAATTTCCGTGATATGTCCGAAAATTAAAGACCTGTTCGACGGTGCCTGAATCGGACCCGGACATTTCTCACTACCCATTCAGACCAGTTACAGACTGTCACCTCCAGGGCACACTATCCGCTTCAGAAATCCAGAGGTGCAGAAACTTGCCAACTCGGCTACTGGAGTTTGTGACACATTTATGATAGTCGAGGTGTATAAGTGTGACAAAATAGCGATCGTGACAGTATGGTTCAAAATCAAACCACATATTTTCGAAATACAGAATGAAGCGTGTAGCGAATATTTTAATTTAGCAACTCAATTTATTTTAATTAATATTTAATTAGTCCTTCAATTGCACAGCGTACCATCAGTGATACAATATTGGTACTGTGTTCAGTTTCTACTAAAACGAGAGACCCCCGCTGCAGAAAACCCGGAAACCGCTGTCACAGTTGCCAGATTTTAACATGCAGCCCAATGGTGCCGATTGTTAGTAGTTGCCAGAAAGTTGCCGCCTAGATGCCCGAAATGTGACAGTCAATTTTTTCGAGAAATACATGATTGTGGGCATATTTAAGGCATTAAAGATAACGCAGATAAGTTATCAAGTACTTCTCTGTCAATTTTGTCAGGTTAAATAATATTCAAAGTTTGAGTATCTTCGATTTAGCGGTCCATATTTCTTTGAATTTAGTGTCAAGTACGGCTAAAAGCTACTAGGAAAAGTACTAAATGGGTGAAACAAATAAACATAGCTGGGCAGCAATTCTACCTAAACTACGCAACAGCGACAAGACAAGTTCGCAATGTTTGTGTGATGTAGAGCCTGCCAAAAAATTTGAACAAGTGGGAAGCTACTTCTGTTGAGGGCATATTTATTAGGTATATCTGAGATAAGTGCAGGCTAAAACTAGCTGGAATAAATAGTGCTGCCCATGGCTAATCTAAGATGAATGTAGGCTACTTTGATACTGATGCACTTTCACACATCAAACTTGGTTTTTCATTCCTTAGCTTGCTTGTGCCTTACCTTATTTGTGCCCTAGATCAAGATTGGTTAGGTAGATTTGGAGCTGGAGGAAGTTGGGAGAGTTGGCGCCAGCAACAGACTGGCAACAACAGTAATTCAGGTGAGATTTCATGATCAAATTATCATGTCAATATTGTACAGATAGCAAATGTGTGCCAATGCAGTCCTCCACAAAGTGTTAAAACACACACTGGAGAGGGGCCTGGCACTAACGTGCAATAGAGGGGGCCTAGTAGACCCCTTTCTCATCTCAGAAAATCGCAGAAAATCTCAGAAAGAAAGAGACTTTGAAAAATGCTGGTTGGGGATGTGTTGCTTACTACCAAGTGGTAGTAAGCAACACACAGGACCTGAACTGCCTGGAGTTAAAGCAGGATTTTGACTTATACACTGGATCTTTCTTTGGTATGAGACTTCCAATACCTCTGTACCTATTAGGCCAATAGACATAATTTTACATCTATGCAGGGTAGTTGCCTCAGAGTTTTTACTGCAAGAAGGAACGACCAGGCAGGTGATAATCAGGTGTTGGGGGAAAATTTTAAGCATTTGATCTGGCTATAAAAATGCTACCTAAGGTCCACTTTACCAACACATTTTAGGTAGATCCAAATCCTATGTTGACATGGACATTTTTGTCCCTTTTGTTGATATGTGAGATAGAAGTTCAGTGGGGGTGGGGGGGGGGAAACTGTGATCAGGGTTCCCAATTGTGTGTAGGTGTATGCTCCCATTTATAGATTAGTTCCCAATAATAATTTTCATGATAATTGCCACATTTAATCATGGGGAAATGTACCATAATTGGAAGCACTCCTTCCAAAAATGGAAACTTCTTCAAAAAGGGAAATGCATGTCATTGGGGAGAAACTGCAGTCAGAGTTGCCAATAATAGTTATGATCCCAATACTGAAAACAATGATCCATAATTGGAAATTTTCCTTCCAAAACATAAACATGATCTAAAAATGAAAACACAGTTTACTACTTTCATGCGGTAATGGCTTGGTGCTTGAACCTTGTCCGTTGCAAAAAGTAAGACAGGTAGATGACATTCAGCATATTGGAAATAGTATTCAAGTATAAAATTATCGTTTCCAGCTTTGTGTGACAGAGGAGGCATACGTCGCATTGAGTTTGTGACAGCCAGTATACTTTCTGCACCTCTGCAGAAATCATCATCCGATGGTGGTCCTTAAAATTGTGAAAAAGTAATGTGATCTTGTGCGGAATCCATGAAATCTATGAAATGATGAAATCCGATGGAAAATAACTACAAGATCAGTATGGCGAAGAATCCACATATTTACTAAGCCAATGTTGCGCCCACCTGTTTCACATAACCCTGGCCCAATTCAGCAATGGGTCAACAACAAGATCAGTCATCTAATGGCAGCATTTTCCAGTAACGTTTGCCGGTACCGACACTTTATCTCCAACTTGAAACCAAATACAACGCTTTCAATCATTTTACGGTGGCAGAGAGGAGCGGCGCCAGATCGGCATTCACACTGCCTGGTCCGGTGGGGCGGCATCGCCACCAACACCGCTGCCGCGTTCTCCCCGGGAGCGCCGCGCCGCGCGGCAGCCCGTGCCACGCAGCCTGCCCGGCTCACCGTCCACAGAGGCGGCCACGCTCAGGGAGAGCCCGGGGCAGCGCGGGCAGGAGGTGCACCGCCCGGGCCCACCCAAGTGCCTCCGGTTAACTGCTACTTCATGCGACTGCGCTGAGATTTCGGGGATCGGTGTGTTTTTAGCTGTCCCGCTGCGGCCTGGGTCCATTGCTCACAATTGGGATGTGCCGGTACGGCGCACTAGGAGGCGAATCCAGCAGGCGTGGCTGTCCCAGGGTGGGCACCAGCTCTACACACATGCATACGGAAGTAAGCACTCTTGATGCGCTGCTGACGGCACGCGATCGGTGACAGGATGCAGCTGCGCGCTGCTCTCCCACCTGATTAGAATATAAATGTGAATACAGAGTGCACTGACGCAGTTAGTTGGAATATGCTGATGTTTTGAACATAGGCACACAAGTTTCCGATTCCGCATGATTCTTCAGCACACAGAAGGCAGGCGTTATCTACTGAACTCAATGGTAATTTTTGGAACTAATTTCCATCTTTTACCGGAGTTTTTGGATGTTCATTAGAAATGAAACAACCCGCACATCCCAGTCAAAATAGGACTGTGAACTTCCAGAATATCTGAGAAAAGATCTTATGTGGCGATCCGTGCCACAGTATTCAAGGAAGTCAGCAAATATTTGCAGACAATGTTTTTGTCATCAACGTCTAGCCATTGGTATGTATGTTGAGGTGCAGTTGTGGTGCACTGGACTGCTGCTATGCCAACTGTTCGGATCACGTGACCTGCACCCACCCGCTCTGGGCCGGTCATTGGTCAGGCCAGGTCAGCTGCAGCAGGCAGTGGCCGGGTGCATTGCGACAGGCAAACCCGATTCCACCCCCATGCGTTAGACCTAGAATCGCAAGGTGCACCCTTGCTAGAAACATTTGCGAATGACTACGTGTTTGACTTACCGACACTGTTATCGGTTAAGCTTGGCTCAGCTGTATAATCTACTGCATGGCACTGGGGCAGGAAATGCAATAGGCAGGAACGGCCCAAATGCCGGATACGAATGCAATAGAGAGTTGGTTTCAACTTGCACTATTTCATTCGTCTGCTGTAGCTGAAGGGAAAACTGACTATGTTCTCATTAACGCATGAATTTTTCTCTTATTTGACCTTAAATCCTGTTTCTTGCCTCTGTAAATGAGAGAACTTGTATTATCACGTGCCATTTTAGTGCTGATAATGGCGCTGATGATGATGATGATGATGATGATGATGATGATGATGATGATGATGATGATGATGATGATGATGATGATGATGATGATGGCGATGGTGATGGTGATTTACCCGAATAGTATGAAACTTAGGGTGCTGGCACTTGTGCTTCAGTCCCGGAGCACTCGCTTTATGTTTAATTTCCGGAGTGCCTCTCTTTGTTAGCCGCGCAGCAACCAACTGTGTGTCATTCTCAAAGTGCCTCTCTGTTAGCCCCACAGCGAACTCGCTGTGTTTCATTTTCGGAGTGACTCGCTGTGTGTTTCAGTCCCGGAATGGCTCGCTGCGTGCCTCAGTCCTGGAGTGAGCCGAGTCTCGGGGCTGACTAGCTCTGTGTTTGAGTCCTCAAGTGGCTCGCTGTGTTTCTCAGTCCCGGAGCGACTCGCTGGCGTCGGTGTACTCGGCGGGCGAGGCGCGGTACGGCACGGTACCGGTACGCGGCGAACTGGAGCTGGCGCTGCAGTACAACTACCAGGCCAGCGCCCTCGAGGTCTCTGTCAAACAGTGTCGCGACCTCGCCGCCGTTGACACCAAGCGCAACCGCTCCGACCCGTACGTACCGCCTGCTCTTCTTCCCGCTTCGGGATGGGTAGAAAGCTTGTTTTCAGGATTTATCGGTCATACGCCACTAGCCTGTGGTCATAATAGCATTTGTCCGGCTGACTGGACGGTAGATTTTTTCCGGAAGGATGCGAACATTTAATTTCATTCTTCAAATTGAAATGGAATAGGTGAAACAGTGTCATGGTTCGTTCACACGTGCAAGAATCTGCCCAGGTTTCTGCCGACTAAATTCAAAAAGTACGTTGAAAAGATTTACGGAAAAAAATATTGTCAGATTCTGTCATCAGAATCAGCTAAGAGTGAGTGGACCTTTACCGCCACGCTGGTCGTCGTACTCATGCAGACGATGACAGGTCTCATATTCTACAAGTGTTGTTCGATTTAATGCGGGTGCCTTACTTTTCTGGTACTTGCTCCTCCATACACAGAACTGTAAATCTCGGCCAGAGGCAAGTCAAAGCCCGATCCTACCAACTCAGTGGGGAAATATATGGTACTGATATTCATTGAAGAGCGAATAATTTTTTTACTATAGCGCTGTAACAATCCAGTACTTAAACTACACATTTCTTGCATTGGGAATAAGCAGATTTGTCCAATAATAATTCAAAAGGTGTTTCCGTTTTGGGAAATTTATACTTCCTTATCTCAGGATGCGAATCTGTCTCCGTTAGGGAAAAACAATGAGATCTGACCTCTGATCACGGCTATCGCTAAAAGTTGTTAAATGCCCGATAAAACGCCTTTAGTTCAGCTTGTGACGCTCCATAAAGGGAGTGCTCCACTTCAATAATGGGTTTTGAACAGGAATAGCCGTGTTGTAGAGCCGCCGCGAAAGCACTAATGGTATATTTAATTTCACTCAAAGCTTTCTGTATTAAATTTCCGCACGCTTTGGAGTTGAAAATAAATGGGGCCATTCGACTATTTTAAACCATGAAAGAATCCCGTTCCATCTGGCAGCGCATGTAAAGTGATAACTGTTAACAAATGGTATCGCCTCCATAACGTGACATGCTGCAAGCATCCAGAATCGTAATTATACGCTATGATTTGGTCAATATATATATATATATATATATATATATATATATATATATATATATATATATATATAGATTTTTGGGGTTTATCGGCCCACCAACTGCCATACCAACCAACTCATATAGCGTCGCCAACTATTTCCCTCTTGGAAGGGTTTCTTGGGAGCCAGCTTGCTCCTTGTGCAGGGAAGCCGCCGGGCCTTGAACCCGGGTCGGCCGCGTGGAAGCTAGCGATGATTGGGTCAACCCAGGGTAGTAAGACAAGAGGCGATGTTTCCGTATTTTATGAGTGAAGGTGAAAACAAAACGTGGTTTTCAAATTTTCAGACCTAGTTGTCCATGAATAGCGTTTTTTCAGAATTTCGGCAGTGGTCCATTTCCTAGAATGGACCACTGCCTCTTTAAATTACTATGCGTCCGTTTCTGCTGGTCTGCAAGGTTTCATGTAGATGTTTGGTTTGCATGAGTTGAGAGACCTGTCGTCCACAGCCTCTTGCTGCCTTTGACTGTTGGCAGAAGTTGGTTTTCCGTATTCAGTCCAGTTGTGAGATGTTCAGCGCGGACGATGGAGTGAAATGGAACACGGAGTATGCAATGGCGTGTTTGTAAAGGAGAGGCTTTTTCGTCCAGTTTTTATCATCGTGAGGACTGGCTGATTTTGACTAGTTCAGATCTTTCGCTTTGGCTCATCATCGCTGCCTGCCTTTTCTCCCCTTCAGCAACTTGTCATAGATGGACGCGGGATTTCCATCAGTGGGGGAATGGGACAGGGCCCCTGTTCCATTTGAATCCGAGTGGTGCCCTTCCCAAGGCGTGACACATCAGGAGACTTCAGATCGGAGCGCGTGGACGCCACATATTGTGACCTGGAGGGGTCGTGGTGGGAAGTGAAATTTCAAGAATACGCAGTACCGGGGCGCCAAATGCTCGAAGGGGAGCCGGATGGCTCAGTCGGATGGCTACCTGCCTCCTGCATTTGCCTGCGCCCCATGCGGATCACAGTGAATTGTATAACGCATTCGTGAAGAATGTGATGACTATATTTTTACCTTTTAAAATGTGATTGAATCTGCAGTACTGCGACAGGGAGCATTATTATAAGTTACCGTTTTGGTTTAGGATGTGATGTTGAAAATTGACATTATATGTCAATACTTGTATTTTAAATCTAGAAATAGGCACAAAAAGCAAGTAAAAAAAGTTAGAAGGTTTGTCGTTCAGAGCTTTTTATATTTACACCTTTTCCTTTGGTCTAATCCCAGTTTTAGACCGCAAACTGCTGGCATATAATAGTAATTTTCTTCATCTCATTCTTAATCATAATGATCCATCCAAGTGGTCTCTACCTTTTAACGCAAATTTTATTTGGCCTGTACAGTTTATATTAGGCCTACAGTACATATTCAGAGTGATTATATATTCGTATACATACCTTCATCAAAATATCAGTGAAGAGAAGATCATGGAATAAATAACTTATCATAGTAATCTCAGTTGAACAGCTCATTGAGAAATGATTGGCCGTCGCAGGGTCAGGGACTGTGGGTTCACATGACCAAATAACTAATGATATTTTACATTGAGATTCTGGTGAAGAGCTGGGTCCGAATGTATAATCACTCTGAATTTGCTCAATTGTTTGTCGCAGACTGGAGGAGACAGTTGGACTAGCATCTTACCAGCTTCTTCTCTTTGTTTTAGTCTTAATAATAAGATTGAAGGGTCGAGTTTACCTTACGATGGGGAATATGTGCTAGCTTTTCTTTAGAGAAGACGTCAGATACTGTGTAGTTTCGCTTTATTTGCTCGCATGTTCTTTTTTCAACACCTCTGATGCCTGATTTCCCATTTCAGCTACGTCAAGGCGTATCTGCTTCCGGATAGATCTAAGAGTGGAAAGAGAAAGACAAAAACGAAAAAGCACACGCTGCATCCCGTGTTCGAAGAAGTTCTCAAGGTAAGTGCCATTGCTGAAAAGCGCTCCGGTCTGTCACCACTTGCAGAATGATACTCTTCGTTCTTCATGGGACATAGGTGTTTCGTGAGTTGAGGTGTTTTGTGAGACCTTGCCGGAGGATATAGCCTTTGTTCTTTACTTTCACTGCAGATATCCAAACGGCGATCTCCTTTGTGAATTGGCTAGGACCTATTGTTACCGTGCTGAGTGGCCCTTCCGGGTGTCTACTATTCGCCTTAGATCGGCTGCCTCTATAACCACATTTGATTTTCAGTTCAAAACTGGCTGTCTTATTCATTGCTTTAAAATCTAATTTTCGTGCTGTGAATGACATATTTATGGTTAGCATGTGATGGCGAGCTAGAGAACTCTTTCAATAATCCCACAGGGCTTAAGTCTCTAAAACACTGTTAATATGTGAGACTGTTATGTTTTCTTCCTTTTTTGCTGGCATCACAAAATGATAAATATGAAAAGGTAACATTTTAGGAAAGAATTTTATATTTTATCGTTTTGTGAGGAGGCCAGAAAATTTCCCTCCAGGGCTGTTCCAACAACCCGAATAAGTGTTTACATCTTTCTAGAACACACCGCTTATGTAACCGCTTAAAACTCTTGAGCCGATGCTGTTTAACCTGAGCTGGAACCTCTGTGGAAAAGGAAAGCCGGAGCCGGTTTCAGGAAAGATATCAGTTTTACAGCGTGTTGGGCCCAAATTTGGTGAGCCCCATAAAATGAATGTATTGGCCGTTATTGTTCAACGATTTGGATGAATGATAGTGCATTACGATGTAGGATAGAGTATTAATATTTCATCCTGGTGCCTGTTTTATTTTTACTATTGCTAACAAGCTCCTTTTTCCCTTGCTGCTTCAGGTTTTTTGGAGGCAATTGCTAATTTGGAGACATATGAGTCGAATCCCACGTCTATAGAGTGCGACCTCATCTCTGCGTGGCTGTTCCCGGTTGCAGAAGGGAACTTCCGTTTAACAATTTTATCTCCTTTCTTTACCTTGCTTGGTTGGGGGGGGGCTGATCCTTGAGATGATTATGCATCAAAGAAGAAAGGGGTTATCATATTTTCGTGACTACTGATGTGTAAAGACATTCGCAGAAGGATGTTCTGAACCGCTTCAAATTATTTTCCGGTAGGTTTATCCATATGTTTTACAATTGGGTGGGAGACGTCAGTGCGTCCTCTTAAAGGGATCCCTGGTAATCTGAAGGTATCCGCTGTCTTGTGGTCTATTGTTCCTGAGCTATACTGAGTATCCAAGAGACTTCATTGCTTCCAGTATGTCCCCTTCTGCTGAGCATTCTCCGCATATATTTAAGCAGCTTCAAACTGCGCTGTGCTGCGCTGACTGCGAATAACTGTGACGTGTATGATAAGCGCTGGCCAAATGAACCTCCCGCCAGTCCTTGTGTAACCGTCAGGCGCTTACCCCTGGCATTCTGTGTACCCTACACAGCAGGGTATATTTTAAGGAATTGGGACTGGTGGGCATTCGGCTGAAAAGGGCACAAATTCCCACTAAAAGGGCACACTTAGAGCATCAGATGACTGGTGAGTGGTGGGCACTGGGCCGTCCAGGGCCGTTCGCTGGTGGACATAGCATGGGGGACTGGTGGGCAAAATGCCCACCACTTTGTAGCTTAAAATATGCCCTGCTACACAGGCCAATTCGCCGGACTCCACGCAGCTCAGTGTACCGGCCATCCGACTATGTGCAAGCAGCTCAAGTTATTGATCCGACCCTGTGTAGCCTCCACAGAGAGTCTGTTTTAATTCTAATGAGCCTCGTGGACTTCATCTGACCCATTATGATCGTTACGGACTGTCTACATTACTGCTTAAAATATTCTGCGTCCCTGAAATAATGGCTGGATATCTCCTCTCGAACCAGGAGGTACCGGATGGGTTAACGCCGGCGCGGCAAGAATAGCCTCGACAAGTCATGCACCTGACTCATTGAACACATACAGGTGTCCATTACACTCTGTGTAGTCCCCCAAATCATGCATTCGACTGTGCAACCTCTGTGTAACAGTGCTCTGAATCTAGCAGTGTGTTGTCTCGCCGCTGATCGTCTCTTACCGACTCGTACCTTCTTCACTGACCGACAACCAGCACGTGCGCGCCGCGCCAGCCGCTGACTCAGCGCTGGGCCGCGCTGCGGTAGTTTCCCGCAGCAGTCGCCGAGCTGGAGAGCCGAACACTCTGGGTGACCGTCTGGCACAGCGACATCTTCGGCCGTAACGACTTCCTGGGCGAGGTGGTGCTGCCGGTCAGCAGGCAGCTGTTCGAGGACACCAGTCCGCGCTGGTACACTCTCCAGGAACGGGTCAGTGTCTGCCGCGCCCCGCAGGCCGCGGCTGGTGACTTGCCGTGTTGGCACATACTGTAACGAGATTGGATCGTAGGGCCCACTTGCATTGGTGGATACAAGAGCAACTTTTGGAGAGGAAAATGTCAACGTTTGGGGGGAGGCAAGTCGATAAAAAACTCGACAACAGTATTTTTAAAGAGAAACGGCCAGGGTTTTGTCATTTTGGAAGGGAAAAAAGATACTATTTTAGGCTTTGGTGGGGGCCATGGCCCCTTTGCCCCCACCCCTTGGATCTGCCAGTGCCTATGTGGTAACTCTACTTGAACGTAAGACACTTAGTAATTTTTGGGATTCATACGCATCGGAAAGGGGGGCTCAGGGGTGTCTGCCCCGTAGTTGTCATCGAAAAATTCCCGATTTCAGTCAAATTGAAACAAAAATCGGACATTTATTTAGCCTGTCACATTGCTTTCGCAATTATATATACATGCTGGAGCCAGACTTGTTGAGTCGCGACTCAGAGTCGGAGTCGAATCAGAGTCGACTCAAATTTTGCTCGAGTCAGAGTTGAGTCGACTCAACTTCATGTTTGAGTTGAATCTGAGTCGACTCAACTGGACAACCAATTGAGTCGAGTCATAATCAGAGTCAGCATCCATGCTATGAGTCAAGAGTTGAGTCAACTCAACACTATTTTCTTAACATAAGTGATCACATGACTGACATTTTATAAATTTTCACATCTAATTTTGAAGGATTTCATATTGCTATTTGGTAACAACAGGTACTTCATTATTCTCATCTCCACACTAGAACCATGCCTGGATCAGTTGTTAGCAACCCAAGTTATGTAAAATATAGTTTAAAAGCACACACATTTGATAGTTTTTTTCCTTTAATCCTAGCAATGGCATGCAGAATCATACACAAAAATGTGTGATTAGGCACAAAATCAGACTTTTTCAACTTTGAAAATGCACACCATCCGAAATCCTAAGCTCATTCTCATGCAAAAGGTAATTCACTCTTAGGAAACCATCTTTATTTTCTATTTTCTTCCTTCCTTTGGCTAAAACACTAAAAAACACGTATCAGTATCAGAAAGAGGGTACCAAAAAATCTTATTTTGCACATAAGCCTTGAAATGGGTCGAAACGGAAACTAAAAGCTTCAATTATCTGCTTATTTCGAAGAACTATCTTGATTTGTCGTGGTTTGAGAACACCCACTGGTAGATAATAAAAACTGCCTATTTACGGAAAATGGATATCAGTCCTACCTCTGGCGTAGCCTGAGTAATTTCAAACTGTGAAACTGATAAACTGAAAACACCCCACCACAACAACCACCCCCGCTCTTGAAATTATGATGATGCCCATTATTTTTATTATTTACCACTCCACACACACTGCTGCCCCCACGCGCCCACATTAGTTACAAATGGTCATGGTGCGCAACAAATCAGTAGCCGTTATTCTGCCGAGCGAACGCATACGAGCCGCACGCATGCGCAGTGAGGGATCTTGTAGTCCATGATACCGTACTGCGCATGCGTGCGGCTCACTATTGTGTTCTGCCGGCAGAATAACACAATGACACGGCTTGTCATTTAGGCTTTAGTACCCCGAAGGCATGATTACCTTAACATGAACCTGCAGATTTTTTACGCCTTTTGGTCACGTGATTTTTAAAGTGCTATCCATCGTCAGGTTTGCGCTATCCGAGGCTAGGTTCGTAATGTCTTTAATGTGCCATCTGTAACGTTTGTGTGTTTACTACAGCATTTTCGGGAGTACAAGGCGAGTATTCATCATATTTCATTTTTTCATATACAAACAGGGGGACAGAAGAAATGAATAGACCAGCAAAAGAAGACATGGCAAAGCAAAGCAAAGGCTGAACAGCTAGCAACAGAATATAACTTTACAGGCACATAGTATAAACAAAAGGAAGTAAGCAACCAGACCACGAGTGTAAAAGAGCACGTGTAGCATAGGCAGAATGAGCAAATCATAAAAACCTAACAAAGAGACAGTAACCATGGAACGAAAAACAAACAAAAAAGCGATAAAACAGAGACTGACAGGCTAACAGCATAACAAAGTAAGATGAGCGTTAGAGAACGAAATGAACAAATATAACGCCAAAACACAGTTAAAAGAGCAAAATAAAGCTACAAGTAAACAAAACGGGACACAAAACAAAAATTAATAAGGTTAAGTTTAAGTAGATACGTAGAGGGCCCACATATGTTGAACATATTGAATCTAAGAAAATATTTAGTTATTAGAAGCGAGAACAAATATGAGAAATAAGGACAAATACCTAATCAAAGCAGGAACCAATCAAACTCAACAACATTCAAGCAAGGCAATCAAACCAAAAAAACTAGAAAACAAACAAAACAAAACAAATAAAACTTAAAAAAACAAAACTAGCTAAATCATACATAAACAAAGCAGGATATATCTAAACCACAGACAAAATGCGTTCGGCGAGATCAAATTAAGGCACTAGTGGGAAGAAACCAAAAACAAGAATAGAACAAAACAGTTAGGCAGTAAACAGACAAAACAGAGCAAGAGGGATAAAACAGGAGAATACCACAAATATAAGTGTTAGGGATGGGGCCGAGCAAGAAGTTTAATTTAATTACACACTGTCATTGAATCCCAGGCTGGAGCCGGAGCAGCGAAGAGCCGCTCGGTCACGGAGGTCATTGTTTTTGGTTTTGGTGAGGTGCTGGATAGGGGCAGTGCACAGTGTAGTATTTATTTCTAATTTAAGTTCGTCACGGGATTGTTCAGAATGTTCTGGGGCAGGGATTGCCTCTCAAAATATCATATGTTCAAATATTGATTCCTGTTTTTTTGCAGTTGAAACGTCGCTTATTGCTTCAATTATGACTGCTCATGAAGGATATGCCTTTAAAATGCAAAGCCATCAGACCCTTCCTCATACTCACCTGTTCGCGATTAGCATATTTCTTCATTCCTATGCAGGAAGAATTTCTGTCATGAATTAATGAATTGAAATTGACATATTATTAAAGGAAATGTGCAGTTAGATTAATGCCATGAATAAATGTACTGGATTTTGCATACTATTGAAGGAAATGAACATTTTTTCTGTGCATATTTTGCCACTATTCTGAGTCGGAATCGACTCCGACTCAATGCTGATTTGAGTTGGAATCGAGTCGGCTCACTTCTGAATTTGGCCTGAGTCGAGTCGGCTCACCATTTTCAACCCAGTGAGTCGAGTCAGAATCGGAGTCAGCCATTTAGCTGTGAGTCAGAGTTGAGTCGACTCAAGAAAATTTGAGTCATCAACAAGTCTGGCTGGAGCCCATCTACCGGTTTTATTGTTCCTGGTACAGTTTTTCATACAACGATGCGAAGATCATGCTACTTCTTTGGTACCCCGAAAGTAACTGGGGCATATGCTTCTACGTTTTGTCTCATTAAATTTGATATCTTTCTGTAGAGCACTTAATGGAAAACGTGATTATTTAATTTGCTTAACATTACCGAGTCTGCAATGCTTCAAAATCAGACGATAAATATCGCGTAAATCTACCCTTTTAGTCGGTAAATGAGTTTCACTCGAGCTTCAGCCCGATAAAAAAGGTTTCCCAGCCAACATGTGAAGGCTACAGGGTAATATAATTGTTTTTCAATAGAAAAAAATAGCATTGGTGTGGTGCTTCTGTATTTTTTTCTTTCAAAGAAGCGAAACGAAAATTGTTGAAGAAAATAATTCCTCATTAAAATGGACATGTTCAGTGATTGACTGATGGCAGTGCGGGACATCTGTGCCTGAGACTGTACGTGCCCAGTGTGACACCCAACTTAGGTGACCCAGCCAAGCGGGCAGAGCAAAACAGCCGGTCTTACACCATGGATAGGACCAGTGCGTGGGGGGAGTGGTGGTCGACATGTATGAACTCGGTAACCGCCCCGCTAAGTGGGGGATCAGCGGTAGAGTTACCGGGCCACCGGTCGGGCAGCTGCAGTCTCCGGTAGTGTCTCTCCTAAAGTTCTGGTCCGTTATATAGGTATACATTATAGTATAAGTATATGTACAGTTGGATAATTTTTAATGCTGGGAAAATAACAACATTTTTTGCAGCCTACCTAACAGAGTATGCTGGTTTGACATCTGACCAATGAGCTGCATTTGTCAGCAAAGTGTACTTTTGCCCACAAAAAGCAAGGCGGCTGGGTATTTGCATCGAATTGTGCGCTAGACTGTTGCAGCTTCCTGCCAAAGTTTCAGTAGCTTTGATAATCATAGATGTCAAGCGGTTTTGTTCGCAGCCCATTTTCGCTTCAAAAGACCAAATGTTACATTGTTTTCATTCCATATTTTGGAAGTTGTGGATACATTTTGATAATCGTTCATTGCAAATATAGACATCAACTAAAGAATTTCATGGAATGAATATTTGGAATCTGCGCATGAAACTATATCAAAATCACGATAAAGCCAGATAGGTGGTCTGAATTTGTTCTGCGTTAACTGAAAAAGTGTGCAGTATTTTGAGAAGGCAACAAAGAGCCTAAATCCGGGAGCTCTTTTGGAAGGGATGTTTTTTTCAGCAGGAGGTTGTAGATTGGCTGGCCCCAGTGGCGGATACAAGAGGGGCTAGGAGGCTCAAGCCCCCCTCCGAATTTGTTGAGTGCCTATAGCTAATGCATAGGCGGAGGGCGATCTGAGGCAATGGTGGGTGGGGCTCGAGCCCCTCGTCCCCCCCCAATTAAGTCCTGGACCTGCCACTGACTGGCCCCCTATTGTTTACGGAAGTGACCCTTATGTTGGTATTTAACGACGCACCAACTGCTAGCCTGGGAGTTCAGCGCCGTCAACCTCTATCGGGGATCAAATTACACTTGTCGAGGGAAACCGGAGGGACCTGAGGCCATTCATTCAGTTTCACGTGATAATGACTGGATTCGCCAGAACCCCAGGCACCGTCAGGAACAACAACGAGGCAGCGGCGGCATGTTTCAAACGGATTCGAAATGGTGGCATTCCCCATGTGCTTAGTTGGGGCATCCCATACTGATCCCCACTTCGCTGTGGTAAGTTCAGCATAGCGCACGGGCCAATCCCGGGCGGGATTCCCAAGCTGTTCCCCTGCATTCGTTGGCTTTCCCGACCATTTCCCACTGCGATCTACGGGGAATCATACCGGATCGGGTGCTATTAAAGTAAAAATTATGACACTTGATGGTAAGTATTCTGATTTAATCATACTTGTCTTTAAAAAACAGTGTTTTTCTGTCTTTATGTTTTAAGTAAGGCATCACGTTCTCAGTTTAATTTCCAGGGAATTATGCAGCGAGAACAATACGAAACGTTCTCGAGTGCCATCTTTGGAGATGTGTGCACTCGGACACAAAGGCCCTGCTGGGGCTGGGCTGATTAGTGGACCTACGCTCTATGACAGAGTTGTTCTACGCGCCTCCATTCCAACGACTGCCCTCTCCGAAGGTCGGAGAATGAAGATTTAACTGGCCAAAATTAATGAATGTGCCTAGTTCCCAAATTATACCTCTGTCACATTTTCTATTTTCGTAATTCTGCGGCCTGTGTCTGTTTTCCAGCCAGTGTCACCAATGGTTTAGGCGCTGCCTTTTTGGGCATTCTTGATGGCAGCGGCCATTTGGCTTAAAAAACTGCAAACGTTCGCAGAACAGTCGTAATTATTGATTTCGCGATGCCCGTATTTTTAGATCCCTTGGAACAAAATGAAAAACACAATCATATTAAGTCGTCAACCTGAAACGTGTTGGAAAGGATGGCAAGTCGCTTAGTATCTTCTGATGCCCCCATAATAAAACTAATAACTATATTTTATACATTCAGGCGAAGTACAAATAATTAAAGTGGCATAGAAAATCAGCTTACAAACTCATACTTATTAAACACATAAGGCCTAACGACAAATACATATTCACTCACACTAGCTATGACTGTACTTACGTTATGTTCATCAAGCCAATGTTCGTTCGACACATTCTTTTTCATACAGTATTGACGCAAGAATCTAGGTTGCAACCTAAAATTCGATACTGTCTTTGAAATTTTAAAGTTCTTTGGCCAAGGTTTTAGTGACCATCATTCACATTTATAATCCCACTTTTTTATCTTCACCATTCCTCATTTATACCGTCTCCTTCCATAGTTTTTAATCACATCATACTCATCATACCACTTTAAAAGCCACATCAATAGTGTGGAAGCGTGTGTAATAAATGGACACGAACATCATCATCATCATCAGTAACGCCCTATGTTCATGGAGCCACTAAGTAACAGTTTTTTAGCGCATGAGTGCCTGCCTACCTATTTGACTCGACAGCCGTCAGAATGCAATTTCAACCGCGGATTGCCTATGGCCAATTTTACGTATTGGGCCGCATTAAAGGGGCCGTGTCATCGTGTACTTTTCAGAGCTCATTCTTTTAAAACGAATTTGATGTCAAATTAGTCGGGATAATGCGCAATTAAGCAAGTAGTTTTGTTCAAGCCTTTACCAATCCGTTAACGGAGATATGACACATTTCTTATATGATTTGAACTGAGATAATCATGTTATAGAGCAGGGACGGATCCAAGGTGGGCGCGATGGAGCGATCGCTCCCCACCTGGGGCCGACATTAAGCACTGGAAAGAAACGCATCCCGCCGCGGCTGCCGGGCCTCCCGCAAGGGTGCTATGAGTGAAAAGCCCTGTCTGTATATGCATATATATATATATATATATATATATATATATATATATATATATATATATATATATATATATATATATACAGACATAGTTAGTTAGTTATTTGGGCTTAAGGGGCGCACCAGCCTGGCAAGACCATATAGCGCCCAAGCATACAGACATATATATATATATATATATATATATACTGTCTATACAGTGCGTGCGAGCGTGTAGGTGTGGTATTAACCTGTAAAATGGCCCTGGGGCTGGGCTTGGGGCACCAATATGTTTTAAAGCTGAGTTCCATCACATTTAACGTCCCCCCCACCAACTGCAACCCCAGTCGCGAGCCCCTCCCCATACGACTTGTTATTTTTGTGTGACTTATTGATTATATTTGCACCTCTATCAGAGGAAATTTGAATAAAACTAAATGTTATGTTAATTGGCTATGCTTTTTAAAGAAGGTAGAATCAGTTATTGTCAATACAAATTGTCTGTAAAACCGCCCAGGCTGGAGTTGCACCAAGGTGCCACATCACCTTTAAAGGGAATGTGGCACCTTGATCGAATCCTGGAATTTAGTGTAATTAGACGTACTTTTAGCCAAAAATAATGAAACCACTCATGATTTCTCTGAAAAATGTACAATAAGCTCAATATTTTGATTTTTAAGTACTCGTCTAGAAAAATAAATAAATATCAGCCTGTGGATGATATTTACACAAAGCGCATCAGTTCTGGCCTTTTGTTGTTGTAGTCACTTCTAGCTGGTTGGCGGCGTTATTTGCCCCCGGCTATTGGTCGGCTGCAAGGAACATGGTTGTAAACACTTTGACGGGTGGGAATATGTAATGAATAGGACTCGTACTTTCTGCACGAATGCCCCCTGTGCTTCATGATCTAAACTGACGCCGTTTACTGGCATTAGTTCTGAGCTATCTGGTTGGGCAGCAGAATGACGCGCATGCATGTGTCGTCACCCTCAATTAATGTGTTCTGCATAATAACACAGTTGAGAGCTGAGCCCAACCAGATGAAGCGGATATAGTTTGCATTTGTGCTAACGTAACGCGCAGACACACTGGAAACTAGAAGAGCCGAGACGATGGTGCGGCATTAGACGGACCAAACAATGGCTGCCGCACCATGCAAAGCAACTGGAATGGCTCCACCAGCTTACACCCGCAGATGGAGGGATTGAACTGTCGGCAACAGTGTAATGGTTTGCACGCTTCGGTGCTCCCTGAAAATGTCGCCACTCGACCTCAGAGCTTGGCGCACCCTGAAGCCCAAACAATCAATCGGCCCTGAAAATGCGGCGCATTGATCGGAAACCACGTGAGAAGGAGGAGGAGGAGGAGGAGGAGGAGGAGGAGAATGCAGTCGATAGCGGTGTCCTCTGGGCCGCGCCGGTCTGAGCCGCACCGTCCTGTTGTAATTATCCTCAGATGCTGGCTTTGCCGTTGCCAGGCTGATGGCGAGTGGTCCTGGCAGCCGTCTGATTGGATTCCCCCACCGTCACGCAAGCAGAGCACACTGCAGCACACACTGCCGGCCGTTTACCAATGCCGCGCCTTTCTGGCCGCCGCCAGCTCTCAGTACCGCATTCCAACTCCAGTTTTGTCATCTTGAAGCTTTAGAGTGAAACGCTTCAGTTGATGGATTTCCAAATTCACTTTGTTGCTTGTTTGTCGGGTGATCATCCGGGCGTGGTTGGCATGGCAACCGAAGCCGTGCCGGGTCGCTAATCCGCGTCAGCAGATTTACATCACGGGAGACTGTTGACCGACGTGATTCTTATTGGAGTTTGGTGTATTTTCTATGAGGTTGAATTGCACATCACGCATGAGGCAGAGTACTAATGTCATTCCGCTGTGGCCAGTCCAATATGCAGAGCCGCCATTTTTCATGAAGGTATTCAGAAAAATGGCGAATAGCAAAACAAGCTGAAAATTGAGGGGCATTCTTTAATGTCGCAGGCCACGTTGTAAATCTTTAAATATAAAAAACAGCTAAATGTTTCATTGAACTACATAGCACTTGGCCCACAACGTAATTATCCCTATACTCTGATACTTTTCAGCTTGAAGATTAGGCAAATTGAGTGGTTTTGAGCGGATTTGTTTTTAAATCAGTGCGTTGCTTTAAATGCTTTCAAAGTCTATCTATCAACTATGAAGCATCGTTTTAATATCGACTTGAAAGGAGAAATAGCGACCTCCTTTGGAACCCCAATATTCTTATTGTTGTAACTTGATTGACTTAAAATGTCGACAAAATGTGCTAGAGATGAATTGTTCCTGAAAGAAGGTCAATGCAGTTTTCTTTTCAGCTTTATTCTTGAACCCTTTTTCTACCTTGTCCTCTGTGAGTAAAAGTTTATGATATTATGAATATGTCTGTATGAATATGCCTACACGCGTATATTTTTACGTTTCATCTCCTCGCTGAAAGAAAAGCTTCACCTCTTAAAGGTGTTCTAGCCCTTCGGTTTTGAACTAATTGTGTTGTATTGTTCTGAATTTTGTAAACATATATCTCAATTTGGCTGAAATCAGAAAGTTGTATATGAAAAGTGGGCAGACTAGTGTCCTCTTTCCCCACTTCCGGTGCCATGAGTAGTGGAACAAGGGTGAAATTATCCATCTACAGATGTCGACTGCCGGTCAATATGATTTCACCTTGATTTTAGGACTGAGCGAAACGAATATGCAAAATCTAATATAAAGCATACTATGGATACAATAAAAAATGATACGATAGATGAATACCTGGGTGATAAATCAGCAGAAGCCCACACAAAGAATAGTGAACCTGCTCGTTGATGACGTCACGGTTCTGGGATCCCAGGCTGAATAAAACAACCAAAGGTACATAAAAACCATATAGCAGTGTCCACCCCTGCAGCGGTAAAAAAACTGCACCGCTTCAAGAGGCCATGCCACCGGAGGGCGGAGCGCCCAGAACCCGCAAGAAGGCATGGTTCGTGGCAGTCATCCCCAGCGCCACCAAAATGGCGCAGATTGCACCAGAAACAGAACGCGGCGATTCTTTCAGCCTCTGCGGGGAGCAACGCAACGCTGATGTTGCCGCTGTTGTCGTGTCTGGCCGATCGGCGCTTCACCCTACACAGGGGAGAAGCCGTACCAGCCTGCGCTCCTCGGCGCGGGCCACCAGCATTTCCTGCCGCCACCACTGCCTTCACCGACACCACCCGCCTCAGACGCCCATACTCAGAATTCATCAAGAGATTACCCGGCCGGACGCAAAAAAATCGCATTTTGGAATAACAAGGGGAGGGAATCTACGCTCCCTGAGTGAACAACGAGACTTCTCACCTGTTGCAGCCGTCACCAATCTAGGAGACGCATTGCTAGCGTGCATCACGCTTGGCAGGATGTGCAGCACCTCTGCTATGAGAGCGATGCGAGAAGACCGGGACCCATGCAGGGCACATAAGCCTTACAATGGAGGTCTCAATTTTTTTCAAAAATTGTTCGGTCTAAGGGTTTGGTGATGTACCCGGAACAATGGAAGAGAAAACCTCAGGAGGAAGATACGCACACAGCCTCGTCTCAGATGCGTCTCAGGTACATATGTGACGGCAGGAGCTGGGAGACGTAGTCAAGCGTTTGGCTATTCAATTTTGTTTCGGTACCCGCTATTCTTTTTCCACACAGTGCCTGTGCTAGCCACATATTGACGGGGTCTGTACAGCTATTTTCCTTCTTAATCACAGCTGGGCGCGAAATGACCACTCAGGCGAAGCACCCTTAACAGCAGCAGAGTGGTTGCTTTGTGAGGACCCAGAATCCATTCAGTGGCACTTCATAGCAGAAGCTTGGAGCTGACTTCTCTCAGAGGCTGCGGTGGTGAGTTATGTTTCCGGTGTAGGGCGGTTGGCAGCTGACCCGTGGCCAGGTGGGGCGGCTGTTTCTGCGGCGTAGGGCGGTTGGCAGCTGACCCGTGGCCAGGTGGGGCGGCTGTTTCTCTGGCGTAGGGCGGTTGGCAGCTGACCCGTGGCTAGGTGGGGTGGCTGTTTCTCTGGCGTAGGGCGGTTGGCAGCTGACCCGTGGCCAGGTGGGGCGGCTGTTTCTCCGGCGTAGGGCGGTTGGCAGCTGACCCGTGGCCAGGTGGGGCGGCTGTTTCTGCGGCGTAGGGCGGTTGGCAGCTGACCCGTGGCCAGGTGGGGCGGCTGTTTCTCCGGCGTAGGGCGGTTGGCAGCTGACCCGTGGCCAGGTGGGGCGGCTGTTTCTCCGGCGTAGGGCGGTTGGCAGCTGACCCGTGGCCAGGTGGGGCGGCTGTTTCTCCGGCGTAGGGCGGTTGGCAGCTGACCCGTGGCCAGGTGGGGCGGCTGTTTCTCCGGCGTAGGGCGGTTGGCAGCTGACCCGTGGCCAGGTGGGGCGGCTGTTTCTCCGGCGTAGGGCGGTTGGCAGCTGACCCGTGGCCAGGTGGGGCGGCTGTTTCTCCGGCGTAGGGCGGTTGGCAGCTGACCCGTGGCCAGGTGGGGCGGCTGTTTCTCCGGCGTAGGGCGGTTGGCAGCTGACCCGTGGCCAGGTGGGGCGGCTGTTTCTCCGGCGTAGGGCGGTTGGCAGCTGACCCGTGGCCAGGTGGGGCGGCTGTTTCTCCGGCGTAGGGCGGTTGGCAGCTGACCCGTGGCCAGGTGGGGCGGCTGTTTCTCCGGCGTAGGGCGGTTGGCAGCTGACCCGTGGCCAGGTGGGGCGGCTGTTTCTCCGGCGTAGGGCGGTTGGCAGCTGACCCGTGGCCAGGTGGGGCGGCTGTTTCTCTGGCGTAGGGCGGTTGGCAGCTGACCCGTGGCTAGGTGGGGCGGCTGTTTCTCCGGCGTAGGGCGGTTGGCAGCTGACCCGTGGCCAGGTGGGGCGGCTGTTTCTCCGGCGTAGGGCGGTTGGCAGCTGACCCGTGGCTAGGTGGGGCGGCTGTTTCTGCGGCGTAGGGCGGTTGGCAGCTGACCCGTGGCCAGGTGGGGCGGCTGTTTCTCCGGCGTAGGGCGGTTGGCAGCTGACCCGTGGCCAGGTGGGGCGGCTGTTTCTCCGGCGTAGGGCGGTTGGCAGCTGACCCGTGACTAGATGGGGCGGCTGCGTCTGCGCGTCGTTGGACGTTCAGCGGTGCCTTTCAGATTTTTCAGTCACTGCCGAATATAAAAAATATGAACTGGTATGCGGTGCGGATTGGACTGCGTGAACTTCCTTATGAAACATTCTCCACTGATTTTCCAGACGGTGGAGACTTTGTGATCTGCTGTTATCTATTTGCATCATGTCGCTCTTCTCATTATAGATACCAACGAAGTGCACTGATGGTATGAGGGATACAAACATGCTGAAAGAGCACAGTTATGATACCATACAGGAAGTTCTTAGAACGCCCTTTGCTAGTGAAACATAGGTCTATGGCTAGTGTCAGCCTACGGTACTCATAAAGTGAGCTAAATAATTTACTCGATGGTAATCTTGAGCCGGTATCGGTGCTCATTTACTGAAGTATGGCTGACATTCTTTTCAGGCTTTTCACTCCTGATCCGAAAAGAATATCACATAGCGTGTGATACACAACCGCTTGTTGAAGGCCTTCACATGAACACACTCTAGTATATTGGACACGTGCGTTTAAGTGACGCCTACCAAGGCCTAGGCACAGAAATTGATTCTCTGCACACGACGCAACTGTCGTGTGGCTTGAGCAATGCAGTTTGAACGAAGTAGGCGTAATAAGCGACACCAAACTGCAAAGGAACGCTCTATCGGGACCCAGTCTAGTTCTGTATCAGGTTTCCAATGTTGAAAAAGGTTTTGCTGGTTGGACGGCCTGGATTGAAAGTGCTCTTGCTCAGTCACTGCGACCATTGGCATTCCACTCCAACAGCTCCAGAGCCTCTCTGCACAGTAGAGGAATGTGACTGTGACGTCCTTGTATTTATTCCTTTCAGTATTTTGCATCGGTGCACTGGCGTTGAAATTTGATATGATTGCTTTACTTCTGGAGCGGTGGTGGACCCGAGGGAATCGACGATTTATTTTTGCTGAAGAAAACTTGGATTTAACTTGTTATGTTTTTAAATCACGTGACAGGGTAAGGACCTAGTTCAAGTGGAGTTCAACTTTTTTGTTTTGTTTATATTGCTATCAATAGGGCCGTAAGCTATCAAAGAGCACAGCTGACATACATACTTTTCCACATGTTTTGGTAACAAGCAACAGAGGCTCATAATTCGGCAGGTCTGCATGGAAATAGGCCAGCCCATCAGATGTCTGTGGCTGTCATTTTGGGCACGGTGCCTGCTGTCCGTGCCTACATGGCCTGCGGCAATCAATTTCCAGGTGTGCGCGGACAGTACGTTTGCAGCAATGACGTGGCATTGCGGTACACTGGCCGCCCAGTCGCCCCAGTCGTAAACGCCGCTGGTCGATGCTGGCAAACCGTACAGCTCCAGCGCACAACTCGGCGCCATTTGGGAACTAAACTGACGCAGTAGCTCGCGTTTGTGTTATTATTTGTTTGGATTAGCCTCATGAATGACAATAGGTGTCAACTCACTGAGTGTGTCTGTTATAAACAGGTGCTTGTGCTAGCTAATTTACGCCTTAACACCACTGGCAAGAGCCTCGGTTGTAAAGCACGACTGGCGGCAGCAATGCCCTATTGATTCAAAAAGTGGCATACAGGGCTGCAGTTACTTAGCGATTGTAAGGTTGGTGGGTCAGCAGCAATGGTGGGTTGCAGTTCCCTTCACTCATGCCCTCAACGGTTAAAGAAAAGCTCAACGAACAGATCGACTTGCTTTGGTTTCTTGTCATTGGATTTGTGACCATTCGTGCCTTCTACTTTCCGTGCCCATTTTAAGTTTCGCCAACGGAAAAAGGTGAAGGGAACAGTCAATCCTCAACTGGAACCAAAACAACTCATCGGACTTGCGCTCATCGCTATCGCTTGCACAAGGTGGCTATCAAATTTTCCGATTGCTTTCCAATTTGAAATTGGAGATGCCTGATGAACATGGTGAGGGGGAGCAGGCCCTCCTGACCACCTTTTATTCTGCCGTGTGCGTTTCAGGTGTGTATATGTCTGAACGGTATAACGATACTGAATTTTGTCCATCGGGTTCATCAACTTGGTTGCGTGCTGCTGATATTGAAATGGTAAGGCAAACTTATGGGAGTATATAATCGTGCTCTAGAAATGTTTGAAATAAAGTCACCTAGTTGTATTTGTGTCGGTTGAATTAGACATAGTTCACTGCTTGAACAATTTTCCGGCAACGAAACATATGTTAATTGTAATGGTGTTGTTCCCTGAAGCTTATTTAAGTTCATTGATATTGTCTTATTTAAGTTCAACCACATTTATTTAGTCGTTAATTGTTGGTAGGCCACCAATGGCTACAAAATTATATTGTGGAGTTCTGACTGCTGCCTCAGAATGAATGTCCGGTCAAAGATCATCCGCAATAATTCAGTAAGGCACAGTACCTGCCTCACCAGATCAATGAAATCATACTGTTAACACTCGCAGTGGAGAGGAGTCCGGCGTCAACGAGCAGTTGAGGGAGTGTGTTAAAGTCCCCTCCCTGAGATCTCGGAAACCACGAGGCTTAGAAAAATGCCCGTCGGGGCTTTGGGGAGGGATCATGGTAATCTACGTTAGTCAATTTTCTTCCAGGGTCGATATCTTCAAGGTCAAACGTGGTCATAAAGCTCAAATCTGGGCTGTGTTGGGGACCTTTTGGAAAATGCCGTGATTGTGCGGTAAAAAGCCGGGAATATACTAAAGGTGGACTAAGGTCATATATTGAATATCCCACACAATATGAAATTTTGGGATCAAGATCATTGACGAATGCAATATGTATATTCCCAATAATGTATACTGTAACTGGCACTGTAGCAACTGTTGTGCGTGAAATGAGGGTTTGATCTTGACTAATGGATTTTTGCCCTAACCCGTTCCCTTAACCTTAGCATTTGGTAAGCTTAACTATGACGTATACCATAACATGCATCATACTGAGTAACGCCATCTGACCGAAAGCCCTGGGTTCAATGACTTTTAAAGTGTTGATATGACCTTGGCCAGTCACTTTTGACCTTAAACTTGATCTTTATGTGGTGTGACCTTGATATATCATCCCCATTATATATATAGCCTTATTACGTCACCACTCCGTCTACAGTGTAGGGGAACTGTCGCGTCTCTGCGATTCTGGCGACGTCAAAATATAAGTTTAATATGAAAACATTTAAGTAAAAAATATTAAACGATCTGAGAAAAAATATCAATAGACGCGCCTTTTAATTCTATCAAGCGTAGCCAAGTAGCGTTTCCCGGTCGCAAACAGTTCTCCGGCTGCCTCGGAAAAATAGGTGATGGAAGGGGAACACTTTATGCCCCTTTCCACCCAGGGGCGGATCCAGGATTTTTCGCTAGGGGGCCGCAGCGCTGGGGGGGCGCCACTTTCATGGCCAGGGGGCGCCATTTTTAGGCCGGCTGGGGGCGCCAAATTTTATATTCTTTACCCATTTAAAGCATTTTTGTGAACTGAATCAGTTAACCTGCGCCCCGGTGGGCCTCCGAGTCACCTTCGCCCTGGTGGGGGTGTTTGAACACCCCCTCTCGAACTCGTCCCCTATGCAGGATAGCGAAAAACGCGAACCCTGGTGGATAGCTCATACAAATTCATGAAGACACTATATCAGTCACTTTTTGGCTCAGGTCAACATTGAGGTCATGGCAGGTCAAAGAAGTTGGCATTTTGAGCAAAGTCTAGCGTCTGGCAGCGTTGAGTTATAATAATTTTGTAGACACTGTTCGCTCTCTCTCGTCACGGCGAATCGAATGATGTATAATATGAGCATACTAGGTCAAAACACAAATCACCTGATTTCAGGTCAGGCCAAGGTCACTTTTTGACTTAGCATAGTCCATATGCCTATCAATCAACTGGCAATAGCAATCCAAACGCAATGGTATAAACATAAAAGCTGTATCATCATTTCATGCAAAGTTATTGACCTAAGTCTCAAAACTGCTTAAGTAGCATCGGATGATCTCTCAGAGGTCACAGGTCAAAAATTGCAACATGAACCTAAAAAGGGGCCTAAGATACTTCGATTTGGAGAATATGAAGGTATTATCACCTTTATCTACACAAATACAAACCATTTTCTGTTTCCTCTGTATTTACAATGGAGAGGTCATGGTCCGTATTTGACCTTATGTCATCGATATGAAAAATCCCGGAACTTCTTGGAGAACTTGGTGGGGCCATTATGTGCTATAAGTTTCAATCCGATAGATTCACCCATTTCCTACATATGCCACCTTCAACATTTTTTGAGGTAAGGTCACTTAACCTGCACTGATGACCTGACCTGAGATGACCCAAGCAAAAATTTTTGGGGGATTCTTGCGGAATCGATCAAGAATAAGGTGTGCCAAGTACGGCGGCGCTTCGCGTCGCCGTTTTTTCTTGCCGCCCGAAAAACCGGAGGGTCAAAGAGGTAATTAGTTTCATATTTTCTTTTAAAAAAATGAGGAAAGATCATGGCTTTGAATGTATCTAAAATACATCTCAGGAGTGGTAAAAAGTGAATGTATCTCTTTGGCGTTTATTTTATTGTGCACTGGAACCCACGGTTGGTAAAGACACTTTGGGACCCGGGGAGACTGCATAGGGACTATTTTCTCCCCAATCAGTGATCAAAATTATCTTCAGAAGCCTTAAACAGTTTGAAGAAGACCAACGAATGTTTAGAATAGGCCCGTCTCGTTCAATGAGCCTATGTTTGTCATTGGGGATTAGGTTTCTACAGGACATGTCAGATCAAATCCCTATACACTGTGGGAAGCCCCATGATGGTTACATGGACTACTGATTTTGCTTATATGATGATGATTAGCACACAGGGCCTTAACTAGCTATAAGGGTCTAATAAACCACTAGGTCAGAGCAGTGATCCCAGTTCCCTTCAATCTGAGCTAGCCAGCCACGAAGGATCTATTACTTAAGTTCATGGACCTTGGCTTACTTCAAGACCCCAGTTATTGTAAACCTTTCTAAGGCTATATTCTAATATAATGCCCTCCTAAGACTTGACTGAGACAAGCAACTTGCCGTATTCCAATGTGGTATTTTGACCTTCTTCCGTGCGTAGCCACGCTCGACGTAGGACAAGCGTACCCGGGATGCACAGGGACCAGTACCGACCTAGTCTACGCAGAATATCAGCATACCGATCTAATGTGCGCACTACGATCACAATGCTGATTTGACCCCACCTGCGCAGTGTGGGTGCAGGCTGGAAATAAGAATAAAATATCGACGTGCGTGCGCCCATTCTTATGTACTCTCGGCATCAGAATACGGCCCCAAGCAAAGGCCCAGTTTAGGGATACTCCACATCAGCGATCAACTCGGAAAAAATGTGTTTGTGTCTCCCTCAACGGCATCCACCTAAATTTTACAGGAACTATAACTAACTATAACCAGATTTTGGCCGTTGGCCTGTCTTCGCTGTGCTATGGCAGCAACATAGGACCCTCGACTGACCAAAGTGAACTCAAAGTAGTTCACAGTGTACACTTGTACACTTTCCGGCTTTCTCCAGGGGTTCGCTAACTGGCAGATTTAGATCCTAATGGATTTAAGGGTCCCACCAGTCCCACTCACAGCAGTCAAAGACCGTCATGGATGGTTACCCGCCTGGATGCAGGGGGCCCAGCGACTTCCCGATTAGACCTCAGGTCCCCTCATGACCTTCCACAAGAATATGGCAGGCCTTACTGGGCACGGAAAGACCTGTTGGTCCCGGAGTACCCTTTTTATAGACTGTGCGTTCAGTTCCAAATATATATATTTACGATACAGAGTCCTCTTATGGTCACCGGAGGTATCGCCCTGTCCGACAAAAAAACATGCTGGCAAGACATGGCCCTGACTGCGACCGAAAGGTCTGTTAGTTACAGAGATCCCTGTTGACCTGAGATTGCCCTATTGATAACGAGGAGACTCCTGGTCCCAAAGGACCTGCTGACCGTAGAGGGCCCTACTTGTCACAGCATCCCCCGCTGGCACAGAGGGCATTCTCGGTTTCTCGGTGGCAGACAGAAGGCTCTTCTGACTGCATTGGGCCCTGCCGACCACGGAATGATGTACTGGTCATGCTTGTCACAGAGGGCCCTGTTGAAAACAGGTGACCCACCTGATTAAAGAGTGTTCTTCTGCCCCTTGGGGACCCTGACGGTCACATATAGGGTGTCGCTTGCCGCAGAGGGTCACGCTTGTAACAGCAAGTCATGCTGGTCCCCGAGGTTTACGGTTGGTCATAGATTGGCGTAGCCCGGCTGCCCTTCGCGCGATCTTTTCCCTTCGGGTGCCTCTCATGCGACTGTGCTAGTCGCCCCACCCCTTTACTACGTTTCTGTTCCTCCCTACTATAGTTCCATCACCCAATAAACTCTCCTTCCCCGATCACCTAGGCATTTTCCAGCTCTATCAACCGGCCGCAAACTCAACCTATCCAAGGTGATGATGTTAGCGATTGCACCTGACCAACACCGACCGAGCTTATCTATCACTGATCAACAACCGAGAGGGCTGGGTACATGGACGATCCAGGATTTCGATAAGGGGAAAGCGAAGTCTCCGGGGCGGTCAGACTACCATTTGGGGATCAGCCTTTGGTATCATGGATCTTTGTGATGCTAATTTTGCGTATTTGTGATGCCATTTGAAAAAGTGCCGATTAAAAAAAACACGTTGCCAAGAAAAGGAAGAATTTCTCAAAGTGCCTCTAGTTAAATAAGCAACAAGTAAACAGGGCAACTTCTACCTGGATTACGTTTTGAAGCAGAATTTACGCAGGGACGGCCTTTGGAGATTTTGCGAACCAGTCGTTGCAGTTTACCCTGTCTGCGCAGAGTGGATAGTGATAAATCCATAATATTCTACATAAGGCGAAACTTTTTGCTGTTTACAAACAGGTGGGAGAGGACGCAACCAAAATTATGCAGGTGCCTCCTGCCAAGCTCTCAATGTTTTTCTTACACAGATGACGTGGGAATTTCGCATTGCTGTCTGGACACAGCCTTTCATTAGTGGCACTGCGAAAAAAACACCTCGGCAAAATAAGTAAATGATCGAAGTCAACAGCTTATAGGGTTATCAATAGATCCGGAATGTTTTTTTTAACACATTTAAGGGATATTGGTATATGTGCTCAAAATTTGCTTCACAAGAAACATTACTTTTACCAGTTCCCTTTATTCCATCGTAGCATGTTTGTTGCAAAAGTCAACACAACCACATATTGGACGGGCACACGACCACACATCGGATGGGCATGAATGCACCCTGGGGGATCCTGCGTGGTAACGGAGCAAAATGACACCAATCGATACCCAAAGCATGCATTAAAAGAACTCGGGGCAATTGTTACCACTCAAAGCTGAGAGCTGTCCATGTGCCATGGTAATGCCATGTTGCAGTGGGATGCCCTAAGGCTGAAAAAGAGCGGTTAATCGTGAAATTGGAGCACTCGCACACAAAGTAGAGGAAATCCGAAGTTGAAGGCGGTACACGTAAAAGTGGGGCACCCCAAGGCTAAGAAAGCACAGACAATTGTGGAAAATGGGCGCGCAATCATGCACTAGCGGGCAGTCAAAAGTGGATCAGAGCGATCAATTTTACGGTGGGCCGCTTTAGAGCTAAACGGGACGGTCAATCATGATATAGGGGTTCTGAACCACAAAGCGGATGGCGGCCAGAGGTGAATGAGGGCAGTCCACGGTGAAGTGGGGTGCTATAAAGCTGCACAAGAGCGGCCAGCAGTGGAGAAGGTGCGCGCAATGATACAGAAGAGAGCGGCTAAAAATGGATGAGGGCAGTCCACGTTGCAGTGGGGCACCCTAGGGCTGAAAAGCGGGTCAATTGTGAAAACGGGTAGCCCAGTCACAAAGTTAAGGGCGCCTGTAGGTAAATGACGGGGGTCCACGTCGCAGAGGTCCGCCAAGCGCTGAAAAAGGGTGGCCAAACGTGAAAAAATGGGGTTCCCAACCATAAAATAGAGGGCGTTCGGAGGTGAATGAGGAGTCCACATTAAAGTGAGGCGCCCTAGATCTGCAAAGGAGCGGCCAATAGTGGAGAACAGGAGAACAATCATGCAGAAGAGGGCGGCCAAAGGTAGGCACGGGTGGTCCATGTTGCAGTGGGGCGCTCTAGAGCTGAAAAGGGCGGCCAATCGTGAAATATGGGCGCCTAGCCACAAAGAAGAGGGCGTCAAAAAATCGATGAGGATGGTCCACGTTGAAATGTGACGCCTAAAAGTGACCCGGGGGCATGATAAATGAGGGAGTGCTTAGGTATATAAATGAGTCCAGCGGTGATGCAGTATGGGAGTGCCAAAAGTTCAGTGTGGTACGGTGGTACACCCTGTGGGACGCCGGTGGTCTATAGCCGGGGGAAGTGTGGTGAGTTAGTCAGTTATTTGGGCTTTCGGGCAAGGGATGGTAATGGTGATAGTGCATCGGGGGGATGCTGATACTTCACCGAGGCGATACCGAGACTGGAGTTATGGATACCGGTGGTGCAGGCAAGGGGCGCCTGCAGCACATAGGCGTGGAACCGTCAGTGGAGCGTCTGTGGGAGCAAATAATCCATCATAGGGACACTGGTAGGGTAACAACAGGGTAGAAGGGGGTACACGAACAGGGCAATGGTTGGGCAACAGGGAGGAGAAGGCAGTGCATGGGAAGAGCGCTGACGGCGCAATTTGGTAATCAAGGAGACACCGAAGCTGAAGTTTGGAGCTTCCGGTGATACAGCTTGGGGGTACTCGCATTCAGTGAAATTTGTGGGAGCTGTCAAGGGGAGGCGCTGGTAAGACAACGGGCCACCTTTGGGATGCAAGAAATTCAAAGTAAAGAGAAGCTGCATGGGGTTTCTGGCAGGGATGTGTTGGTGCTTTCATGGAGCTAACGATAGGCACCCATCATGCACCATGAAGGCACAGGGCATGCTGTCAAAAGTTGGGGCGCCCATAGTGGCGCGTGGTGGGGGGATGTGGTTGGGCGCCGATAGAGCAAAAGTAAGATACCAATGATTCATCAAGCAATCAGCAGAAATATGTGGGCGCCTATAGTGAAGTGTGGGGGCACCAATGGAGCGAAAGAAAATCACCAATGTGTACCATGGGTGCCGCCAGACAGAGCGGTTTGTCGAAATGTGGGGGCGCTCCCGATGAGCCCACGGCTGGAAATGAAGGCGCCGGTGGAGCAAAGAACAGGCACCAATGATTCATTATGGGGGCGCCAGTGATACAGAACGATGTGTCAAAATATGGTGGAAAGAGGCGGGGGAAGCCGCCCATAAAGCTAAAAGCAGACAACAATAATGCATCATAAGAGTGGGGCTCGGGTGATATAGGAGGGGCTGTTGAAAGGTGAAGACCCCCTCAATGGGGTATGGGGGCGCCGTTTGATATTAAAAAGAAACGCACCAATTATGCACCATGAGGGCGCCAGAGGTAAAGAGCGGGTCCAAAAGCAGGGGGTGCCCACAGTGAAGCGTGGGGGCGCCGCGCCGGTGGAGTGCACAGAAGACACCAATGATGCCCAATGGGAATGCCGGTGGTACATGCAGGGTTTCAGCACATGGGGCGCCCACAGTGTCGCGTGGCGGCGCCGTTGAAGTAAAAACGAGACATCAATGCTGCACCATGGAGGCGCCAGTGGTATAGAGCGGATTTTTCGAAGGTGGGGGCGCCCGTAGTGAGGATTGGGGCGCTAATAGCTTATAGCGGGATGCCAAGAAGTGGGAGAGTCCACGATGAGGCTTGGAGGCGCCGGTGGAGTGAAACGAAAGCACCAATGATGCACCATGGGGGCGCCAGTGGCATAGAGCGGATTGTTAGAAGGTGGGGGCGCCCGTAGTGGGGAGTGGGGATCCAGTAGTACATAGCGGGGAGAGAGAGTGGGGGCTCACTGGTATAAAACGGGCTGGTAAAAGGTGAAGATCCCCTCAGTGAGGCATAGGGGCGCCATTTGAGCAAAAAGGCACCAATGATGTACCACGGGGGCGCCAATGGTGAAGATCGGCTCTAAAAAGCAAAGGCGCCCACGGTAAAGCGTGGGGCGCCGGTGAAGTACACAGAAGACACCAATGATGCCCAATGGGGGCGCCGGTGGTACATGAGGGTTCAAAAAGGTAGGGCACCCACAGTGACGCGTGGGGGCGCCGTTGGAGCAAAAACGAGACATCAATGCTGCACTATGGAGGCGGCAGTGGTATAGAGGGGATTTTCCGAAGGTAGAGGCGCCCGTGGTGAGGATTGGGGCGCCAATAGTTTATAGCAGGATGCCAAGAAGTGGGAGAGCCCACGATGAGGCTTGGGGGCGCCGGTGGAGTGAAACGAAGGCACCAATGCTGCTCAATGGGGGCGCCGGTGGTACATGCGTGGTTCCAAAAAATGGGGCGCCCACAGTGATGCGTGGGGGCGCCGCTGGAGCAAAAACGAGACATCAATGCTGCACCATTGAAGCGCCAGTGATATAGAGCGGATTTCTAGAAGATGTGGGCGCCCGTAGTGAAGAGTGGGGCGCCGGTAGTATATAGCGGGATGTCAAGAGGTGGAAGAGGCTTGGGGGCACCAGTGGAGTGAAACGAAGGCACCAATGATGCACCATAGGGGCGCCGGTGGTACATGCGGGGTTTCAAAAGATGGGGTGCTGACAGTGGCGCATGGGGGCGGCGTTGGAGCAAAAAACGAGACATCAATGCTGCACCATGGAGGCGCCAGTGGTATAGTGCGGGTTGTTAGAAGGTGGGGGCGCCCGTAGTGGGGAGTGGGGATCCAGTAGTACGTAGCGGGGAGACAGAGTGGGGGCTCCACTGGTATAAAACGGGCTGGTAAAAGGTGAATGCCCCCTCAAAGAGGCATGGGGGCGCCATTTAAGCAAAAAGGCACCAATGATGTACCACGGGGGCGCCAATGGTAAAGAGCGGCTCTAAAAAAACAGAGGCGCCCATGGTGAAGCGTGGGGGCGCCGGTGGAGTGCACAGGAGACATCAATGCTGCACCTTGGAGGCGCCAGTGATATAGAACGGATTTTTAGAAGATGGGGGCGCCCGTAGTGAAGAGTAGGGTGCCGGTAGTATATAGCGGACTGTCAAGAGGTGGAAGAGGCTTGGGGGCGCCGTTGGAGTGAAACGAAGGCACCATTGATGCCCAATGGGGGCACCGGTGGTACATGCGGGGTTCCAAAAGATGGGGCGCCCACAATGACGCGTGGGGGCGCCGTTGGAGCAAAAACGAGACATCAATGCTGCACCATGGAGGCGGCAGTGGTATAGAGGGGATTTTCCGAAGGTAGAGGCGCCCGTGGTGAGGATTGGGGCGCCAATAGTTTATAGCAGGATGCCAAGAAGTGGGAGAGCCCACGATGAGGCTTGGGGGCGCCGGTGGAGTGAAACGAAGGCACCAATGCTGCTCAATGGGGGCGCCGGTGGTACATGCGTGGTTCCAAAAAATGGGGCGCCCACAGTGATGCGTGGGGGCGCCGCTGGAGCAAAAACGAGACATCAATGCTGCACCATTGAAGCGCCAGTGATATAGAGCGGATTTCTAGAAGATGTGGGCGCCCGTAGTGAAGAGTGGGGCGCCGGTAGTATATAGCGGGATGTCAAGAGGTGGAAGAGGCTTGGGGGCACCAGTGGAGTGAAACGAAGGCACCAATGATGCACCATAGGGGCGCCGGTGGTACATGCGGGGTTTCAAAAGATGGGGTGCTGACAGTGGCGCATGGGGGCGGCGTTGGAGCAAAAAACGAGACATCAATGCTGCACCATGGAGGCGCCAGTGGTATAGTGCGGGTTGTTAGAAGGTGGGGGCGCCCGTAGTGGGGAGTGGGGATCCAGTAGTACGTAGCGGGGAGACAGAGTGGGGGCTCCACTGGTATAAAACGGGCTGGTAAAAGGTGAATGCCCCCTCAAAGAGGCATGGGGGCGCCATTTAAGCAAAAAGGCACCAATGATGTACCACGGGGGCGCCAATGGTAAAGAGCGGCTCTAAAAAAACAGAGGCGCCCATGGTGAAGCGTGGGGGCGCCGGTGGAGTGCACAGGAGACATCAATGCTGCACCTTGGAGGCGCCAGTGATATAGAACGGATTTTTAGAAGATGGGGGCGCCCGTAGTGAAGAGTAGGGTGCCGGTAGTATATAGCGGACTGTCAAGAGGTGGAAGAGGCTTGGGGGCGCCGTTGGAGTGAAACGAAGGCACCATTGATGCCCAATGGGGGCACCGGTGGTACATGCGGGGTTCCAAAAGATGGGGCGCCCACAATGACGCGTGGGGGCGCCGTTGGAGCAAAAACGAGACATCAATGCTGCACCATGGAGGCGCCACTGGTATAGAGCGGATTGTTAGAAGGTGGGGGCGCCCGTAGTGGGGAGTGGGGAGAGAGAGTGGGGGCTCCACTGGTATAAAACGGGCTGGTAAAGGGTGAAGGCCCCCTAATTGAGGCACGGGGGCGCCAATTTGGCAAAAAGGCACCAATGATGTACTACTGGGGCGCCAATGGTAAAGAGCGGCTCTAAAAAGCAGAGGCGCCCACGGTGAAGCGTGAGGCGCCGGTGAAGTACACAGAAGACACCAATGATGCCCAATGGGGGCGCCGGCGGTACATGAGGGTTCCAAAAGGTGGGGCGCCCACAGTGACGCGTGGGGGCACCGTTGGAGCAAAAACGATACATCAATGCTGCACCATGGAGGCGCCAGTGGAATAGACCGGATTATCCGAAGGTGGGGGCGCCCGTGGTGAGGATTGGGGCGCCAATAGTTTATAGCGGGATGCCAAGAAGTGGGAGAGCCCACGATGAAGCTTGGGGGCGCCGGTGGAGTGAAACGAAGGCACCAATGATGCCCAATGGGGGCGCCGGTGGTACATTCGGGGTTCCAAAAGATGGGGCGCCCACAGTGACGCGTGGGGGCGCCGCTGGAGCAAAAACGAGACATCAATGCTGCACCATGGAGGCGCCAGTGATATAGAGCGGATTTCTAGAAGATAGGGGCGCCCGTAGGGAAGAGTGGGGCGCCGGTGATATATAGCGGGATTTCAAGAGGTGGAAGAGGCTTGGGGGCGTCGGCGGAGTGAAATAAGGGCACCAATGATGCACCATGGGGGCGCCAGTGATGCAGGGCAGTTTGTCAAAATGTGGTATTTGCATGCAGCGGAATTACCAGGGGCGCCAGTATTTCCGTTTGGCATGCAAATGTGGAGCAAATGGAGGCGGCCCCCGGGGACGCCTTAGTGCCGAGGGGCGCCTTACCGGCGAGGGGGAGGGGCTGCGGCCCCCGTGCCCCCCTGGGTCCGCCCCTGCTTCCACCGCGCACGTTAATCGCTTGAGGCTAGCGCGGCCCGGCTGTTCAAGCAGAGAATCCTGCGGTGCGACAGAGATACACATTTAGCTTTTAAAACTAACAAGCCATTTTCAACAGGTCAACCAGTACTAGCCACAGGTGACCTTACCATCAGTGTATTCAACAGGTCAACCAGTACTAGCCACAGGTGACCTTACCATCAGAGTATTCCGCGCCGCCAGCGGGAGGCCCACTTACTCCAAATTAGGTATCGGCAGTCTTCAATGTCGCTGTACACGGGACTTGAACCCTGCCGTATCCTAAAATATAATGCTGCCTCTAACTCCATTTAATTCGGAGTTTTTTTCTACAGAGGTATAGAGGTTTTGGAAAAGTTCAGGTAGTAACGGTGAAAGTGAACCTGAAATGTGAGGTTGTTTGCCCGATGGGAGGCAGCCTGTTTGCACGTTGCGAGATAGAGGACTTTATCGCCTTGTCGCCGCGGTAATTCATCGCCAGTGCGGTGTGAACCGGCGCCGTTTAGTTCCCCAGGGTATTTGCACTGCCTTAATACCGCCACACCGGCACTGGCCCGATGTAAGTCAACAGGAGCGGCGGCATGATGAGGTCACGGGACTCGCTTATCGCACTCACCGCAAAGGAATGTAGCGAGTTGAAAGACCTGCGACGTAATATTCGGATTATCTGTACCACGGTGTCAAGTTTTGATGCACGTATACTCTCAGGAGGATAAACAAACTCAAATATGTCGCCAACCAAATTTCAAATTACGAAAACTGTCGCCTTGAGGAGAAGGTATCGTTGTCTACTGAATTCACACACAATGAGAATATATGTTCACTGAGAAAACAACTGGGCAGTTTTGTTTTTGTATTCGCAATTTGGAGAGCTGAGCATCATCCGCTTATGTGCGACCGCTGTAAACGTTGCCCAAAGGAATACCCACGAGAAGTGGAAAACATGCCCGTTACAGGGTTCGAGCCCGGTACCCATCAATGACCAGCTCATCACCGTACCGACCTGGCTAACCGACTCTACGCGTTGGTGCATGCGTTATTAAACATATCCATAGCAATCTACCCCGGCCTGAATGAACCAACGTATCACACTGATAAATGAATTAACCAAACAGCCCTCGACTCATGGTAAAAGCTTCGTTCGTCCCATCTTGCGGTATCTATCGCCAACACAGGCTGCAACTTCTCACGGTCGCACCGCGTCCCCGCCGTCTTGGCCGGTCGGATGCCTTCCTGCCCCATAACAATCTCTAGTTTTTTCCTGGCTAGTCGTACGATTTAAAATTTCGAGGACATGAACGAGGGTGGGCTGTGACAGATCAATATAGCGTAGCGTGTTCATATCCATATATCAATTCGTATATCCATACAGATCCATCCATCCAGATCCATTTAGGAGGAGTGGAAAGCAGCTAAAACGCCTGAAACTATTTTTTTAATCAAATGCTATGTGGATAGATATGCAGCTTTTGGACACCTCACCCCTGAATCCAAATGAGGGAGCGAGGTCGCATCACCTGTTCTAGCCCAGAGCGGTAATCACCCTGTAAGGTGATTATCCTGTAAGGTCCTGGGTGTTGTTCTCTTCGACCTCACCACCCGGATCGGCCCGGATTTCCTACCGGTAGTTTTCGCCGGACTTCATAGTTCCAACGTTCAAATTCTGTCGCGATCGTTGGTCGGTAAGTTGGCGGGTTTTTCTCCTGTTCGGGTTCTGTTGATTTATTTTATTTTATTCGGGTCACCCCCGCAGATACACTTGTCCGATTACATGGAATACTGGCGTGGGTGTTTCAGGAACTTTTCCACAGAGCCAGATGGGACCCGGAAGGCGGTCTTCCACCGCAGGGCTCGTACCTGCAGTAATCCAAGCAGTTCCTCCCTGGAGGCGGCTCGTCAGCGAGTTGCACTAGAACCTGTCAGAAGTGGACAGCTATTAGATAATTTACTAAGAGCACGTTTTCATCGTTTCTCCGAGTCACTTTTACCAGCTTAACGGCACATAACTGAACTTAAGGGCTAAACGGTCCCTCCCACTCATGCTAGATTCATCCAAGTTGAATCCCACGTAATGTGCACGGCATTTCTTCGTTTAACTTAACCCTCACCCCACTGGAGATATTTGAACACTCCCTTTAATTTTCGGACAGCACCCCTTTCCTCTAAAACGATATGCAATACGAATCACCGCCGTACTTGACCCACCTTACCTTGATCAATCGCTCAACTTGTACGAAAATTTTAAGCTTGGGTCATCTCACGTCCGGTCAACAAGGTAGGTCGAAGTGACCTCACCTCCGAAAGTGTTTCAACTGGCACCGGTGAAACAGGTGTTATCTACTGATATTGGTATTAATGTCAGATGATAGGCCCACGAATACCTCGAGCCGCTGTACAGAGCTTTTTAATTCGATGGCTTGGAGTCGGGTGCGGGGCTGTGAATGTGCCAAAGCTGAAATTTAAGACCTTGCCCAATCGGGAGGTGGTTTTTCTCGCTGCAAACACACATTTGGAGTATCTGGGGATGCGAGGGTATATTTGACATTTTCTGGCTCAAGTGTCATAAAAGTATGTTAACATAACCCTTATCTTATGCTAATTTCTACTTTCCACCATCCTGTATTGATTTTTCCCTTAAACTAGTTCTCCAAACAATATTGTGAAACTTTCGATCAATTCGGCCTAAATTGGGAAATGTGGGATGGAAGTTAGGTATATAGGTACATAGGTACGACAGGTGAGCTGACCTACTGGCCCAACATCCTTTCCCTGAAACTGAAAAAGTTCTAAAACACCATCCTGTAGAATATAATTCCACGACGTATAAATATTTAGATAAACCCACCGTACTTTGCGCGTCTTAGCAGACATCAATATCGGCAATACATTACTAGACGATGTTTGCTAGAAATACCTATGCATGCTGGATTTCCACCACACTTACAATCGGACGGAAGCACCAGCTGCTTGCTGAGCCGTAAAGCCAGCTTGCATTGGGCCTTTAAACTCTGAGAAGTTGAGAAGCCGTCTGTTTTAATAATTCATCAGGCGGGCTTTAATGAAACGGCCTCAGGTGCGGGCGCAGTGCGTCGTGATTGGAGCAGCCGGTAATTCTCGCTAGTCTGGTGCACATGTGGATGTCTTTCCTTCCGGTTTTCAAAAGGTGCGAAACGTAGAGATGACTTAGGTACTGGGCAAACCCATGCGCCTTTACCTTTTTTGTCTTTCCAGGTATTTTGAGCTTCGGCTTATGCATGTCCGCTGGACTTCCCGGTAGAATTCGAGTAATGTTGCGACAATTTTATCAAAAGTGGCCGCATTCCGACCGTTTAATTGGTTTGAAAATTATTTACGTAATTCGTATGCATTATCGTATCGTAGTTCATTGTATGCATTTAGGCCATCATGTGCACGCGCTCATTGCAATTTGATTTTGGCTTACCAATGCTTGCTTAATTAGATCAATAATGCCACCCAACCATCACAGGAACATACATACATGCATGGAAAGTACAAAGTTGTCTCATTTTATCATGTCCAGGCTCAAAACGGCGTTCAGTGTATTTTTATGCGGCATAGAGAAGTAGGGTATTGACCCTTCAGATCGAGTAGGCGGGTTTTGACCTTTTAAAATGGCACTGACCATAACATTGTTCTTGGTTGTTGTTTTGTCTTACCTGCTAATTGTTTGAAGAGTTCATGAAATGGTGCAAATTCGGCCTGACATCTTGCTCGAAACCAGGACTGTTTCTAAGAATTTGTAAGGGGAAGGGGGTTTCGAAGAATCAGCAATGGAAACTAATGGTCACGTTTTCCCTGCGGTCGACCCGCCGGGCAGGGTTGTGCAGCGCACTTATGATGTGCGACACGTAGCTGCAATCGCTGCCCCAAGATTCCCGAAAAATTATATTCTAGTAGTATCCTAATAATACTATCACAAGTTGTCTTTTTGAAGCACATCGGATTGCTTAAACTGTCCCCCTCGACTTTTCTTGAGCACAGGGGCTCAGGTTCCCGTTTCGATGCTCCTGCAGGAGATGATGTGTACGAGTCATGTCCATGCCGTTGAACTGATGTGTACGAGTCATGTCCATGCCGTTGAACTGATGTGTACCAGTCATGCCCATGCCGTTGAACTGATGTGTACGAGTCATGTCCATGCCGTTAAACTGATGTGTACGAGTCATGTCCATGCCATTGAACTGATGTGTACGAGTCATGTCCATGCCGTTGAACTGATGTGTACCAGTCATGCCCATGCCGTTGAAATTATGCGTACGAGTCATGTCCATGCCGTTGAACTGATGTGTACGAGTCATGTCCATGCCGTTAAAGGGATGGATGAGTCATGTCCATGCCGTTGAACTGATGTGTACCAGTCATGCCCATGCCGTTGAACTGATGTGTACGAGTCATGTCCATGCCGTTGAACTGCTGTGTACGAGTCATGTCCATGCCGTTGAACTGATGTGTACCAGTCATGTCCATGCCGTTGAACTGATGTGTACGAGTCATGTCCATGCCGTTAAAGGGATGGATGAGTCATGTCCATGCCGTTGAACTGATGTGTACGAGTCATGTCCATGCCATTGAACTGATGTGTACGAGTCATGTCCATGCCGTTGAACTGATGTGTACGAGTCATGTCCATACCGTTGAACTGATGTGTACCAGTCATACCCATGCCGTTGAACTTATGCGTACGAGTCATGTCCATGCCGTTGAACTGATGTGTACCAGTCATGCCCATGCCGTTGAACTGATGTGTACGAGTCATGTCCATGCCGTTGAACTGATGTGTACGAGTCATGTCCATGCCGTTGAACTGATGTGTACGAGTCATGTCCATGCCGTTGAACTGATGTGTACCAGTCATACTTATGCCGTTGAACTGATGTGTACGAGTCATGTCCATGCCGTTAAAGGGATTGATGAGTCATGTCCATGCCGTTGAACTGATGTGTACCAGTCATGCCCATGCCGTTGAACTTATGCGTACGAGTCATGTCCATGCCGTTGAACTGATGTGTACGAGTCATGTCCATGCCGTTGAACTGATGTGTACGAGTCATGTCCATGCCGTTGAACTGATGTGTACGAGGCATGTCCATGCCGTTGAACTGATGTGTACGAGTCATGTCCATGCCGTTGAACTGATGTGTACGAGGCATGTCCATGCCGTACACATCACCTCGACGGCATGTACATGACTCGTACACATCAGTTCAACGGCATGGGCATGACTGGTACACATCAGTTCAACGGTATGGACATGACTCGTACACATCAGCTCAATGGTATGGACATGACTCGTACACATCAGTTCAACGGCATGGACATGACTCGTACACATCAGTTCGACGGCATGGACATGCCTCGTACACATCAGCTCGACGGCATGGACATGACTCGTATACATCAGTTCAACGGCATGGACATGACTCGTACACATCAGTTCAACGGCATGGACATGACTCGTACACATCAGTTCAACGGCATGGACATGACTCGTACGCATAAGTTCAATGGCATGGACTTGACTTGTACACATCAGTTTAACGGCATGGACATGCCTCGTACACATCAGTTCAACGGCATGGACATGACTCGTACACATCAGTTCAACGGCATGGGCATGACTCGTACACATCAGTTCAACGGCATGGACATGACTCGTACGCATAAGTTCAATGGCATGGACATGACTTGTACGCATAAGTTCAATGGCATGGACATGACTTGTACACATAAGTTCAACGGCATGGGCATGACTGGTACACATCAGTTCAACGGCATGGACATGCCTCGTACACATCAGTTCAACGGCATGGACATGACTCGTACACATCAGTTCAACGGCATGGGCATGACTCGTACACATCAGTTCAACGGCATGGACATGACTCGTACGCATAAGTTCAATGGCATGGGCATGACTGGTACACATCAGCTCGACGGCATGGACATGACTCGTACACATCAGTTCAACGGCATGGACATGACTCGTACACATCAGTTCAACGGCATGGGCATGACTGGTACACATCAGTTCAACGGCATGGACATGACTCATCCATCCCTTTAACGGCATGGACATGACTCGAACATATCAGTTCAACGGCATGGACATGACTTGTACGCATAAGTTCAATGGCATGGACATGACTTGTACGCTTAAGTTCATGCAGGGGCGCAAGTTTCCATATATTTGGGGGCTCGAGCCCCCCCCAATGCTCGGAAAAGCCCCCCCAATGACGCGACGAGCACCCCCAATCCCAAGTTGCGGGCCCCTGCGGACACAGCCGGGCCCCTGCCACGATTGCGGGCCCCAGTGGTCTACTTGGGCTAGCTTTGGCTGAGGCCAGGCTCCCTGGCATGCTTGCGGGTTCCCTGTGGGCCACCCTTAACCTCGGTGTCCGCAACCGGGCCCCTAACGATATTTTCAGGCCCACTTTGACTGCAGCCGGGTCCCTAATTCCGGCAGTCTCGGGCCTCCTTTCATCCATCCGGGCCTCTAGGGAAAGAAATAAATATCTGCCAGTGGATGATGTCATGATCTGACAACCACTACCATTTTCAATACGCTTCAAGGACTTCGATTGGCTGATACTCACCGTGACGTCAGCGTATGTCGTCACACCAACAGCCATAACAACTGTGGCCTGTTGCTAAGGGTACATGATGGGTGCATTTCAGGTAGGTTTTATTTTTTTCCACAGAAATCTCGAGTTCTAAAACAAATGATATATTGAGTACCGGGGTTTCCGACATGCTTTACAACTTGGCTATCTCCGTTAAAATCACGTTATGAAGGTGCCACATTGCCTTTAAATGAGTAGTGTGCTAGAAAACATTGCGTCAAGTAAATATCAAACTGTCAAAAATTAGTTTTAAACAGTGATACAAGATGCTTTTTCTGTGGGCTTATGACAACCGCTAGTGGTTGTTTTAGCCTCAAATCTGGCTTTTGTGGTATTTGTTTGGCTACTTTGGTGAAAATTAAATTTTCCTCCTTTGACCTTTTTCTTACTCGGTTTTACCTTTTCCGCGGAAAAAAATTGGCAGCCCTGGGCAGCATTTATAATTCGGAATAACATGGAATAACAAAAAATTGAAACATTTTTAACACTAACGCGTCTAAGTCTTATTAAACCCCCTCAAAATGGGGTTTTGATCCCTTGAAGATGCTATATTGACCAGCACAAGAAATGCCCCCCCACTGACTTTTCCTTAAAAATTCCCTGGGTTCCAATATTGTTAAAATCGTCCACTCATCAGCTCGACGGCATGGACATGTTTCGTACACATCAGCTCGACGGCATGGACATGCCTCGTACACATCAGCTCGACGGCATGGACATGCCCCGTACACATCAGCTCGACGGCATGGACATGACTCGTACACATCAGTTCAACGGCATGGACAGACTCGTACGCATCAGTTCAAGGCATGGGCATACTGGTACAATCAGTTCAACGGCATGGACATGCCTCGTACACATCAGCTCGACGGCATGGACATGCCCCGTACACATCAGCTCGACGGCATGGACATGCCTCGTACACATCAGCTCGACGGCATGGACATGCCTCGTACACATCAGCTCGACGGCATGGACATGCCTCGTACACATCAGCTCGACAGCATGAACATGACTCGTACACATCAGTTCAACGGCATGGACATGACTCGTACACATCAGTTCAACGGCATGGACATGCCTCGTACACATCAGCTCGACGGCATGGACATGACTCGTACACATCAGTTCAACGGCATGGGCATGACTGGTACACATCAGTTCAACGGTATGGACATGACTCTCGTACACATCAGTTCAACGGTATGGACATGACTCGTACACATCAGTTCAACGGCTGTGTACGAGTCATGTCCATGCCGTCGAGCTGATGTGTACGAGGCATGTCCATGCCGTCGAGCTGATGTGTACGAGGCATGTCCATGCCGTCGAGCTGATGTGTACGAGGCATGTCCATGCCGTCGAGCTGATGTGTACGGGGCATGTCCATGCCGTCGAGCTGATGTGTACGAGGCATGTCCATGCCGTCGAGCTGATGTGTACGAGGCATGTCCATGCCATCGGGCTGATGAGTGGACGATTTTAACAATATTGGAACCCAGGGAATTTTTAAGGAAAAGTCAGTGGGGGGGGCATTTCTTGTGCTGGTCATTATAGCATCTTCAAGGGATCAAAACCCCATTTTGAGGGGGTTTAATAAGACTTAGACGCGTGAGTGTTAAAAATGTTTCAATTTTTTTGTTATTCCATTTTATTCCGAATTATAAATGCTGCCCAGGGCTGCCAATTTTTTTCCGCGGAAAAGGTAAAACCGAGTAAGAAAAAGGTCAAAGGGGGAAAATTTAATTTTCACCAAAGCAGCCAAACAAATACCACAAAAGCCAGATTTGAGGCTAAAACAACCACTAGCGGTTGTCATAAGCCCACAGAAAAAGCATCTTGTATCACTGTTTAAAACTAATTTTTGACAGTTTGATATTTACTTGACGCAATGTTTTCTAGCACACTACTCATTTAAAGGCAATGTGGCACCTTCATAACGTGATTGTTAACGGAGATAGCCAAGTTGTAAAGCATGTCGGAAACCCCGGTACTCAATATATCATTTGTTTTAGAACTCGAGATTTCTGTGGAAAAAAATAAAACCTACCTGAAATGCACCCATCATGTACCCTTAGCAACAGGCCACAGTTGTTATGGCTGTTGGTGTGACGACATACGCTGACGTCACGGTGAGTATCAGCCAATCGAAGTCCTTGAAGCGTATTGAAAATGGTAGTGGTTGTCAGATCATGACATCATCCACTGGCAGATATTTATTTCTTTCCCTAGAGGAGCATTTTAAAAATGAAAATATTGAGCTTATTTTACATTTTTCAGAGAAATCATGGACGCCTCCTTGATTTTCGGCTAAAATTTCCCGTAATTACACTAAATTCTAGGATTCGACCAAGGTGCCACATTCCCTTTAATAGGAAGCCAGTGGTGCCCTTCCAATCCCGCGTCACTATCAAATGATTTTATCCACATAACTAGAACATTTGTTAGCATCAATAATCATCCTGGCCGCACCGCTCCCCGCTAACATGTATTGCTTTCTCCCCAACTATGCATTTTTTGCTCTTGAATAGTGGCGGAACTAGGATTTCGGTAAGTGAGGAGTGCGGAGCCTCTTAGGGCGCACTTTGTCATCAAATTTCCACCCAAAGGGCGCATGTAGTATCGCCTAATTCGCGTCCGGTTTTCGGTGGTCATCATTCTTGTGGATCGTGTTTTTAACAAAGTTCTGTCCCTCCCTCCCACCATCATAGCATTTTTCTGCTGCTCTGCTGCTTTTTCGGTTTCAAAGCCATATTTATAGGGCAAGGGACAAATCAGAAATAGCTTAGGTGACAGCTGTTAGAAAAAGGGGTAAAAAGGCCAGATTCCAAGAAAGGGCCAATCGAAAAAAATCGTGGGGCCAAACGCGAAAAAAGACCCAATTCGAGATATTTGGTCACAAAATGGCCAACCTGGCAGCTATGAAGCTGCTGCAATGTATTCCAAATAAAAGGTTATTTTCTTATTTTGCTTTATGAGTGTGGCAAGGTAAGTAAATTTCTAAAGTATCGAACACGAGTGGTTTATAGGCCAAATCAAGATAAGTTTTATGTACATACCTACTATGATGTGTAGCTATTGCTGTCAAAATCATCTAGGGAATCTAAAACAAAAACCAGTTAATAATTTTTTAGGCTTATCGACGCACTCTCAGGGTCATCTGGCGTCGCCAGCTCTTTCCTTGTTGGAAAGGTTTCTCGGGAGACATTTCGATGATTTCAACGAAGGGCTGTAGCCGAATATTTAATCTTTCCCAATTCTTAAAATCTAGGAATTGATAAGAAGGGCCAGCTAACAACTTATCGACTTTGCAGAACAAATTGATGCAACGAACTCACTATAAATTTCAAGTATGCTACAAGTCTCGGAAAAGGGGGACCAGGGGGCCTGCCCCCCCCCACTTTTTGACCAGCAATTTCCTGATCTCAGTCAAAATGGGAGGAAACCGGAAATTTGTATAACCAGCCCCTACGGAAGACAACGAGGACCTCAAATTCGAACAGTTTTTGGTACTAACGAGGAAAATTTGTTGTCAGCATCAGGTTGAAGTTTGGCTGGGCCCCTCGCTTTTTTACCGGTGGTGAGGTTTATGTATGCTACCACCACAATAATGAATAAAAAGACGAAGCACTTCACATCGCCACACCAGCAACGAGTCTTACGCGCTTTGACTACACCGTGTCCCGTCTAATCTACGAACGAGCTTTAAAGGGAATGTGGCACCTTCACAACGTGATTTTAACTGAGAAAGCCAAGTTGTAAAGCAAGTCGGAAAACTCGGTGCTCCATATTTAATTTGTCTTGGAACTCGATATTTCAATAGAAAAAAGCTAAAACCTACCTGACACCAGCCCCCATCAGCCTCCGTCGCCGGCGGCCATTGTTGTGAGCTACTGGTGTGACGACATATGCTGACGTCACGATGAGCATCAGCCAATCGAAGCCCTTGAAGCGATTCAAGTATGGTAGTGGTTGCCAGATCGTGACATCATCCACAGGCTGATATTTATTTCTTTTTCTAGAGGAGTATTTTAAAAACAAAATATTGAGCTTAATGTACATTTTTTCAGAGAAAATCATGAGTGGTTTCATTATTTTTGGGTAAAAGTACGCCTAATTTCACTAAATTCTAGGATTCGACCTAGGTGCCACATTCCCTTTAAGCGCTCACAACTGACCGCGTGTGAAATGAGAGTATCATACAATCTCGCGACACTGGCTGGGGTCTGGGCTTCTGGTCGGATAGAGCATGATGTTTGATTGGTTGTAGGCCAGCGTTCATCTCCAGCGTTGTGATTAGTTGATGATGAGGCTGTTTTGCCGGGATTTCCCGTAACTATGTGCTTTGTTTCGTCTTCGCACGATGGAGGAGACAGCCGCGATTGGAAATTGTGTAGCACAATTTTTGTGGACTGCGAATTTGGTACCAGCAATAAAACTAAATTATTACTATAGGGTGTTATTTTGCCTTATTTTTATCAGGTGAGTTTTCATTTTTTGCAGTTTTAGTAATCTCCTGTCTTTTTCACTGGGGGGGGCATTTCGGCCGACTGGGGGGGGCAAATGCCTCCCAGACAACACGTTAAAAAATATTCTGCTGGAACCACCGCGTGTGGTTCGGTTCGTAGCCAATGAATATTGGCACGGACCCTCCGTGGATTACTTTTGGTAACCCGTAAGTTCACAAGTTCTAGAGTTCACCGAGCTCCTCGCCCTCGGAAAAGTGCAGTAGTGCCCATATTTTGATCGTACAATTATGTTAAGCTGAAATCAGTGGCGGATTCAGGACTTCATTTCGGTTGGGGGATATGGCTTGAGCCCCACTCACCATTGCCTTGCTGCAGTCTTCGGCTTTGCAGTGAAATAATAACCAGAGGTGGGCAGTCCGCTACTTTAGTCCGCTACTCCGCTACTCCGCAACTTGCGGACTCCCTAAATGGTAGCGGAGTAGCGGTAGCGACTTCTCTACCAAAAAAGTAGCGGAGTAGCGGGTAGCGGACTCTAGAAAATTAAAAGCGCTACCGCTACCAGCAGCTTTTTAAGCGTATCCTAAATTCAAAATATTAGGCACGCAAAACAAGGTCTATGCCAACGAGGGGATTCATGTGTGAGTTTGGAGTAGAAACGTCCTCAAAAGTAGCATAGTCAATTAATTTACAGGGCTGTAATGGAGGCCAACAAGGTGAAAGGGTAAATATATATCAAGCAAGTCATCTGAAGGCCATTGACTTCGTGGCCTCAGTATATTTTTTGTTGTTTTAACCCTCGCCCCACCGGGCCATCGATGCCCCCTGAGGTTTTTTTCAAGATAGCAGAAAAATGACGAAACGCAGCACCGTGTTGGAGGGCTCTATCTCTCACCTCATCATTTTCCCACCATCCCTGAAAATTTTTATCCCAGGTCACCCAAGGTCAGGTCACCAGGCGAGGTCAACCAAGGTCACCTCACTTCAACTTTGAAGCTCTATAAGAGCTACATTTCTAAGTTAATCGATTTGAAACTTGCTACACTTCATGACCCTTCAAGGGTCTACAACGAGTCAATCCGGGATTTTTCTATTTCGTGACCTGAGGACAGGTCACGAGGCGACCTGTCCCATTGGAAAAGCATGGCGAAAAGCTATCTCATGATCTAAAAGCCACAAAAATGATTGCAAATGCTCAGACTGCTCAGAACAACGTTTTTAGACACCCTTTCACGGATCCCAGAGGTCCTATTTGCCCTTTGACTTTTCCAAGGTCATCCAAGGTCACCAGGGGTCAAATACAGTATTTTGTCAATAACTTTTGAGCTAATTAAGCTAGAGCGCTGAAACAAACACCATCGTGTTTGTCTTGTCCCTGGCTTTCATTTGATATACAAGGTCACTTTCTGACCTTTCATGACCTCAGGTCATATTAGGTCACGAGGTGACCTCTGGAGGTCAAAACACTGACGGGAGGTCCAACGAAAAGAGAAGATTGTGTGAATGATTGTGTTTGTGCATGCTTTGGGCATGGATTGAACTTTGGCTCCAATATACAAATTAAAGTTGGCTGTCTGTGGAATTTATTTAGATCGACCTCGACATTTTCGGAGTAGCGCTTTGGTACCGCTTTATACTAAAAAGTAGCGGTAGTGGAGTAGCGGAGTAGCGGGTAGCGCTTTCGTCTTTCAAAAAAGTAGCGGAGTAGCGGTAGCGGTTTCATGTTACCAAGGTAGCGGAAGTAGCGGTAGCGGTTTAAAGAAATTGGTAGCGGCGCCCACCTCTGATAATAACACTCTAAACTTTGGTGAGGGGGGCTTGGACCCCTAGTGCCCCTTGAATCTGCCACTGGCTGAAGTCCTTGAGAAGAGGGAGGACATGGAAACCCCTTGTCAAGGGAAAGCTCTGCCTCTGGTCCCGGTCCGGCACCGGTTAACTTGCCGCTCTCCCCTTACCCGCAGAGCGAGATCCAGGAGGAGATGCCGGGTCACAGAGGTGACGTCATTGTGGCGCTGAAGTACACGCCGCCAGATGGCAGTCTGGGGCGGAAGGGCCGCAAGACGCGCGGCCGGCTACACGTGATGGTGAAGGAGGCCAAGAACCTGGCCCCGGTCAGGTCGAACGGCAGCGCCGACCCCTTCTGCAAGTGGTAAGTTGTGCTGCGGGCCACACGGCCGCAACTTAATGCCCTCGATTTATGGAACACGGAGGCTTATGGGGAAGAGTGCAGCCGACAAGAAGGTGCTGTCTTCGTGTTGTCGGATATGGATTGCTTTCGGATTGATTATGTCGCATGCGAGCGGATAAGCCTGGCTTGGAGGGTGAAAACTTGGTATATCAACCGCATCGGATCAAATTATATTGGGCGTAGCACCCTTTACCATAGAGGACCGAGTGGGGCCGCAGGGGGTCCCAGGCTAACACGGAGGGGGGGGGCGAGATTGCCATATCGGAGCCCTTAGCTGTGGATACAGGAATCTCAAGCTAACACGGGGGTTTGCCATATCAGTGTCCTAACTGTTGCTGCAGGAGCCCCAGTTAGCCAAATGCTCTGGAGATCTGGCTGACCACAGAAGGGGCCCGGGATGCCCAAATGAGGCCCGCCTGTAGTCGCCGGGGTCTGCAACTGCTAAAATCGGTTGTGATGTAGAATATGGTATCCATACATGCCCAGATGGAGTTTGCGATTTGAAGAGGCCCAGCTGACCACAGGGGACCAGTGATGACTGTAGGGTATCCAACTGTGGCCAAAGGGGCCCATTATTATTTTAGCGGTCCCTGAGGTGGTCTCAGGAAGGTCCCAGCTGACGACAAGGGCCCAATATTTTTAGGAATTTCTCTGAATAATTTGGGGTACCCTTGTGTGCGTTCTGGGTTTGAAATTCGTTTATCGATACAGCTGTTGTCACAGAGGTCCAATTACCAGAAGGGGCGCAAAAATATCATCACGTGAAGCCCGCCTTTTCAAGCACTGGAACTGTGGGCAGGGGATTTCCGATTGATGGGTTCAGCGACTGGTTGGTGGGGCTTTTTGGCATTGGTGGGACTTGAGTGTATGAAAAGGTGGTCGTTCATAAAACTGAATGGTCGTTCAAGGAGATGAAGATGGAGAGTGGGCGCACGCCAGCCTCGGCCTCTAGAACCCTAACTTCTGATACAAAACTCTAGCACGGTTCCAAATATCTGGTTATGAGACTAACAACCGTGATTTAATATTTTCACTTCAGTTGGGGGTTCTGCTAAAGTTTGACATCACACTGTCCTAATAGCTATATCCACCTGAGGCCTCTTGGGGCTGACGAAGAGCACCAAGGCATGTGTCTTTAACCTTCGCCCCACCGGGGCCATTGATGGCCCCCTAAGTTTTTTTCGAGATAGCAGAAAAACGACGAGTCGCAGCACCGCGTTTGAAAGCTCTATCTCTCACCCCATCATTTTCTCATCATCCCTGAAATTTTTTACCCCGGGTCACCCAAGGTCAGGTCACCAGACGAGGTCAACCAAGGTCACCTCAATTCAACTTCTGAGCTCTTTAAGAGCTACATTTCTTCGTCGATCGATTTGAAATTTCTTACACATTATGACCCCTCCAGGGTCTACACGATGTATATCCGGGACTTTTCGATTTCGTGACCTAAGGTCAGGTCAGGAGGTGACCTCTCTCATGAAAAAGCATGGGGAAAAGCTGTCTTGTGATCTAAAAGTCACAAAAATGATCACAAATGCTCAGCGTGCTCAGAAAAGTGTTCTTGGACACCCTTCACGGATCCCAGGGGCCATATTTGCTCTTTGACCTCTTCAAGGTTATCCGAGGTCACCATAGGTCAAAAACATTATTTTGCCAATTATGTTTGACCTAATTAAGCTAGAGCGCTGAATCAAACACCATCGTTTTTGTCTCATCACTGGCTTTCATTTAATATATGGCAAGGTCACTTTCTGACCTTCCGTTACCTCAGGTCATATTATGTTACGAGGTGACCTTTGGAGGTCAAGACACTGGCGGTAGGTCATAACATTTCGCATAGCGGAAAAAAGGTCTGGCATTTTCCTATCAAATATACTTAACCCGATCTCAATAGCTCTAATTGCATAAGAGTTATGCCCAGGTTTCTTTCGCATTGTATATTTGAGTGAAAAAAGCCTATCGTGACCTAACTTGACCTCTGGAGGTCAAACCATTGACCTGAGCGCTTAAACATGTGAAGTGATTTCTTACTGAATTCACGCGAGCTTTCTAATGCACTTCACAGATTTTCGCTAACTCCCATATTTTCGGAGTTAGAGGGGGGGCATCAATGGCCCCGGTGAGGCGAAGGTGGTGCCGGACCCCCAATGGGGCGCGGGTTAATAGAAAACCGCTGCGTGCATGGTGGAGCCACCAAGAACACTGTAGTAATTTCTGTTATTCCGTAGTTTGGTCAGAATTTGTCACACCTGTCATTGCATTTCAATGTTCTCCGGCTTCATTCACTCACGTTCCATCCGATCTCTGCTTCTGCAGCTACTTGCTTCCGGACCGCAAGTCCAGTAAGCAGAAGACACCGGTGGTGAAGCGGACTACCTGCCCGCGCTGGAGCGGCGCCCTCACCTACGACAGCGTCAGCCTGGGCGAGCTGCGCGAGCGCGCGCTGGAGCTCACCATCTGGGACCACAGCATCACCAGCAACGAGTTTCTGGGCGGCGCGCGCTTCAACCTCGGCACAGGTCGGTGGGGACCCAGTCTTGGTAAGCGGGGGAGACCACTTAGGGTTCCATAGGTTCGGGAATCGCTCCCTTACGTGAGTGGGTGGTTAGTGATGAATCTGACCAATGGAAGTAATGTGAAATTGGGTATTGTCATATGTTTTTCTATTAGCTGATGGTAGGACCTGAGGGATTCAAATTAGTGTAAGCCTCCCCTAGTGGTTACGGCTTGGACCACAGCTGCAACCTTCTCTCAGTGTGATGGTGTCAAAGTCCGGTATTTACAAGCCAATCCTATTTCGGTTTTGCATAAAGGGCTCTATTTTCGGAAAATATCGATCGAATTTTATGTCCAAGAACTAATCGATTTTGAAAAAATAATGGTGCTTGAACTTATTATAAGGTATAAAAAGATGCAGCAGCACAAACTAGGTAAAATACGGAGAAGCTCCGAACATTTATATATGTTCTTGTCACGGTGATATTTCTTACCTTCTAGATAAAAATAAGGTAAATAAAAGATTATGTCAAAAAAACCATGCCATCTTGTTATTGTATTGCCTAATCAAGTCATTCTGTTTTACTTATTTTTTCCGTCCATTTATTTGTGCATTTTGGAAAGGGAAATGTATTTATGTCCACCTTTATGCTAAGATTGAGGCGCGTTACTCAGATCATCTTTTTTCATTCTTATGTGTTTTTTAAGGTACGCTCAGACTAATGACGTAGCTGAACCACTAACAGGGCGGCCGACAAATATACGCGTGGAACTTCACCGTAAACAGCGAGCCAGCATTTGGGCACTGAAAGCATTGTCGGGTTTGTTAGCATCATAATGTTCTTGCAGGGAAAGGGATACTGTTTAAAATGTCTTTCTGTCCTACTTGCTGGGGTAGTGGTCGCGTAGGTTTGCTTACTGCGGAAAAATATGGATACCATGCTAATCTTTAAGAAAATCTGCTAACAGACATGTCTCTATTTACGGTCGAAGTCCGTGCAATACAGCTGCTTCATCATGATGAAGGTGTATAATTATTTCTCAGCTCAGTGCAAACTTTTTCTCTCAATTTGGCTCTTGACCATTTTGGCCCCCTTAAAATCACCTACATTCATGTGCAATGTTTTTTTAGTTAGCATTAATGACAATTACATTGCGCAATGCTCCGACATTTTATCAATCATTACTTTCTTGTGCATACCTACTCAGAAACAGTTTTGAATGTAGCGATGTGAAGGTTTCCAACTCAGTCTACTTTAGGACAACTGGGCAGTATGTGACTCCAGGATACATTTTACGTCTGGTGTATTTTTTCACGGTGTATTTCACAAGGTGACGTATTAGTTTTGAAAGGAAGCAGATCTTAACAGCATGAATGCAAACGCCGAGTCTTGTTCATGTGCCATGGCAGGGATCATAACCTCATCCCAAATACGAAGGTCTTGGCGTCTGCCTCTTTCCATACTTTCTCACATTACCACACTCAGTAGCAAACACAGCACAGATTTTGGCTTAGGATCACTAATTTAGGGTATCTATCTCTTCGTTGGAACCCTGCCAGGCCTGAAGGAACAAGGCCACGTGAGCTAGGCTGATTTACTCGTCTCGGCATTGTTTCAATGAGAACTGACGAGGAGCCTGCTGGTTTCTCTGTCTCAGTAGCTTACACTGGAGGGGACGAAATAGTTCTCCTCTCCTACCGACTGGGTTTCCCGGTTGTTCGATAAGGCGTTTCGATTTTTGTAATGGTGCGTATGGGTTTTTAAAGATGGAAGTATTGGATAGTGCCATTTGGGTTTCTCAAAAAGAAGAACAGAAGACAAAGTAGTTGACTTTTCATACATAAGCTGGCATGGTATTTCCGAAATATTGCAAATGCGCTGTCCGATACTCCTCCATCGGTACCAAAAGACATGTAATGACCTCACAGGTCAAGCGGCTATGTTTCCACGGAGAGCAAGGGTCAATTCTCAAATTCAAGATCTCGAGTGGTTTTCCTTGCAAAGTGTATCACCACCTCAGCAGGGTATATGTTCACCTTATGTAATGGATTTCGTTTAATCAATCCAAACTCAGTCCTTAATACTTAAGAATAAGGCTAAATGGACACAAAAATGGGAGCCCGAATTTATTCTGTGATATGGAGAACTCAAATTTACTATCAAATTCCTTGCAGTCAAACCCAATCGGCAAAGGGTTGGATGTCAAATTCGGAGGGTATTTTACCTTTAAAGGGAATGTGGCACCTTCATAACGTGATTTTAACTGAGATAGCCAAGTTGTAAAGCAAGTCGGAAAACCGGGTACTCAATATATAATATGTCTTGGAACTCGAGATTTCCGTAGAAAAAAGCTAAAACCTACCTGCAATGTACCCCTCATGTACCCCTAGCTGCAGGCCACAGTTTTCATGGCTGTTGGTGTGACGACATATGCTGACGTCACGATGAGCATCAGCCAATCGATGCCCTTGAAGCTGCTCGAGTGTGGTAGTGGTTGCCAGATCATGACATCATCCACAGGCAGATATTCATTTCTCTTCCAAGAGGAGTATTTGAAAAATCAAAATATTGAGCTTATTGTACATTTTCCAGAGAAATAATGAGTGGTTTCATTATTTTTGGCTAAAAATACGCCTAAGTACACTAAATTCCAGAATTCGACCAAGGTGCCACATTCCCTTTAATCTTGTGGTTCGATTGAAACAGATCATCACGTCCCTAATGTTCTATCACTTCGTTAGAAGCCAGCATCCTGACATTACCTTGGCTAATACTTTCGGAAAACAACGGCCTGCTATCACGAAATCCTTCCTTAATGTCGCCCATCAATTACTTTCACGCAAGTGTCGTTTTTTCTGTCCTGTCTAGTCTTTGAGCACGCGAGGGTCTCTCGGTACCGACCTTTCCTGCGCCGGTCGACAGGAAGCGGTCCCGGGATGCCCGGGTTGAAAAGCCCGCCCTTACGTCGTGTTCTCCGCCTCAGGTGGACCGATAAAACACGTCCGAGTCCACGTAAAGTCGCCAAACTTGCGCCCTAATTGACTTGAACCTGGCCTGCGAATAGGAGAACTTTCTCATATGTCTGAACTGGAGCACCGTGCTAGTACCATGGCGCGGTGGTTGAATGCGAGCCCTCGGTAGTTAAACACAGAGGACAGCAGTTCTCCCCAATGTCTGCCTTCTCTAGCTCAGACCGACGAAAAGCTTGCAGTGCACGTGTACCCTTTGTCCTGCGTGAATCAAATGTCCAATTTATAAACATTGTTTGTTAAGGGCTGTTGTTAGCCCTGAGCGACGGCAGAATTTTCAGAGAGCACGCTGAACCTGTGAATGTTTTTTTCTTGAACCACTTTTCTGGGTTGTTTGGGGCTCAATGTCGGATTTCGCCTTGGCTTTCAACTCATACATAACTTGAAAGTCTTCTTACCAGATTGAGGACCGCAGTTTCTCCTAGTCTGGCGTCGCGCGGTGCAGAGAGAATCATTGGACTATTGGACCAGAATACCAGTCCAAAACTCGTTCTCGAGAGGTCATGTCTTTAATGAGAAGCTTAAGAAGCTAAGAAGAAGCTTCTTAAAGTGCACCAAAAGTTGGGCGTTGGGCAGGAGAATAATAAGAGTTTGGCACATTCACAGACTTTCCACAATTCGTATGTCACGCAGTGGCTGAGTATCCTCCATATGCGGCGCTCCATTCGATATCTTTCCTTCGTAAAGAGACGTCATGGTGTTTGCTCCAGCCCAAAATAATATTATGGTTGCCCCTGTGTACCTTTGCGCTGGAGTAATCGCGTTGGGAAATCTGGCGACGTGCGGCTAGTGGTGCTCAAAAGCCTCCGGTTTTCTCCGTAGCTAGAATAACAAAGCCTTCAGGCCGTCCACTCGGACCGCCAAACTTCTGAGCTGTGTACGAGGCATCGTATCTCCTGCTGGAGCCGCTGCTGGTCCTATCACCGTTTTTTCCCAGTGTTGAACCAGCCCTGTTGCCGCGGGACCATCTCCTGCGCCGGCGGGTCAATAGCATCCCGGCTGTTGGCGACACTCGGCGGGCCTTACTTGCCGTCGCTGATTGGCTCCTGGGGACCTGGCGTGTGGACTTGTCATACACGGCGCCGGCCTGTCGACGTGGACGTCGTTGTAATTAAACAACACATTAAGCAGGAGCATGACCGGAAAGCTTCAGTTCGGGAGAAACCGTACAATGTGTTTGATGTGCGCGACACTGTCCATTTAATTAAGACCGGCCGCTGTGGTGTGTTTTAATGAGGCCTGAGTTCCAGCTAGGATGTGGAGTTGGGGGTTTGTGTTGGTGGTGCGTGGTGTTGCCTTCTTATAGTCTCACTGGTGGCTAAAGAAAACGTTTTCAGGACCTACTCTTCAGTCTCACTTGTGATGTTTGGAACCCTTCGTTTTCAAATATTACCAGTGTTCTTGGGACTTGTTTGGTTTCAAAACTTATCGAAGAATTATAGGAAATGTGTGCCCATAAGGCTGTTTTCTGTTTACGCCTACTCATTTTGTTTCCTACATTATTATGTTTCTATAGAAAGTTTTTGCGTGCTAGCAAAAACATCCAGATATAGTTAATATTTGTTGGGATTTAACGGCACCAGGATTATACGGCGTCGCCAACTCTCACCCTGTTGGGATTTGGGGTATCAGATCCAGCTATTCTGAGGCTCTGCCGGGGCATGAAGCCGTGACCTGCGGCTCAGGAGGCTGGTGCTCTCCCACTGAGCCGCGCGTCCCCCAGCTGACGCTCGGATTCACTCATGCTCACTCGTCGCTCGTCAATGTTAAGACTGTAATTAATCAGCAGATTTTGTTTGTATAGGCACCATGATTTGCAATTATATACACAACCATTGGCAGGGAGAAACTTTTGCAGGGGGCCAAACCAACGTTTTGCGGGGCTAAATTGAGGAAAATTGCGAAAACATAGTATTGTTAAAAAAGGGCACACATTGTCATTTGGGGGGCAAAAGATACTATTTTAGACTTTGGAGGGGTCATTGTCGCTTTGCCCCCCCCTGGATCTGCCAGTGTATACATCGTACACAACTTTGCATAAGATTTATCGTATTTATGTGTCTGGAATCGTATATGAGGTCATCTAAAACTCTACTTTAGGGTTAACTGCAGGTGCCTGCGCTGCGCACTCGGTACTTTACAAGTGTTGAACTTTCCACGTAGAGCGCTTTCGGTGCCCCACTGTCCCACACGGGCGCCCTTCGTCCAGAGGTACAACACACTTCCGTGGACATAAGAGTGGCGACATTTTCCTTTGCTCCCTAGATCAGTTCCTGGTTGAAGAAATCTCAAAGCAATATTTTGTACTTATCTGCATGTTCTGCTTAACACCCGCCATAGTGGGCCTCTGGCTCACTTTCGACCCAGTGCGAAGGTCGAATGCTCCCCCCTCCACCTTTTCGGCTCTTATTTGGGATAGCGAAAAAAACGCGAAGTCCAGTAAATAGCAAACACGAAATTATGAAGAAACTATATTGTTCAGTTTTTTGCTCAGGCTGAGGTCGGTACGGATCAACAAAAGTGAAAGTTAAGATATTTTGTTTGGCTCTAGCGTCTGCCTGGGTTAGGTCAGAGTGAACTTTAGGACGTCATTCGATTGCTCTCGTCATGTTGAAACGAATTATTTATGAGTTGACTACATTAAGTCAAAGTGTAAAAATGGTCTGACCTTAGGTCAGGTCAAAGTAGTTATCTGACGTTACATATCCAATATGCACATTAATTGACTTGCAATGATAATTTAAACGCAGTGGTGGATCCAGGACTTCGTTTGGGGGGAACAATGGGACTCGAGCCTCACCCACCATTGCCTCATATCAGCCTCCGCTTATGCATTAACTATAGTCGCTCAAACATTTCGGGGGATTGAGCCCGCTAGCCCTCCCTTGTATCCGCCACTATCCAACCGTAACAAAATAAAAGCTCTCACCAACTCCTGCGAAGTTATAGACCGAAGTCTGAAAACTCGCTTAAGCAGTCCCATGTGACCTCTCAGAGGTTGCAGGTCAAAATTTGCAACATGGCCCTAGAGAGTGGCGACCGAGAGATACTACGATTTTGAGAATGAAATGTTTTTCATCAGTTTATACAGAAATATAACTAATCCCCGCTTTCCCCGTGCGTTTCCAACAGCGGGGTCATGACTCGTGCCCGATCCTGAGTATAAGAATCCCGTAACCATAGCTCGAGACGCTCGATGGGTCTGTTATGCGACGTGAATATTATATTTCAATATTTATCCTGTTTTCAATGGAGCCACTTGAAATAGTTTGTAAGTGAGGTCACTTGACATGATATGGTGACCTGTCATGTGATGAACTGAACTTATAATTTTTAGAAAAGTTGCCCAATTGATCAAGGATATGTAATGCTAAGTAGGGCGGCGCTTCGCATCGCCGTTCTCCGGAGCCATCCGAAAAACCTGGGAGGGTGTTTAAGGACCTCACCGGGGCGAGGAATAACATCGTCGGGGATCTATGCCTGTTTTTGGTGCGCGAGGGGGGGGTGGGAAGCGGTTGGGTATCTCCTTGAGGGTCGGTGCACTTTCCCTCCCCTTCCATGGCAGTATGGCGCGGGGTATTTCTGGCACACAGGTAAAGCAAAAACATTGCATTATTTCACACCACTGCGCCGGGATGGCGAAGCTTTAGTGTTTTATCCCCGAAATATTAAATAATTGACATCGCTTATGATTTTTCCTAATTTCTTACGTGCATTACTATATTCCGTTCTATGATTTTTTACTCACACAGGCTGCATATGCTTCAAATTACGCCAGCGTATCTTCTCAATATTAAAGTAGCGGCATAGATTTCCACTCGCTGCTCCGTGGTCTAAAGTTCGATAATGCGGCTGATATCCCTTATGAGCTATTTAGCCAGACGAGCTCCATTCAGTGTGGATGCATGTGCGCCTCAGGCGCCGTCCTGTAGCGAATCTGCCGCAGCCTGGCGGTGGCTATATTGGATTAATACGCGCCTGTCCTCGACGTATCGGCTTTCAAAGCTGTCAAGAGGAAAATCAAGTTAATAACATGTTAAGCTTAACGAGTTATATAGCTAGTCATGTGCCTTGATTTCTCATTCTTTTTTAGCGTAGTACTGAGCTGGACCATTTTCTTGCCTTGTGGCACCTCTCATGAGTATAAGCAGAATGCATTATCGGAAATGGGGTCGCCCTGATTCTAACCTAGGCACGGAAATGTATTCCGTAAAACAGAGGCATATTCGACACGATGCCGACTAACCATTGCTGGAGTTTCTATAAAACTTATTTACACATAGGCGGATCCAGGATTGCCGATCGGGGGGGCACCTTCCCGGAGGGGCGCCATCCGGACCGGGGGCGCCACTTATGACCGGCAAAACCCATCGGGTGGGCGCCAAATGCTATCGGTGGGCGCCGACTTTCGTATCCTGGGGGGGCGGTGGGAAGCGACATTTCAGGGGGGCGCCATCGACCTTTCAGGGGGCGCCGAGGGTCGATCGGGGGGGCACGTGCCCCTTGCCCCCTGGATCCGCCTATGTATTCACATACTCTTGATTATACAGCGATGATAATTTCGTGCGGCCCGAGCGTCGCAGTCAACCTGTTGACGTGGTCGGCGCTCTGTCGCCGCCTGTCTCGTTTGTTCGGCCGCCAGCAGTGCAGCAGCGGTGCTCCCCATGCTGACGGTGGCTGTCGTGCGTTGCAGGAAAGCAGCAGGGTCGACTAGTGGAGTGGATGGACGCCGTGGGTCAGGAAGTGGCTCTCTGGGAGCAGATGATGGAGCGGCCCGGCTACTGGGTGGAGGGCTCCGTGCCCCTCCGCTGCTCCATGGAGCGGGCGGTGCCGTCCGAGAAATGATGTCGCCACCGCGGTACTCCTACTTGTTGCAGCCAAAGCTTCCCTAGAGTGTGGCGTGTACAACAAGGCGTGTGATAAAAGACGTGTCGATGACCTTCCATACAAACGTCTTAGGAAGCATTAGCGGCTTGTGGACAAGCTTAAGATTTGAACGGTCGACAAGTGGCAGAAAGATCAAATTTCCCCCGAAACTGGCCAAGACTCTCTGATTCGAATAATGCTTCTCAAATGCCAATGTTGTTGGTGAGAGAAGCTTAGTATTTTTCTGCCCCTTTCCAGTTACTTTTTTTACTCCGACCAGAAACAGCTGCTGAAAACGGAAATGGATTGTTAGCTTACGGAAACGAGAGACAGCACATAGACTGGAGTGTCGCCGCGAATTGAACGGTGTTGCCACTCGGACCGTGCTGGGAGTGGCGACTTTAAAGACACCACGGGGTAACGATGACACCTTCGTTGTTGTATTGTTAACCGTTGTAAATGGCAGGCACATTGCTCTAAGAATGGATGGAGGGCTTGCTAGAATGTTACCAGCATTTGCTACTAATCTGGGTCGAATCGCCCGTTCATGCGTCGTGCATTCCTCACAAATCACGATCTCGTTCAGTGTGTCGTCTGAGATGAAACTAGTTTCCGCTACGCCGCGCTCGTTTCATTTTAGTACTGAACTTTACTTTTGCTGACGGGAAAAACTACCCATGCTCATTTTGTTCGACGAGAAAGGGTGCAAGTGGATGAAAGGTCTTCATGCATCTACATACCAAATTTGTTTTGTCATCCTTGTCTTCGTTTTGTGTTTGTGCTACTGGGTTACAACAGACGCTGTTTCGAACTGACCAATGTCGTGGAATGAATGAACAACTGCCGTATCGCGACTTCGACCCTGTCATCCTCTCAGCTTGTGAAGTGAATTCGAAATGCCACGCATTTCAGCCGGACCATGGTTTAAAGTAGGATACCAACCGATATGTGACCCCTTATCAATGTTTCAACCCCTCGTAATGTAAAATGTTGCTTGGTTTTATCCTCCTGGTGAATGGTGCATATCCACTCACTCATTGTTCTGGTCGATTACGAGCGATAAGAACTCGCTCCCGCTAATTGGGAATCAACATGCCTTCGGGCTGGTGTTTTACTGTCACCTGGCGAGCGGTGTGTAAACCAGTAATAGATGGCATTGTCCTCGAATTCGGCGTCGGTGTCTGTGATATGACGGCGTTGGTTTTGCACCCATATGAGGAGCTTGACGGGAGCACTGCGACTGGTCTTCCTGTGTAACTCTGTGCTCCCGTTCCTCCTAAGTTGCGGCAAAAGGTTAGTGTGTTCGTTCGAGGCTTCTCGGCTCGTATGAACAGAAAGTATTGGGTACGATTGTACCATTCGGCGCGGCTTAGTTTTCCGCCGTATCGGTTTTGAGAGACGTTGCCTGATTTTTGTGCACCTGGTTTTGTCTATAGTGCGCCCACATATATATCTGTATATATGTATATGTAATACAATATCATCGATAAGTGCAGTTTTGCTTTTGTCTCGGGACGCAGAGTGTCAGCAGTGTTGGAGCAGACGCAGAGTTCCTCAGCCTTGTAAAATCGGTAACGTTCTCATAGTTTTTTATAGTCTCCGTAACGTACCAAGGATAGTAAAGAAATTATGCTGATGCATTTTTCATCCCATCTCAATGTTTGACAAGGCTTTCTGAACTGTTCTCGAACAATGCGCGCCATTGACAAAAGTAGTTGTAAACATAAACAGGACGTAAGTTTTGGTATAGCCCGCGACAAGGCCCTGTTTGTACTTCCTGTGAAAGATGATTTCAACGCAGTGAACCGAAAATCGTGGAAAGTGGAACCGGAGGGGTACAGTGAACAAAGAAAGGGTTGTGCACTGCACAATTCCGAGGAACTAGAACGGTAATAATGAGCCCACACTTTTGACGAATGGATAAAAGTATGTGCGTTTTGCCTCCTGTAGATAAGAAGGTTTGCGAATTTTCTATGCTGCATTCCAGTGCAGTGTAGTCTGCACCAGCGTAGACTTGAAGGCAGTTGTATTTATCGCTACATTTTTACGAAACCAGATTGTGGTGTATCAGCTCTTCCTGCGCTGTACTATGCTAATTCTACGCTGGTAACATCAAGTATACCTTTATATGAGGTGGGGCCCTGGAATGCTCAGATGTTCATTCTTTGTCGGTGACTTTATAAAGGGGTGAGTGGGACCTGAAAACAACTGAAAATCTAAAAATGCTCGGAAAGACCGGGCTGGTTGCACCACGGGTTCAATGCATCAATGGCTATAACTATAGAGAACAATACCTGGAACGGCGATGCAAACAGGTTCCGATGAAGCGCCTGTGTGTAAAAACTCATTCGGTGTATAATTCTTGACCCGGAACAGGAAATATATTTAACATTCTGAATGCTGAAAGTAAAAACTTTATGAACATTCAATATCCTTTACAGAGACAGTGTGACCAGTTTCTTAACTTGGCATGTTTCTTAACTTGATAAACATGCGCAATGGCGTCAACGCGCAGTAGAGGGGTGCCCTAAAGTGTCCCACTCCTGAAATCTCAAAACCCAAGACGGCTAGAAAATTGCCCGATTAATGATGTGTGCGAGTGATGGTAATCAACGTTGAAATCAAATTTCAGTGACCTAGATCAATATCTTCAATGTCAAACGAGATAGTATAGGTAAAATCTTGAACGTGTTGGAGACCTTTTGGGGATAGCGTGATAATTCGGAAAAAACGGGAAAACACCAAAGGCGAACTAAGATTGTATAGAAAAGGTCCCACACAATGTCTTCTAAGAGTTTGAGGTCAAAATCGTTCAAGGGCAATGATATTTACATATAAATATGGAAATATACGGGCCTATGGGCCTATGGGCGGTAAAAGAGGGTTTGACCAAGAGGCGTAGCCAAGGGGGGGCGGCAGGGACAGCCCCCCCACCTGAGGGCCCGAAGGGCCCCTCTGAGGATACGGGCCGCGCGAAGCGCGGCTCACCCGCACTATGCTCTGTGGCCAAATTTGACATTTCATACCAGACAGGGCCCTCCTAAGCCCTCTTCAGCACTCTATTATGTAACAAGCAGGGTCCTTTTTACCCATCAGGGCCCTTCTAACGCTGTCGCAGGGGCTTTTTCGGGCCACCCTCCCCCCGAGCGAAATCCTGGCTACGCCCCTGGTTTGACATTGAAAAAATACATTTGACCTTGACCTGTGACCTTGACTTTGACATTGAGTAGCCTCAACTATAAAGTCATAGTGTGATATACATCATACTAAGGAATGTCATCTGCCAGCAGCACTGGGGTCAATGACCTTGTAAGTGTTTTTATCAACTTGATCAGTGACCTTTGAAATTCATATTGGCCTTAAAATGTCTTATGGGCTTGTTCTGTGATCTTTGAAAATCATCTTGCCCTTCATGTGAGTGACCTTTACATATGTAGACCGGGGTCTTCGAATACGGCAGCTCTAAACTTGCAGTGTTGTATTGTTCCCCATACACACAGCCGACATCATATCCGGAAGGCACGGATGATTCCCGGAACTGGATAATAATGAGGGTAAAGATGCCAAAGATGACAAGACGAAGCGACGACAAGACCAAGATGAAGATGTCAAGACGACGATATCAAGACCACGACATCAAGACGCGTCCTGTACACGAAACACTGTCAGAACTAGGCAAGCCCCACAGGCAGCGTTATCACTTCCGTAGCTGACTTTAATTACACTTTAAGTAAAAACAATTCCCCGCCCTGAAACCCTAACATCCATAGCGAACACTTGCCCATACACAAGCCAAAAACCGTGCAAAAATATTTAACCGGTTAACCAACGATGAAATCCAATCAACACAGCTTTATCCAACAGTTAATCAGCGAGAAACGATGTAATTTCTCTGTAACCAAGTAACCTACCGTTTAGAGATCAGACGCGATGCTGTTTACACAAGAACCAAGGCAGGAATGGCGCCGATCCCATTGTCTGGTTCGCGCCACAGCGCTGAGCGCGGGAACTGGCTCGGCCTCTCATTGGTTTGCGGACGCACATCGCTAAGCCAGGAAAGTAATTAAAATCATACTCGAGATAAATTTAAGAGTGTTAAACTACAAGTAAATAACAGTACAAAATTTAACTTACATTTCTGATAAAGTACTACGCGCCGACAATGATTAAAAAGTCTAGGGGTAAACATAGCTCCGCACCGAGATGCAAGAATCTCCGCGAATGACAAGAAGTGCAAATTTTACACAGTCGAAGGCGATCCACAGCGCCTGCACTCCCTACACTTCACCCCCTTATGGAAAAAAATACCCCCTTACCCGCATGGCCTCAAGAAAACGTGATATCTGGACAGCAATGGGGCAGTGTACTGGCCCGACAGTCTGTTCACAGCGGCTCCAGCACAAGTACAACAACGCAATCGAAAATCACACACATATACACACAGTCGCATTTTGGATATCCGTACTCCCTCGTTGGCTTCTGTTGTTTTAGGTAACGCTCGCCTCGATTCACCTCGAAGGCATAACAAATGCAGAAACCCTGGCCAGAATTTCAGCATTGTCCGCTATAACCAAATTTACAACTTAAGCAGCTAGCTAGGAATTCGAATTAATCCGTACGCTACCTTACGTTAGTGTTAACAACAAAATACTGATTAAAGATCTAACCGATCTGGAGGGACCCCTCGATTATCCCTTACTGAACGTCGGGGAAGTGGAATGGGAACATCAGCCATTTCCTGATCCACACTTGTGCCTGAAGGAACAGTCTGATTCGAACCCCCTTCGTCTCCCTGAGAAACAGATGGACCACCCGGAACAAACGGCAGCGCAAAAGGATTGAACAACGACAGAAACGGAGCACGTGACTCCTCCGTGGTGTCTGCAGATTCAGCTGGTCGACTAGTCTGACCATTCCACTGAGACCCGCTCGACTCACGGCACGAGTTGCGTCTGCCTGTCCCACCCTGAGGAGCTAGAGAAGCTCTTTCACCATGGCCCCTTCCCTCAACTGGAGCAGGGCCTGCCCCATCCTCACTGTCGCTCCCTACTCTGGGCTTTAATCTGTTGTGGTGTACCAGTAACGTGGATTTGGCACCATTCACCTTGATGCGATAGTTCATGTCGCCGATTTTTTCAATGACTACCGCCGGCTTCCATGGTCTGAGAAACTTGTAATAAGCCCCTCGGGGAACAACGCCCTTGTGCAAATAAACCTTGTCTCCTGGGGAGAAATCGAAATCATTTATCTTACGATCATAAGCGATCTTGTTCCTCCTGTGACTCAACCTCGAGTTCTCTAATGCTACTTCATGCAAAGCCTTCAAATTGGCTCTGAGATGATCTAAATACTCTGTGATCGATCGGGTTCGACCTTTCACAGGTTCACTTAACTCTAACTGTACAGGAAGTCTTGGCTCCTTGCCAAACAGGACACAATATGGTGAGACTCCGAGAGACTTGTGTATTTGCGACCTTAACCCTAGTAACAAGAGAGGTAGATTCGTATCCCACTCTGCGTGCTGATGGTTGTCTAGAAACTTAGCTAACATGTTCAGCAACGTTCGGTTCGTGCGTTCCACTATCGAATTAGCCATCGGGTGAAATGCTGTGGTCTTTGACTTGTCTATACCTAGCAGTTTACATGTTGTTGTCATGACTTCCCCCTATGAAATTCCCTCCTCTATCAGAATGTATACGCCTCGGACAGCCGAATCTCGAGACAAACTCGCGGACAAACACGGTGGCAACCTCAGTCGCTTCCTGAGTTTTAAGAGGATATGCCTCTACCCAGCGAGAGTGATGGTCCACGACGACGAGAATGTGCTTGTGACCACTAGGTGTCACTGGCAATGACGACAAAATATCCAAACCAACAACATCTAGCGGCTCCGATGCCAACAACGCTCCCATAGACGCTCTGGGTGCGGGAACCGGTGCGTTCCGGGAACCGCAGTTCGGGCAACTTTTACAAAATTTGACAATCTCAGCCAACATGCAAGGCCACCAAAACCTCAATCGAACCTGCTCAAATAATTTATCTGCAGCGAAATGGCCACCGGCAGGGCCAGAATGAAGCGATGTCAAAGCACCTGATGTCAGTGCACTTGGCAAAAACGATCTGAAGCTGATCCGAGTCGAACGGTTTGCGGCGATAAAGCCGGTACAAAATACCCTCTAACAGTCGTAGGCGGGACCACTGAGAAAGGAATTTGCTGGCACTGGAGCTCAAAAGTTCTTTTTTCTTTGGTTTGCGACCTGCTGACAGGTGTCTGGTGACCTCAGAAATGTCTGGGTCCTTCTCTTGTTCTGCTCTGATGTAACTGGTGGACCAGTCTGACGCGGTGACACGAAAAGTGTGAGCAGTGTCATCTGTCTGGCACGCTTTGTCAGCCACATCTGGAGGCCGACGACTGAGGGCATCAGGTACGACGTGCTCACGACCAGGCGTGTGCTCAATTGTGAAGCTAAACTGAGCCAAAATTTCAAACCAACGTGCGAGCATGCCACAGGGATTTTTAAAATTCAGAAGCCACTGAAGGCTGGCATGATCAGTTCTCACGATGAACTTCCGACCCAACAGGTAAGGAGAAAACTTCTGAACAAATAAAACCACTGCCAAAAGTTCTCGCTTTGTTGCCCCGTAGTTTGACTGTGCCTTGGAAAATTTTTGACTACCATACGCTATGACTTTCTCTTCCTCGCCCACTTGCTGTTTTAAAACAGCGCCAGCTGACTCAAGGGAAGCGTCCGTCTCCAAAATAAAGGATCCAGCGTCGGGACTAAAATCTGGGACTGTGAGCACAGGTGCCTCTGAAAGTGCTCGGCGGAGTCTGTCAAAAGCGAGCTGGGCCTCCTCGGACCACTGAAACTTTACGTCTTTGTGCAACAGCTTCATCAATGGGGCCGCAATGAGAGCGTAATCCTTGATATGTTTGCGCATGAAGCTAGCCAAACCCAAGAACGAATGCAGCTGACGCGCAGTACGCGGAATCGGCCAATTGCGAACCTTCTCAACTTTCTCAGGATCCACGGCAACTCCTTCCTCGGAGATGATGTGTCCCAAGAATTTCACACTCTTTTGGAACAAGGAGCACTTCTTTAAGTTGATCGACAACCCAGCCTGCTGCAACCGGTCAAGAACGAGATCCAACTTCTCGGAAAGTTCGTCGAATGTCTCTGCACCTAAGATGAGATCATCAAAAAAGTTGAAAGCTGTGGCGGGTGGGAGACCTCTTAGGACCAGATCGAGTAGCCTGGCGCACGTAGCCGGAGCTCCTGAAGCACCGAGTGGACACCTGACATGCGCATACGTCCCAAAAGGAGTAACAATTGTAGTTTTCGGCACGTCTTTGTCTGCAACTTTGATTTGGAAGTAGCATTGTTTCAAATCTAGCACACAAAACAGTTTACAACCTCCTAGCGAATCCAATACTGAATCCATACGTGGAATCTGAAACGACGGAACTTTCGTGGCAGCATTAACCTTACGAAGATCGGCGCAAATTCTAACCCGACCATCTTTCTTAGTGACTACACAAATCGGTGACCCCCAAGAGCTGAAAGTCTCCACGAGAATTCCCTTCTCAACCATGTCGTCCAACTCAGCCTTGACCTTGTCCTGCAGAAACGGAGGAATTCTGCGCGCTGCTGACCTGATCGGGGAACAATCACCTGTGTCTATTTCATGTTCTATAAGGTCAGTAAAACCTAACCTGCCATCCAGCACTGAATCGTATTTTGACAGAAGTTCAAGAACAGCCTGTTTTTGAGATTCAGAGAGCTCACTTGATGACAAGTCAACTTCATCCAGCCACGAATGAGATTTTAGATGAGAAGAAGGTTGGCACTCCGCCACTCCTACCTCCAGCTGACCTAACTCAGACCGCTTAGGTAGCGTCAAATGATCAGAAGAGATGTTTCTGACAACAAAAGGTACTGACTGTCCCTCGACATTAACCATAGCCGGAACAAACTCTAGACCAGGAATATCCAAAGTGGGTTCAAACATCGCCGGGCCATGAACGTCATTATTGGGTACAAATCCGGGCAAAACAAGTTCTTGTCCAGGTGGAACAGAAACGTCGCGCTGCAGCATTACCTTGCCCACCGAAATAACGGAAGCAGACACTGAACGAACCGCACGAGTTGGAGTGAGAACTAATCGACCTTCCGAAATGTCTACAACACAGGGACACTGCGACAAAAACTCTAATCCTAAAAGAACGGGAATGTCAATGTCGTTGGTGATATAGAATGGAATCACTTTAGTCTGCCCTCCTAGTTGAAGCGAAATTTTTGCTTTTCCTAACAAAGGCAAAGGATCCTGTGTTGCTGTCCTCGCTTGTGTCGAAGTCTTGAGCAGAATGGGCGGATGTGGGAGAACATCAAACACAGATTTACTCACCAAATTAATGGCACTACCGGTATCGAGTAAGCATGAGCAGTTGGCCCCTCCCAAAACCGCATCAAAAGTCATGTCCTTGCGTAACGGAATGGCATTGACATTCACTGGGGACTGGTTGCCCCTCGGGTCTGACGGACCGGAGCCTGTGTTACCTGAGTGCTGACCGCTCCCCCTGACTGTGAGCGTTCCCTCGAGGAGGTGGCATCCCTGGACCGGGGTGTCGAGACATTCCCGGGGTGAAGTGGGGTCTCACCGGCGGGATGCTGGCACCGGGACCCCGTGGGCTGTTTCCCGCCTTGCACTGACGAGCCAAATGACCGGCCGCCCCACACCGGTAGCAAGTTGCAAACCGGTGGCGACACACTGAACGGAGGTGCCCTGGATTCCCACAACAGAAGCACGTTTTACCCGATGTCGGCCCCTCCAACTTCGCTAGTTTGCCCTCCAGTTCCGCTACACGCTTGCGCAACTGATCTGTCTCTGTATCCACGTGCCTGACTGTCTGAGCTCTGTTCAATTTCTCCGCGCAACACAAGTTCCTTACTAAAGCAACCGCTGCCTCAAAAGTAGTGACCCCCTCAGACACTAGACGCGTTTGAAATGTGGCTGGCATGGCCTGCAAGAAGTAGTTGAACAGAAGTCCTGGAGAATCACCATCGGGAAAGGCCTGACTGGTAAGTCGCTTCAATTGGATGACAAATCCCTCCAAGTCGGTGCCCGGAATAAACTTCAAGCCCCTTAAAGCCACTTGAGCTTCAACCACGCCACGGGAAGGGAAAGTCTGTCTTAATCCCTCTGAAGCTGTACTGAACTCCTTCTTTTGCTCCTCTGATAAACAGTCGTAGGCGTCCCTGGCCAAACCCGATAGACACAAGGGAAGAAGAGAAGCTTGTTTTGACTCATCCCCATTCTGAAGTGAACTGAACAGCTTAAAATCCTCCAAAAATCTAGTAACAGACCCTGAACCCGAAAACGTGGGGTACGATAGTGACAGAGGTGGCTGCGCCATGACTATGTTAAATATCAACTCACAATTAAATTCAACCCGAATTCAGAAAACAACCAGAGGCATACAGTGGCTCACTCCGATCGCCCACGAGCTTACACGACCGGCAACCCCTCCCCCCTCGTTGAAACCCTAGCTATATTTGGAACCATGACCAAATATAGATTCCTGGCTTGGTGCTGTATCTAGGTTAAATCCAACCCCCACTAATACCTCCCACACAACGTGAAATGTAGAATAAGACCAACTACACACAGAAAAAATGACACAAGAAAGTTTTAAGCGTTGAAGTCCAATATCTGGTAAGTACTCACGACCGGAGAAAACCTAGGAAGCGTCCTCTGCTGTTCCTGACCTTCGCGTGCCCTCACACCACTGCCTGACTCCTCTCTACCCACTGCACTGACTTCCTCCTCACTGCACTCTGCTGACTCCTCTCCCCTCACTGCACTCTGCTGACTCCCTCTCTCTCCTCGCTGTAATCTGCTGACTCCTCTCTCCTCGCTGTACTCTGCTGACTCCCTCTCTCCTCGCTGCACTCTGCTGACTCCCTCTCCCTCCTCACTGCACTCTGCTGACTCCCTCTCCTCACTGCACTCTGCTGACTCCCTCTCCTCACTGCACTCTGCTGACTCCCTCTCCTCACTGCACTCTGCTGACTCCCTCTCCTCACTGCACTCTGCTGACTCCCTCTCTCCTCAGCACATCACTGCCCGTCCCCACAGCCCCCACACAAATAATTGCAAGTTCCACGTCGCCGCAACGTTGCCATGGCAACCGCTGACCGGAGAGCACCGCTCATGACGCGAGGTGGTAGACGGGCAATTCCCGATGACTGGCCGATCGAATATGAATAGGCGTTGCCAAGATGAGTTTCCGCTGTCACCAAATGTAGACCGGGGTCTTCGAATACGGCAGCTCTAAACTTGCAGTGTTGTATTGTTCCCCATACACACAGCCGACATCATATCCGGAAGGCACGGATGATTCCCGGAACTGGATAATAATGAGGGTAAAGATGCCAAAGATGACAAGACGAAGCGACGACAAGACCAAGATGAAGATGTCAAGACGACGATATCAAGACCACGACATCAAGACGCGTCCTGTACACGAAACACTGTCAGAACTAGGCAAGCCCCACAGGCAGCGTTATCACTTCCGTAGCTGACTTTAATTACACTTTAAGTAAAAACAATTCCCCGCCCTGAAACCCTAACATCCATAGCGAACACTTGCCCATACACAAGCCAAAAACCGTGCAAAAATATTTAACCGGTTAACCAACGATGAAATCCAATCAACACAGCTTTATCCAACAGTTAATCAGCGAGAAACGATGTAATTTCTCTGTAACCAAGTAACCTACCGTTTAGAGATCAGACGCGATGCTGTTTACACAAGAACCAAGGCAGGAATGGCGCCGATCCCATTGTCTGGTTCGCGCCACAGCGCTGAGCGCGGGAACTGGCTCGGCCTCTCATTGGTTTGCGGACGCACATCGCTAAGCCAGGAAAGTAATTAAAATCATACTCGAGATAAATTTAAGAGTGTTAAACTACAAGTAAATAACAGTACAAAATTTAACTTACATTTCTGATAAAGTACTACGCGCCGACAATGATTAAAAAGTCTAGGGGTAAACATAGCTCCGCACCGAGATGCAAGAATCTCCGCGAATGACAAGAAGTGCAAATTTTACACAGTCGAAGGCGATCCACAGCGCCTGCACTCCCTACACATATAGTCCGGTTATATGGCGTTATTATGTCATTAGGTACTGTGTGTACAGTGCAGGTGAAGTGGTACAACCGCGCGATTGCGACGGTGTCGAAATATAGTCTGACTTTGACGACGTAAGAATGAAAAATAATGGCTAGACGGGGGCGTCATAGATCAGGCATTGGCGGACGCAGGGAGGGGGCCAAACAATAGCGCTGGAACAACCGGCCATACCCGGCCATACTCCCAACAACCGGCCATACCCCCCATAGCGCTGGAAGGGAGGGCCAAACAATCTTTTGCCCCTAAAGGCTGTACACATTTTATAAAAAGGTGTTTACACTAGGCCTACCGAGCAATTAAATCTTCTCTCCCACCCCTCCCCCCAGGAGATCGTTCATGTACTTGGAGAGGTAGCGTATACGAGGTCTTTCGAGCACCCAAATCACATGTCCCCCTAGGAGGAGAGGCAGACATGTGTTGGCCTATTTTCGTGTCTTACAAGCACAAACTATTTGATCATATGGCTTAGGTACCTGCAGGGGGTAGAGCTTAATTGTGTTTGCCTTATGGGCCCGTTCGAAAAATAGGGTGAGTTCCAATATGATCTTGTTGGTGTCTTCAGATGGATTTTCTCTGGTTTAACGAAGTTTGCTTATAATTTAGGGCAGGGGTAGAAGGACTGGGACAAGCACAGAAGCTAAAACAAGATCAAAATATGAGAGGCAAGCATCTCTAGTAAATATAATGCTGCTAATCCTTTTTAATGGCTAGGATTGAAAAATGCTAGCCTAGCGAACAGTATCGATTTATTGAAGAATGTTTAATCAACAAAACTCCTCCCCATCTGGGGCAGACTTTGCGACTTATTGTAAGGGTTGAAATTTGAGACTGAACATTTCCTTTTGAAGCAGAGGTAGGTACAAGGGGGAGGAGCTAAGAGGGCTCAAGCCCCCTTCCACACCATGAAATGTCAGAGTGCCTAAAGTAAATGCGTAGTCGGATGCTGTCCCGACACTATGGCGGGGAGGCTCGAGCGCCCAAGCTTCCCCCGAAATTAAGTCCTGGATCTACTGCTGTTGTGAAAACGTAATCTCAGTCTCGTTTTACCCTTGTAAGAAGCCTTGCAACACCCTTGTTCCCACCCCGTTACGCACTGGTAAAGCGGTTGTGTAAGCAAGGTTCTAATCTCGTCACGCTCTTGTAGGAAGGCTACGGTTGCGTACAAGGCGGACACAAGGCTTTGTTCTTCCCTTGTTATGGGGTAATCATGACCTAGTAGAGGGCTTGTGGGGACGTTGTCAGCCATTGTCTTTGCCATGTAGCTTAACCATAGTTAAGTTATAAGGTTTGTACAACGTCTTCTAGCAACCCTTGCCGTACTATGGTTCTACTATTGTTCTACATGGGTTTCCCTTGTATTTCCCTTGTTTTCGTGGCACGGATTTTGAACATACAAGCTTTGCGTTTTACCTTAGTAATTTTCCATGTAAACAAGGGTCTGACAAGGTTTGCCCTTGTAAAAATTTATTTCTGTGAGGTGCACTTCCACATCGATGAAAAAGTGACCCCGGTATCCGCTCCGTACAGAGGCATACCCCTCGCCTACCAAGAACGCCTCAACCAACACCTCAATGAACTACGTCAGTCCGACAAGATTGAAGATGTGCCGCCCAACGAATCTTCTCAGTGGATCTCTAATGTAGTCATCACAGAGAAAAAGGAACTAGGCCAAATCCGCATGAATGTTGACATGCGGGCGGCAAACAAGGCTCTCAAGACCACGAAAAAACATGTGATCACGATCCAAGAGATGAGACACCAGCTGAAGGGAGCAACCAGGTTTACGGAGATAGACCTCCAGCACGGATTTCATCAAGTTGCGCTCGCGGAGAACTCCAGACCCATCTCCACCTTCTGAACACATGAAGGGCTACATCGCTTCAAGTTACTCTTCTTCGGGCCCAGTCCAGCCCCCGACCTGTTTCATGAGCGCATCAGCCAGGCCCTCCACGGACTCCCCTGCTGTGTGTCGATCCACGACAACATCCTGGTCTGGGGAAGACACCAGAAAAGCATCTGTCTAACTTCGACAAGTGCCTGACCCGACTAGAAGAGTGCAGCCTGACCCTGCGGCGTGAGAAGTGCACCTTCGGCTCCACGTTCGTCACCTGGTTCGGATGGGTGTTCTCGAGTTCAGGCATGTCCGCCGACCCAAACAAGCTGGCAGCCATTACGACAGCAGGGCGCCCTGAGTCCAGCGATGATGTGAAGAGCTTCCTGCAGGCCTGCCAGTTCAACGCTAAGTTCATGTTCGACACAGAGCGAGCATACGCGCAGATCACGAAACCACTTCGCGAGCTGACCCACAAGGGTAGAAGATTTGAATGATCTGCTGACTGTGAGAGATTCTATCAAGAGATCATCAAGGCGATGACCAGTGACATCGCACCAGGGGCGTAGCCAGGATTTCGCTCAGGGAGGGGCAGCGCCTCGAAAAAGGGACCCTGCGACAGCGCCAAAAGGGCCCTGATGGGTAAAAAGGGCCCTGCTTGTTACAGAATAGAGTGCTGAAGAGGGCTTAAGAGGGCCCTGTCAGGTATAAAATGCCAAATTTGGCCACAGAGCATAGTTCGGGTGAGCCGCGCTTCGCGCGGCTCGTGTCCTCAGGGGGCCCTTTGGGCCCCTCAAGGAGGGGCGGCTGTCACTGCTGCCCCCTTGGCTACGCCCCTGCATCGCACTGAGAGCATTTGACCCTCGCCTGCCGACCAAGCACATCGCCGAGGCTGGACACGAGGGCATCGCCTCAAGTGTCTTTCAAGAGCTGCCGGATGGGACCTGGGTACCGGTTGATCATGGAAGTAGAGCCCTGACGGCAACAGAAAGAAACTACTCTCAATTTGAGAAGGAGTCGCTGGCCCAGGCTTGGGGCATCAACTATCACAGACATTACCTGTTGGGAGTCTAGTTTGAGAGCTTCACAGACCATCGACCCCTCCTGCCCGTGTACAACCACGGAAGACGCGGGAACGATCGCGTTGAGCGACACAGACTGAAGGTCCAGGAATATACCTTCACATTGCACCACATCCCGGGCAAGTCTAACCCCTGTGACTTTGTGTCACGCCATCCGTGCCCGCTGGACACTGACGCGGAGCAGGCGCTTAAGGCGATGGATCTGGAAACGGAGGATGAGATATGCATAAGTGCACTCATCACAGATGACCTGCCAGACGCGGTCGATCTGAAGACCGTCCAGCAGGCTACTGCAGAGGACCCGGTCAGCCAGAAGCTTATACGCTGCATCCAGCGGGGACGCATCGACAAAGAGGACGGCCTCCAACCCTTCCGTTTAGTGCTTCAAGAGCTCACGTACGCGCGTGGTGTGATACTGCGCCAGGATCGACTCTACATACCGGATGTGGAGCTTTATCCGGGCTCTGGGAGTCTGCGGGCCCTCGTGGTTGATCTTGCACACGAAGGACATCAAGGAGTGGTAAAATGCGAACAGCTGCATGGACAAGCGGGTGGAGAAAAAGGTGTCTGGCTGTCGGGGGTGCCAGGCCTCTACACGGAGCCCAGTGCGGGACCCACTCAAGCCGTCTCAGCTCCCAGACCGGCCGTGGCAGCACGTGGATGCAGATTTCTACGGACCGACGCCTAGTGGGGAGTACCTTCTGGTCGTGATAGACGAATACTCTCGGTATCCAGTCATTGAGATAACCAGTAGCACCAGTGGTGCGAAGGCGATACCATTGCTGGACAAGATATTCTCAGTTGAAAACAGACGGGGCCCTCCTTTCAACGGGCATGACTTCTCCATGTACATGCGCTGGGCCGGCATCACTCACAGAAAGGTAGCCCCACAAGACCCGGAAGCGAACGGACTGGCGGAAAATTTCATGAAAGTACTGAAGAAGTCCTGGCACACTGCCTTCATTGAGCAGAAGAACCCGGAGCAAGAAATGCACAAGCTGCTACGACAGTACCGGGCCACCCCACAGCAGTATTGGTAGAGCACCAGCAGAAGTCCTATTTAACCGCACCTACAAAGTAAGACTGCCGAACCTAGATGGGCCAACACATGGCAGTCGCATCAAGGACAAGCATGACGCTTCCAAGCGCACACAAAAGTTCTACAAGGACCAGAAGGCGACGGTCAGGCCACATGACATTGGAGTTGGAGATACCGTGCTCCTTCTCCAAACGCCTACTAAGAAAGCTCCGTGGTATGACCCGGCACCTTATCAGGTGCAAAAGGTGCGGAGAACGCAAATCTCGGCATCCCGTGGGCAGAAAGTCGTCACCCGCGACTCGCAACGCTTCAAGAAGGTGTGCCTTGACCCATGTCGTAGGTGCTACCGCCAGCAGTGGACCTATAGGTCGTAGGCGCTACCGCCTGGACCTATCACACCGCGAGGCGGCCGTTCCTGATATCTCGACGGAACCAGACCGTAACAACCCCACAAAGAACGCTCATTCACCGACAGCGGTGACGCAGAGAGCGCATGTAACTGACCTTGGGGTCAGGGACCATGTTCGGCGGGAGGCTAGAGGCAGTCCCGGCACGCGTCTCAGGGAAATTCGTCGTTCACCGTGCGCGTCGTCCCAGCCCGAGACGGCTACTCCCGTGGATGGGGAAGGCAGCGAGCACTCAACACACGAGAGTGAGCTAGCCGAAGGGAGAAGCGATTAAGAACCAGGTATGTACACAAGAGTTTACCGGAGGTCAGCCAGACCAACAAGAGGTGTTCCTCCGCGGTACCTGCAGGACTATAATGGGTGATATAGTCTCCAAGGATGGCAGCCTTCATTGGCGAACGGTCAGCTACGTCACGTTTCGCTGTGCTCATAGACAAAGGCCACAAAAGATGCGTTGTTCTACATTCAGAACCGTACCACTAGTGGTGATATATGGTGCTGAACCTGTATTCTTTTTCTCTTCTTTTTTCATTTTATTACGCCCCGTGAGGGATGTAGTGTGCCAAGTGCGACTGCGTTTATTTCGGCCTTTTAGGCCAAGATGGGCTTACCAAGTGCGACTGCGTTTATTTCGGTGTTTTAGGCAGAGATGGACTTGTCCTTACGTTCCTCGTTTGTACCTGACCAGTCAACCTGGTTTTCTAGACTTCGCATGCAATTGCATGACACATGCCTTGTTTACATAGTTGCACTGTCATTTCCTTAGTAATTGGTAGCGCTCGCGAGAGATGTAATGTCTCGAACGTAATTACTACCTTTATCTAATGTAATTACACTGTCTTCCTTTTCAGATGTGTTGGCCCAATAAAGACAAGCCAAAAAACTAAGACTTTACACGCCCCAAAGATCAGGGCAGCGGTGCTGCGCCGGGGATGCCACGTGTATTGTGGGTGCTCAAAACAGGGTTGGGGGTGCTATAATTAGGATTGGGGATGCTCGAGCAGAGGTGCAGAAAGTATGCAGGCTGTCACAAACTCAATGCGATGTATGCCTCCTCTGTCACAAAAAGCTGGAAATGATAATTGTATACTTGAATACTATTTCCAATATGCTGAATGTCATCTACCTGTCTCTTACTTTTTGCAACAGACAAGGTTCAAGCACCAAGCCATTACTGCATGAAAGTATTAAACTGTGTTGTCATTTTTAGATCATGTTTATGTTTTGGAAGGAAAATTTCCAATTATGGATCATTGTTTCCAGTATTGGGATCATAACTTTTATTGGCAACTCTGACTGCAGTTTCCCCTAATGACATGCATTTCCCTTTTTGAAAAAGTTTCCATTTTTGGAAGGAGTGTTTCCAATTATGGTACATTTCCTCATGATTAAATGTGGCAATTATCATGAAAATAATTATTATTGGGAACTAATCTATCAATGGGAGCGTGCACCTACACACAATTAGGAACCCTGATCACAGCTCCCCCCCCACTGAACTTCTATCTCACATATCAACAAAAGGGACAAAAATGTCAATGTCAACATAGGATTTGGATCTACCTAAAATGTGTTGGTAAAGTGGACCTTAGGTAGCATTTTTATAGACAGATCAAATGCTTAAAATTTTCCCCCAACACCTGATTATCACCTGCCTGTTCATTCCTTCTTGCAGTAAAAACTCTGAGGCAACTACCCCGCATAGATGTAACATTATGTCTATTGGCCTAATAGGTACCTACAGAGGTATTGGAAGTCTCATACCAAAGAAAGATCCAGTGTAGTCAAAGTCCTGCTTTAACTCCATGCAGTTCAGGTCCTGTGTGTTGCTTACCACCACTGGTAGTAAGCAACACACCCCCAACCAGCGTTTTTCAAAGTCTCTTTCTTTCTAAGATTTTCTGTGATTTCCTGAGATGAGAAGGGGGCCTACTAGGCCCCCCTCCAGTGCACGTTAGTGTGTGTTTTAACACTTTGTGGAGGACTGCATTGGCATACATTTGCTATCTGTACAATATTGACATGATAATTTGATCATGAAATCTCACCTGAATTACTGTTGTTGCCAGTCTGTTGCTGGCGCCAACTCTCCCAACTTCCTCCAGCTCCAGATCTACCTAACCAATCTTGATCTAGGGCACAAATAAAGGTAAGGCACAAGCAAGCTAAGGAATGAAAAACCAAGTTTGATATGTGAAAGTGCATCAGTCTCAAAGTAGCCTACATTCATCTTAGATTAGCCATGGGCATCACTATTTATTCCAGCCAGTTTTAGCCTGCACTTATCTCAGATATACCCCAAAAACATGCCCTAAAAAAGTGGCTTCCCACCTGTGTACATTTTTTGGCAGGCTCTACATCAAATAAACATTATGAACTTGTCTTGTCGCTGTTGCGTAGTTTAGGTAGACTTGCTGCCCAGCTATGTTTATTTCTTTCACTCATTTAGTACTTTTCTTAGTAGCTTTTAGGCGTACTTAATACTAAATTCAAAGAAATAGGGACCGCTAAATCCAAGGCCCTAGAGAGAGAAGGTAGAACGCTCCGCTTCCAAAACATGGCAACCGCTTGTTTTCAAGGTCATTATTGTTATTGTGGAGTGATGACGAAAGATCAACCAAACAAACCGAAACTCCCCGTCCAGAGAGCATGGAAGGAGGTGAGATGGAGACTTGTTATTGGCTGTGGTGAGTAGATGCGGGGTAGGGTGGTATTGTAACGTAGTTTTCTGGATAGAGAAATGATCGAGGAATATGTCCAGCCTAGAAAATGAGAGTTTTGCATCATAGCTTGTCACTAATACCTGTTTAAATTCGGGGATGCGTAAGTGGCGCGTTTGAGTTTGATAATATGCGAAGAGTTTTTAGCATTTTGGGAGCCTGGAAATCGTATTTGATGTATCAGTAGGATGGGATGGTGATTTTTACATTCTGTGGACCTGAAGTGGCAGGCCCAATCGAGATTTAGCAGGAAAATGTGTGATTTTTCATATCAGAATATTAAGTTTTCCATGTGGCCCTATTGCCATTTATTTACATCATCATCATCATCTTTTTATTTCATTTTTCATATTGATAGGGAACAGAAGTAAGGGAACAGAACAGCAAAAGAAGACATGAGCAGGGAAAAGCAATAAGGAGCAACAAAAGGAAGACATTTATAGGTATACAGCATCAAACAAAAGAAGTCTGGCGAATACGTAGTTAGATTAATGCAAATGATCAATATAGGTAGAAAAAGGAAAAACATAAGCTGCCAAAGAAGGAGCAATACCCACAGAAACAGCAAAAAAATAAAGGAAAAAACAAAATTTAATGTCAAACAGAAAGACTGATAAAACATAACAAAAACGAGATGAGCCGATACAAAAAAACAAAATTATGTGTGGTTTATTCATTTTGACCTGTCCTTTCCATGTGATTAACTGATATTTCCTCTATTGCATGATTCTTATCAATTGGTTTCATATCATCCAGCCAATCTGGTCATATTTCAACCTGTATTATACTTACACTACACTGCTATTCTTGCATGCAATACATACATAGGCAAGCCATGACTATAATGGATGCTGCCCTGAAACCCAACAAAATGCATATTCAATACAATTTTAAATATAAAAACATCCATTTTTGGACTGAGTACCCTTACATGTTTAATGAGCAGTGCTGAATTTAATGTTGTACTTGGAAGTTGTCAGAATTTATTATGTATTGGAATTGTGCTCTCCCACCACATAGGCATGCATCAGCCATGCTTTGTTGTGGATGCATGTGTTGGCATGGGCATTTATAGTATTTTGTGTTAATAAGAGCAGTGTTGCAGCGCTAAAAGGGTATCTCTAATGCATTAGCAATAGGAGATACCCCATTTTCTCTTGCACATTGGAGAGGTCACATGCTGAAATAGGTTCTCCAGAAAGTCACCCACTTTTGTCAATTACTATGGTCAATAGTGGATATTTCTCTCAAATGCAAATTTTCTCTTTCTTTGTCATGATGTAACTTTGTGTATGGTGAGGAGGAAATGCTGCTGATAATTTTAAATGATTTGAAATTTCAGCCTCAGCATACTCAAAAGCTTGTTTAAGAAGAAGCTTTAGTGCTTTGCAACAAACCAACTGCTGAAGTAATGGCAGGAGCATTGAAACTATGTTCAACATTGGGGGGGCAGCGGGAATTTTCAAGTCATTTCTTTCCTGTCAACACCATAGGGTTAATGGTTAAGAATCATGAAAGTTGGGGGGCAACTGCCCCCCTGCCCTCCTGGTTCCTACGCCCCTGAGTAATGGTGCTGCCAACTTTTAAAAGGATCAGGAAATCCCTACTGTTGTCACTTGGTATTTGAACCTTGGTTGATAGTAATGAAGCTAATGCTGCATTCTTTGAAGTATTCCAAACTGAGTGAGGCTTGAACCTTGGATACTGTTGAAGCATGTTATTGCCTTTTGCCTTTAAACTCTTTTATCTGCTTTCTTTAGGACAAAACTTTAGGTTGTTTGTTGGTTGATCAGCTTTTTCTTGTTTTATGTACATTTTGTCCCTTTGCTTACTTATAGACTCCAGGCAAGCTGGAATATGAACTAAAACTGCAATGGTGGCATGGAAGTTAAACAATATAAAAAATAGAGCTGTGAATAAAGTTAATTTCCTGTGTAAAAGACATGAACACAGACCATGGTTGTTTTGCATGGTTTCTGTGTAATTTATAATGAGTTTGCCCAGCCATGTCATGAAAAACATTCACATAGGCTTTCCTCTTGTGTTTCTGCTTCCTTATTTGGTGCTAGATCCATCGAGAATTTAAATATGTGCGGAGGTTTGTGTAGCCTCCCCAAAAGCTGGGATTCTGTGCTGGCCTTTGCTTCTTGTTGAACTATTGGTCAGCGCTCATACTTGGATCCAGTGGGTGGGGGGCAGGTGTCATACCGATCGACCCTCGTCGCCCCCCAAAAGGTAGATGCCCCTTTCCACCTGAAAGGTTGATGGTGCCCCTTTGAAATGTCGTTCCTTCGATGCGAAAACCGGGTGCCCACTGATAGGTTGGCGCCCACCCGATTGGTTTTTCCGGTCAAAACCTGCGCCCCTGGTCCGGATGGCGCCCTGAATTGACAATCCTGAACCCAGCTCTGCCAGCTCTCATGAATTACTCAAATATCAGGCAGGTATTAGCAAAAATCATTTTTACATTACTTTAACTTTGCATAAATTCGCTGAAACATGCCTATGGCTGGTGGCACGATTCAATCTTATTTCAACCGACAGCCTCACTCAACCATCCTTTTTCTGCCTTTGCTTAGATGGTATGGATGGAAATGGTAATATCACCTTAGATGGTCGATAATCATCTCTGCAGGGGTCCGGAAATAGTCTTGTCTAATGTGACTGCAACAGTTTTCTCCGGGTTTGTTCCTCTCTCGATAGTTTAATGCAATTTTGCATATCCAAGCAACGTCAATTATTACACTTTTGGAATTTTTAAGATGTTCCCTGGCCTCTCCCCTCGAATCCGGAAATGTAAAAAACACTGAAGATTATATATTCGGGCACAGCCCTTCATCAGAATCATGGAGTAAATATCAAAAATTCTCAGTCCTAGTATAGCCAGACCTCGAATTGAGCTTCACACAAAAATGCCTTTTAGAATGAATCGTTAAAAATAAGATTGGATGTCGTGACAACAACCATATTGGTACCTCTAACCTAAAAGTCGACAATACGACAAACCTAGAGCAGTATTTGTGACAGTCTTTTCTATTATTAGAAAAGACTGTCGTATTGTCGACTTTTAGGTTAGAGGTACCAATATGGTTGTTGTCACGACATTCAATCTTATTTTTAACGATTCATTCTAAAAGGCATTTTTGTGTGAAGCTCAATTCGAGGTCTGGCTATACTAGGACTGAGAATTTTTGATATTTACTCCACGATTCTGATGAAGGGCTGTGCCCGAATATATAATCTTCAGTGTTTTTTACATTTCCGGATTCGAGGGGAGAGGCCAGGGAACATCTTAACAACTCATCATCATGCTCCTCGCCGCAGCACTTCAAAACTTATCAACACTTTTGGAATTTGCCTGTTTCATTCTTGTAGGCAGACAGGAAATACAAAATTTACTGATTCTTCGCCTATTTTAAAGCCCACTCAGAACGAAACACATTTAAATGAATGTCGATTGTCTGCTGTTATGTCTACCCGCCGCTCTGAATAAGCGTTAATGTCTACTTGCTCTTACAGGAAGTCTTCGCTGCTGGCATGTTCAGGAGGCGATGCGTAACTGACATTCGAGTTGGCAAAACAAAGCCTGCAAGAACGTTTTCGAAACTGAAGAAGAGAGCACATTCAGCCTACTAGTGTCGTCCGTACAATGTAGGCTGTGAACTATGAGCAGCATTTCCCATGGTACATTGCTCGTTTGTTGTTCAAGCATGAGTTGTTGGTTGAAATAAATATATTAAGCTCTTATTATAATTTTTTAGTCTGGTCTGTTCATGCAAGTTAGCGTTTTCAGATGTTAAAAGAGACGCAGCGCACCGTTGTCCCCCATGCCTCCACTCGGCGCTGACGTCCACTGCATTAAGGATCTCGTCAAAGATAGCACCATCGGCCGGAGACGGTGTTCCGCCACTTCGTTTCGTGGTTTCCGTTCAATACTGCTTCAGTGAGAAGAACCTCACATAAAATAGTCATTTGTTAACTTAACAAGTGATATATATTCAATAAGTGCGTCCGGTGAATATTCGTCGGCAACGGATACGACATGACCAGCTATGTCTCAAGGTACATCACTACAGCAGGGAAAAGTTTTTTTACGAAGATTGATGTGCCCAAATTTGGAAACATGTTGGTACCCCGACATTTAAACAGAAAGTATAGAATGAGGCATGCAATCTATATATAATGAGGCATGTGGCCCACGAATCTATTGGACTGCCCCGAACGAAGTTCAAGACATTAGAAAATGGAAGCACAGACTTAAGGGACATTTTTAACACCGCTTGCAGGTTTCACTTGAGGTGCCCAAGGACATACCAGTCCACACCTGTGCGAAATTATGCAGGAACTGGTATTTTACGCGCCCAATTATTGCTTTAATAAATATGACAGGAAAAATGACACTTCTGCGATAAAATTTCATGCAGGTAACAATACCGCTTACGAGTGTATCAGACAAGCTGAACGATTAGCGTCACAGCTCCATGTTCAATGTACAAATTGAAGAGTATCACTTTGCATCACCCTCATGAGTTCAGCGCACTTTCCCCGACATTTTCGTAAGTGTCTTTGCACACCCTGAATTTTTTGCGGACACTTTGTCCTCGCGGTCATTGTAGTTTCGTCCACGTTTGACCGTGAGGGAGAGAAAATAACACAAAGGTCGGATGAGAAGGGAGGTTACTGCAGCACGGCGAAATTCTTTACCGTAGACTGTTGGATGCTCAGAGAATTGAGGAGATGCGTTGCCATCAGTCGTCCAAGAAGGTGCCGGAAATTGTCTTGTCACAACTCTCGCCTCTTCTTCCCCAACGAACGAGAAGTTTACTCGCGACAGAGCAGACATCAGCATCATACTCAGTTTGCGTCCATACACTGAGGGTAAAGTCGAACGGCGTCGAACCGACGATAACGACACCAACCAGGCACTACGCACTCCTCACCTCAGCTTATCTGTGTTGCGATTCGGACGAAAGTGTGGCCATCGACCAGGATGGCACAGCGGGAAAGCAGCGGATTCCCCATCCAGGGAGTCGTCTCACGCATTACCCACAATATTGCAGGTAGAGAAAGTTCATTACATGAACAAGCAGTACTGGAATACTATCACCATTAAACGGCGCTGCACGAAGCTGCGGTGGCTGACTGGGCGGCTAAGAAGATAGTGATGCAGTCCGTTTCATAATTTGCCACGGCCGAGCACAAGTAGAATATCTTGGCACGGTAGCGAGAGCACAGCTGTCCGGCTGTAATCTTGTCACTAGCCACTCAGAAGATCTCTAGTTCGAACGTGGAGAGCTTCCATTTTCTTAGCAATCTGCTGCTGATGGTCACAGTGAGGACAAAGCTGAGAGCAGAGGTAAATGTTACCGAGCTCTGTGCCGGCCCAGTACCCGCAGGTACCCCGATATCCTACCCTGCAGCCTAGCACCTGGTGAGAGAAAGAGAAACGTCAGTAAGGAGAAGACTGGAGCAGTGGTGATGAATTTGAGCTGCCTCATAATTCATCACCTGTTGTTCTGAATAGTAAGGAATGCATATGAAAATTGTTTGCATGTTGGAATTATTGTTTTTGGATGTTGGAATTTTGCATACATATTTATTAACATGGACAGTTATGAAAATATGACTCAAATAATATGTGTTGTTCAATTGTCTGAGCATAATTTCAGCGAGCAGTTCCGAGTAATACCTTCAGTGAATGTCAAATAAATACAATTAAAATACTAAATGGCAGATCGGTCACTCATGTTCTTCAACTTATTAGCTTAGAATGACTTCTTCTGAGCGAGTTCAACAGAGAAAGCCAAAATGGAGCAGAACAAAGCACAAACAACACATAAGCACATTTAATGAAAACCACTGCAAAGGCTCTTCAGAGATATCCTGAAGACCAAAATAAAAATAAATGAGATTGAGCTAGAACCACTCATATCTTGTTTTCAATAATTAAGTGCCCAAACTGGAACCACCTCATCACAAAAGCTTTTCATAGCATTTTTATTATTTTCAGTTAAAATATGGATGGCATAATGATAAAAAATTCATTCAGCTAAAGCCTTCCTTAGTTAGAGTTGGAAGCCTTCTAAATAGAGTTAGAAAATTTTAATTTGCAAATAGTAGCAGTATGACTGAAATTGGAAAGTGCTCCAGGAATGATTAAGTTAATATTTTGGGTGACACAGGCATAGCCGTTATTTACAACAAGAAAATTAGTGCACACCCATGCCTAAGAGTGCCTGCTCCCTAAGGACTTCATAGTTGAGCTCAGTTCATACTCCCTGCCCAGTTGCATAGATTTGAAGCCATCACATGTTTATTACGCTCTCATCACACTAGGGTTAAAAGTAAAAAACAATAAAAACGGAATCAACATTACATCACCAGCGGACACAAGCTACGACAAATCATCCAGCAACTGGGCATCATCAGGCCCCTTGGTCCGCAGACGCTGACACTGACACCTAGCTCAGCGGGAACAAGACTCTGGATTTACATACAAAGACCCTGTTCCCATGCACAATGCTGATCAGGATTACATGATTGATCTGGATGCATTTACAATATGGATAAAATGTTAGGAAATGGAAACCAAAGTTTCAATCTGATTGTCATTTATCCATATCCAGCCAGGTCTGGCAGCACATAGCAGTGTGACGTTGAATATTTTCCGTACCCTGCAAATGGAAATGAGAGTAGTCCGCTGAGAGTAAAGCTTGCTTTATTAAAAAATTATACCAAACCTTAAAAAAACTTTTCATTACACAACATTCCTTAAAAAACTAGTATTAAATACAAAGAAGAAACAGGCTTGTACACATAATAAGCCATTGTTTCTAAGAAAAATTGTACATTTCAGTGAAGGGAGTGAAAGGACGTATCAATGGGGCACTAGAGATGTAGCCAAAAAAAGAGATAAAAGACTATTCTATATGTCAATGTCAGAGCTCTATCCATATCCATTGAACCTATACATATACAAGCCAGTGTGGTGATAACCACAGTTGTTGCATCCTGATTCTCAGCTCTAGCCAGGTTGGTCCATTGTGCATGGGAACTGGGTCCAGCAGCAAATGAAAGTCGATTACAAATGTAGGACAAATCATACAAATGGTTTTAAGGGACAACAAAAAGAAACAATAGGGACTGCATAAAACACATCATTCTACATAAAGAGAAAACAGTCTGCCAGACTACAAGAAACATTGCTAACCCATAAACAGAAATAAGTAGGTGCAATTCGCTCTATAACCTAAGGTGTAGAAGCTAATAGTGCATAAATAGGTGCCATTTACTCTATTACCTTATGTGCAATTCTCCCTTATATTCCAGGTGATAAATATTCCTGCGCCAGCTTCGTAATGCTCCATTCAACACATAATTACTATAAAACAACGTAGAAAATCCCAAATATTTGTGACTGAAATAATTTTACAGTCATTTCTCTACCAGAAAAACTAAGTTTCATGACCCTACTCCCACAGATAGTGCAAGAGAACACATAAAAATCCCACCCGAGTCACAATCCCCACCCACTTACAATGGAGCCGTCCTGTTGCGTGGTTGACCTGACGTCATCGCAGCCGTCAGAGGTCGCCAAACGGTTGCCACTTTCCGCCAATGCTGAAGGGCCGGAGCGCACCCCCCTGGCTAAATCGAAGAGACTCAAACTTTAAATATTATTTAACCTGACAAAATGGACAGAGAAATGCTTGATAACGTATTTTCGTTATCTTTAATGCCTTAAATATGGCCACAATCATGTATTTCTCGAAAAAATTGACTGTCACATTTCGGGCATCTAGGCGGCAACTTTCTGGCAACTACTAACAATCGGCACCATCGGGCTGCATGTTAAAATCTGGCAGCTGTGACAGCGGTTTCCGGGTTTTCTGCAGCGGGGTCTCTCGTTTTAGTAGAAACTGAACACAGTACCAATATTGTATCACTGATGGTACGCTGTGCAATTGAAGAACAGAGTTGCTAAATTAAATTTATCGCTACACGCTTCATTCTGTATTTCGAAAATATGCGGTTTGATTTTGAACCATACCGTCACGATCGCTATTTTGTCACACTTATGTACCTCAATTTTCATAAATGTGTCACAAACCCCAGCAGCCGAGTTGGCAAGTTTCTGCACCTCTGTGCTCGAGCGCCCCAAATTTAATGATATATAATTTTACATCCCTGTGCACAGTGGAGCGGACTATAAGGTGTTTTCCTACCTCTCCCCTAATTTTTCGGTGGGGAGCGAAAAAAGTCTTTGCAGCCACCGCCTGTTTGAGGTAAGAGTTAAGGTATAACAAATCTACCGAAGTAACCGAAGTGACCGTCTCGGCTGCTGACCAAAGTGACCGCCTCGGCCACACTGACCTGAAACGCCTATAATTACCCTCGCGTTGATCTGGTATTGTTTTGGCATTAATCAAATATAAATTTAGGGATATGGATGAGCACATGCCCCTCCTGCCTTGGCCTTGATATCCCCTGAAATAACCTCGGAGCCCCAATTTAACATTTTTTCTTCTCTCCTTGAGACGTTTCTCTCCATGCTCCCCTAATGTTTCCTAGAATTAGGACCTTTAGTGCCATTAGAAAATGGAGCCTCTTTGTTCTGAATGACACTTTCTGACTGAGTGCCAACCACTCACCCTGTCAGTAATTCTGGATCTGCGATGCATCAACTGTTCTTCGGTATCAGCTCTTTGTGGGAGAACTCTGAAGGTATCTTAGAGTAGTCTCAGTTCCAAATTACATTTAAACCGTTAACATTTCATTACTCATTTCCACCTGTGTCCCATAACTGCTAGTTTCTGGTAGCTATAGAGTGTTTTCCCGCCATGGATTGGCTTATTTTCATTAAAAGAACTAGCATTTGTCAATTTTACCATCTATGAGGAATAATTTTCTGCTATGGAACGATATTAACGTCAGAGGTCTCGGTTCATCTGGTAATGATGCACAGATCTGAAAGGATTTGTGTTTTGTGTGAGAAGAGTGTTTTGGATTCGTGTCAGTTGTTACGTGGTGTTTTTCCTTCGTGGGTGTGATTAGGATTTTTTCTTTTGGAAAAAATATTGTAGTTAACAGACTTGTGCTCTGAATTATTCCATTGTCTTGCTTTTCTAGTCTGTACTTAGGTTCCAAAGTGTGTTCTATCTCAGCAAGCTGCAAGTTCCATCCGTTGAAGAGGACAGGACCGACCTGCTTCCCAAGGTACCTACCTACCTAACTGGATACATATCGTGTCTTGGGCTGTTCCTATGCCTGCCTTTGGATTCCAAGAAGGTGCTTTTTCCTTTGGATTATAAGAAGGTGCTATTGGTAAGCACGCAATTTTTTAAGTATTTATTAATTTTTTTCTAATTTCATTATTGGACAAATACTGGTGGCTGGAAGCAAATGAAGAGAAAACAAAAAGCAGGAGAAAAGGAAGCAATAAGAAGCAGCGAATTCAAGGCCTTTAAATTTATGGGTAGAATGCTCAGCTGTAAAAAATGGCAACCTCTGTTTCTAGAGACTTTCACATTTGTGACTTCAGCCATTGCTCTCAAGGTGGAGCCACCCATTCATTCAATGTTGATGTAAATCGGCTACGGATCGTGGGGCCATCATACGGTTTCAAGATGCATCTGGTGAGGGGTAGATCCTGGATTCATTACCCCACATCCACAAAAAGACAGTATTATTGCCCAGTCTGCAAAGTATGGCAGCAGGACAGACGAGTCGCACCAGCCATCTAAAATTCTCGCACCACGAGCCTCCAAAAATTTGCACCAACCTGCCACATACCAGGGAAAAAATGCACCCATTCCCACCCCTACAATGCAACACTACCTCAATCATTAGTCAGTTAGTCAAGGACTTTTTATAAGGCCCTCTCCTGTGTCTTAATAGCCATTCAGTCATTATTTGTTTAGTTTAAGTTCACTAACCTCGCAAATTCGCACCAGGTTGATAAAATTCGCGCCACTTGGCCCTGTCTCCAAGGGCACTCGCACCGACGAGATCTCGTCGAAAATGCCATACTTTGCACACTGGATTATTGCCCCTAACATGCAACCTATCTGCTGAGCCCCGTTTTTACAATATACAGTGGCAATGTGTTGCTAAGCATTTCTAGGCGATTGCTGAAGTCATTGTCATGGTGAATGCCAGATTTGCGGTTGCCATTTTTGGCCTATGCTAAAAAGCCGGAGCCCAACCTCCTGAGAGAATTAAAAAATATTTCACAGGCTCACATTACAGAGCAGAAAAAGGAATAAGGAGAGCATGTTACCAGATTGAATCAATAACAAGGTTTGTCTATAGGATGAACTAAAAAATGAACAAAGCATTGGAGTGAACAGAAAGGGAACTACTAAGCAAAAAAAGATGAGCTTGAAAAACGAAATTAGCTTATAGATAACAGAAAGCCCATTTGATAAGCAGATAAAATGGAGACAAAGCTAAAAGCAATCATGATGTAAGACAAGGGTATTGTCGTAATATATATTAATATACAGTGAGTTAATGACAAGAAACACATGAATCCCAGTCTGTGGAATGGGGCAGGTTTCTCTGTGAGGTGTTTGGGGCAGCTCAATTCTGCCCAAATTTTTTTCTAGAAAGTTCCGCTGCCCAATTAACAGGCAACCAGGCGCGCCCCCACCTCGATCCCAACAACGACAGCACCTTTACGTTAACACTGAAACTTAAAGACAAAAGTCGCGGCACACCCTGCTAGGAAACGGAGAATAACATAATAATGTGAAAAAAGCTAACCTAGTTAGATCATTAGAATTGCAAGATTAGTATTTAGATGGCTGATAGCAGGTTTTTCCAAATGTTGCAAAATACCTTGACCTCTACATCACCAGGTTAGAGGGGAAGTCATGCATTGGGGGTGAGTGTGAATGACTGTTAGTGGGGTGCTCTCACCTGTTAACTTACATTGAAGAAAGCAGTGTTGACGAGCCCAGTCCCAGGAGCGGCAACCGCAGCCACCCCGCCGATCACGCTGAGCCAAGCTCGCAGCGAGCCCAACGGAAGGCGGCAACAACCCCCACACCCCGGAGCGGACACAGGGTGGAAAAACAGCTCCACAGTCAACTCATAGACAGGAATAGCATGCCGTCTCGTCCCCCCTTTCCAACTCAACATGCGACGCACACCTCAAACACTCCCAAACACAACTCACACCCCCACCCCGAACTGAGACATACATTTTGTTGCTTGGGCAACCTTTTCTTTTCCCTGGGCATGCATTTCATTTAACACTGTAGACAGGCCTCTAGAAAACAATAATAACTTTTTTCTATTTTTTTCTTTGTGGTACTTCAGGTCCACCTCAGTGTGTCAGTGTCTGCCCCCATGGTTGCCTTACCAGACCCAGACTGGTAGGTCTCCCCTAAGGCTGCCCCAGCGAGATGTCATCAAAACCTGCCACCTTTTGCAGACTGGCTTGTATCACCATATATTTCTGCAGTTAATTTTGTATTGTTTTTCCAATGATGAAAATAGATAGAAATAATTTCAATAGAAATGATGCATCACCAGAATCAGCAGGTTTCACTCTCATGGTCCCAGTCCAGTCTGCAAAGTATGGCAGCAGGCCTGACAAGTCACCAACCACCTAGAGTTCTCACACCAATTCACACTGCCTGTCACCAAAAATAACCCCCTCCAAGGTCTTTCTAACAGTTCATCCATCTTCACTACCATGAATGTTGTTGCCTTACCACCACTCCTCACTGCTATTGTTCTTCAGCTACCCTGCTTCTTATTCACTCATTCAGGTTCAACCAATCATCTATTGTATCAACATGCAACAATGCAATGTTTATTATTTTTGCCAGAGTTGAGGCATTATACTCAACTCCATTTCCTCTCTCAATACAAAGGCTTATAAAAAATGAAGGATATTTGGTCCATCACCACTAAAAATTTGCTGTAATTTATTTGGTTAAATTTCGTCCGCATCTGCAGCACAGAGTACCTCTGCCCTATCATTACTCCCAGCAGTGTGGCACAGTTGGGGCACAGCAATTTGAAGCTGTCCTTTCCAATTGATGGCACGAGAGGGAAAACTCAGCTTTCTACGAGACATTTATCGCCTTCTGCGAGACATTTATCCCCGAAAGCTTTCATTCATACAAAGCTTACACTGTACCAAAACCCAACTATATATTGTGAAAACCCGTAAAATTATTTTCATTTATTTTGACCATCTACATGCCTTAAATTTACTTGTTGGTATGCAAAAATTACTTTCAAGAACATAGTTTTACGGCAAATCTGGCGTATTTAGCCCAATGGGCGCAGTTGCCTTATAATTGCTTATTCTTAGTCAGTTTTCCCTTCACCCGTATGATTTAGTTGATTGTCAATGTCACCTTCCTTGCACCAGTCTCAAATTCACACCAGGGTGGTAAAATTCGCACCACTTGCTTATGTCTCGAAGGGCAATCGCACCGAAGAGATCTCGTCGAAAGTGCCATATTTTGCACACTGGGTCCCAGTAGACATTGGGAATAAATTGCTTAAAAATTTTATGGGACTCATTCTTCTGTCCTCACCACAGATCGCACTGGATATCACACTGCTTCAGCATAGACATCGTCACTGAGTCTATAGGAATGTGCCAGAGGCATTTCAAAATCGTGCCAAATTTGCAGGTGCAGAAAATGAATGAGAAGCAACACAATTTGTAGGTAAAAACACAAAATGAGTGGGAAGCAACATGTTTGTGAATTGGTACAGTATGCAATGAAGGGAGCAGATCTGAGGCCAGATGAGTTGAAACTGCTGAGCGTGCAACAAAGTCTAAATTTCTACTGACGGGCTATGCGTGCAGCAGGCTGGCTTGCTGAATCAACACAAGGTTAGGTCAGGTTTGGTTATGTTATGCCTTGTGTGAAAATAATGAATTTGGAAAATGAAAATGCCAATGGTAGAATAAATTTACTGCAGGCTGATGCACTGAGTCAAGAATAGGAAAACGGTACCAGTACATTATTGCCACCACAGAAGTAGATGTCCCATGAAGAACAGACCTCCAGTGGATATACTTATGTTAAAGGCTCTAATGTCCTAAGATTAGTATCCATTAGTTTTATCGGTATCATCTGCATTTATGCATTTTTGTTGCAAAAACCTGTGTTCTTATCAACCGTCCCAGAAAGTCACATTTTTTATCCCATTCAAACTCAAGATTCGGTTGACCCTTTTGTCTTATTAGAAGGCGATTTGGCTATAATGACATCTTTTTAGCCCAGCCAGCAAAACGTGGCAGGTTACAACTAGATCTCGTTGGGGCAGCCTCAGGGCAGACTTCTTATTTTCAGGCAGCTTCGGTTTGTCTTTAGAGTAGATAAGGACACTTTGGGGCAGAAATTGGCATTTGGGGTAGCACTAACCTGCCGGGGCAGACATAGATGCACCACAAAAACGATTAAGAAAGGACAAGTGATGATTATTGATTTAAATAGCACGGCAGAGTGTTATCATCACAGAAACGTCTGTTGTTGGAGAAAGCAAAAAGGGGGCACCAGGTTAGTAAGACTCCTGCTGGGAGTAGACTTTCTGGACATATTATAGAACGCAAAGCCCAGAGTTGGTTTTTTTCTTAAAATAGCTTATGTTATTTTAGAGTATTTTGTGAAATTTGAGGCTAGAATGAAAATTTTGGGACAAAATGAAGTCAACACCAACTAGAACCGATAAAAGATCATGCCGAAATAGAAAGGATATTCTGCCCCAGCCACTGAATTTCTGACCCATTTGGGCTGGATCTGAGCTACCCCCATTTACCTGGTCCAGTCGATTGTAGCATTCTGCAAACTTGTTTTTAGCTACGGGGCTGGTCCAGTCGTTTGTAGCATTCTGCAAACTTGTTTTTAGCTACGGGGCTGGTCCAGACCCTCGCTTGGAATACTGGGAGTTTTTGTTGCCAGATATTTGGTCGGAAAATACTCAGGATACATATTGCACAATCCCTAAGCGTTGGCAATGTTTATGCTCACCAGAAATCAATTAAGTCAGAATGTTGATCGGCTAAATTTGTGTTGATTGATTTGGGATCTTCCCACAATACCAGTCATGACGCAAAAAGAAAAGAATGACAAATAGTTATTTATGAAAGAAACTGAACCAAGAGCTGCAGCAATAACACTCCAATAAAGTTAGTGGTACCCTTAATAGAACCCAGAACTTGAAAACGTATTGAACAGCTAAGTATCTATTAGCTAAGTATCTGTTAGCTATCTCATGAACGGCTCAAATCAAGTCTGACTCTGAAAGATCATGAAAAAATGAATCCAATAAATACATAGGCGGATCCAGGGGGCAAGGGGGCACGTGCCCCCTATCGACCCTCGGCGCCCCCTGAAAGGTCGATGGCGCCCCCTGAAATGTCGCTTCCCACCCCCCCAGGATGCGAAAGTCGGCGCCCACCGATAGGATTTGGCGCCCACCTGATAGCTTCTGCCGGTCATAAGTGGCGCCCCCTGGTCCGGATGGCGCCCCCCGGTCCGGATGGCGCCCCCCGGGAAGGTGCCCCCCCCGATCGGCAATCCTGGATCCGCCTATGAATCAATACCAAGGCGAGGTTTTTCCTTTCTGCATGCCCCACTTGAACTCCAAAATACCGACGCCGTTTGACACAAATTGACGCAGCCGGGCTCTGCTACTGTTCTCCGATAGGCACTTCTCTACTTGCAAACTCCAAGATGGCGGCAGAGTAGCTGTAGCAATTTCTGTGCTAAACAAGTAGCAGAGTAGGCGGTAGTGGACCGTCTGTGAAGAGGGACCGCTTCCCAAAAATTTGGAGGTGAGGATTGAGAGGAATGTTTTTCTCCATAAAAGAATAAAAACACATAGAATTAACTTGTATTGCTTGATTTGCAATTCTTGAAATCACAATACTTTATGTAATATACAAATAAGCAATATTTTTCGTAAATTTATTGAAAATGCCGCCCCGGTAGCTCAGTTAGTAGAGCGTTGGGCTCCGGCCCGCTGCTCAGAAGCATGCAGTGGCAGTGCATGTCCAGGCTTGGGATCGGTTCCCCTGAGACGCTCCGGCGCTCAATAGTTTACCCGACGTACAGGTCGGCTGGCAACTGACTGATGAGAGGGTGACCTGAGCGGGGCGGCCGTCCCTGTGCTTTGTGGGACGTTAAACTTTGGCTTCTAAATTGACCCTCCATTGAGGGAGTTGCTCGTTCGGGTGGTGGGGTCGGGGTCTCCGTGACAAGTCCCTTGATGACTTTAGTGAGACTGAGGCTCCAGCAGCCGTACTAGGAACAACTTGAACAAAATAAAAAAACAATAAGAAACAATTATGTGTTCCGCATTACATAGTGGGAAGCCTTGATTATTAAAAGTGGAGGCAGAGGAGTAGCGGGTAGCGATTTAACTATTATGAAAAAGTATTGCTAGTATTGGTAGTGGTTTCAGCTAGTTAAGCTAGCGAAATTAGCTGTAGTGGCTTAAAACAAATCGGTACTGACACTATACTAAAACACACCATACTTAAGTTTACTCTCTTTAACCCGTCGTTTTTATATATATTTTTAGTGTTCCAGTTCTTCGACTTAGACCTGTTCAGTTCTTTGTTGCAGAGGCTTCGACCGGAACAGGAGCATTGGCGCCTCATTGAACACCATTTTCCAGATCAGCCGGCATGTGATGACCCGCTTCTGTCTTTTCTGATGTATATCCAAGATTTCAAGAGAGGCTGTGCCTGAATTTGTGATTTGCTTTGTAACCCCTTGGGTCCTGGACCAGTGCAGGTGGCCAAATAACGTCGTATGAATACTTTTTTGTTTCCCATTCTAGGGGCACAAAGTTTTCTATTGGCTTGTTATTGTTCCAATAAAGCCACCGTTATTTCAGCATGTCGTGTTCTGGGATTCTTATTTCCGAAGTGACGAAGAAGATTCCAACGTGGGACGGGCCACAAATCCAAAGCCAAAGCTGGACTGGCCTGAATCACCCCTTAATCATGAACCAGGAAAGTCTAGGTGCCGTGGGCTCGCTTCGGTGACGGAAAGTGCTGGTAAAGAAAATAATTTGAAAAGTGGACGGGGTAGCGAAGACTTTATTATAAAAAAACTTCAACGAAGTCCCAGCATCAGTGTTGAACTGAATATAGTGTTAAACACCCACCTAAATAGGTTCTTATTAAGGGGTAATTTGCATCCTGAGACCAAATGATATGATATGGCTTTGTGAATTACATGCTAAAACCTACATTTGTTTTGCGGACATTGCCTAACGTGTATTATGTGGCGAGAGCCAATCCATCACTGTCATCATAGCATCAGCAGTTTGACGGCTCATGTTAAAGTCATTACAAAATCGACTGAACCATTAGCTAAGAACATGGAAAGTTACCTACTGGTGCATGGCTTTGGTATTTTGTTGTATATATGGAATTTAAAAGCCTATGGTTGTCTGTCACCTACGCCCTCTCGTTTTTTATTTTCTCATACTTTCGTCTCTGTATGGACAGGCACAAATGCCGTGAGGATGAAGATAGTTTAATCTTCATCCTCTTGCTTGATAATGATGCTGAGATGATCTTGGAAGCGGTTATAGGGAATAAACAACCACAGGCTTTGCGCTTTGATAATATCGCTCATACTGTAAATTTACTTTGAACATACTTTTGTTTGATTTATTTCAACCTTGATTTTCATATATTGAAATGATAATGATGATAATAATGATGACTTTTTGACTGGTGATCAAATGCTAATCAGCTCACCTTTATTGATACCCGCCTGGAGAGCGAAGCTCATAGTTTTGGGAGCATCAGAATTAGCACACTGCGTAAACCACTATCAATGGCTGAAGACCACTACGAAAAGATCTGAGATACTGTTTGGTGATCAACGTATCACTTGACGAGTGATGTGCATATTTCTATACCAAGCATGAACTTCAAAGTGAAATAAAGAATAATGGAACCCGAAGATTTGGGGCACATAGTTATAAGCGTAGGCGTACCTGGTGTGTTTTGTGCACCAGCTTTCTTCTGAAATACGAACTAAATGTGAAATTGTGGCATGCACTATGAATGCATGAAACGTGTATTTATCTTGCATTTTCTTTGCCGGCCCATTCAGTATTTGTAGCTTGTGTTAACGTAGGCCTGTGTCTGTTATCAGTGAACTGTTTTGATAATGTTCTCCCTTTCGTTCCAGGAGCTGGCATGTTCGCGTTGGAGACTCGATGTTTCGCCTCACGGCCTTGGAATGCGGGCGCCGATATCAAGGACGCAACCCCGGTGGCAAAGCATTTGTGACGAGCACGCCGTCGCCCTTCTCCCCAGTGGAAGCCACCAGTGCAGTTTTTGATTAACCTTTCAACCGAATGCGAACGCGACGAGTGAGATATTCATTTAGCGAACGTTTCGCCAGATTTCGATCGATGCGAATCGATATTATTGTTGAATTTGCTCTGGCACCCTGTGCAATATCCGCTCCTCAGATCCGACGTGCAATCGTGTGTTGTGAGCAGTGATCGTGGTCAGTGGTGGTAGCGTGTGGTTACTGTTGGGCGGCTGCTGCTCGGCCGCGTCCGCTTCACTATGCAGAAGCGGGAGAACAAGGAGAAGCCGCAGCCGGAGGAGGGCGTGCGTCGTGTGACGTCACGACAGCCCACCTCCAGCCGGAACAATGTGCACAGCACAGGCTCCCGGCAGACGGGCTCCTCCTCCGGCTCCTCCGGCGTGCTGATGGTGGGCTCCAACTACCGCGTCGGCAAGAAGATCGGATGCGGAAACTTCGGCGAACTCCGGCTAGGCAAGAACATGTACAACAGCGAGCATGTGGCCATTAAACTGGTAAGTGCAATGTTAGGGTGTGGGGCACACCGCTTGTGGATGCTTTTGTTCTCCATAGATTTTGGGACCACCGCAATCGCATGAGAGTTGCGGTAGAAATTTGTAGATCATGCCGAAAACCCCTGCTGTCTCATTTGGGATATCACAAGGCTCACTGTGCTCACTGTCCTTTCAGAACGGAAGTCAGTCCTAGCTAACCCCGGCACAGAACGGAAAAATGATTAAACTGGGGCTGGTGACGTGCTTATTCATCCTCAACTGATGTGTTTGGGACAAATCCAATCTGAAACCGGAGTTTTGTCTCCATAGGATAAATGACTGGTATCACAATTCGTATCCGTAAAATATACATTTCCTTTGAGCATTTAATTTCTCGCTTCTTTAGCTGTGGTATTAAAGGAAGTGTTCCACCTTTATAATGGGGTTTGGACTGGAACAGCAGTTTCGTAGAACGTGTCGAGAAAAAAATTAGGTATATTTTATATCATCCTTAGTTTTGTATCAAATGTACGCACACTTTAAAGTTAAAATAGTGGCATATTTAGGCCTTAGTGAAACCATGGAATAGTTCCATGGTGAAACGAGGGAGAAATCCCTTTCCGTTCGGTTGCAACAATTTCATTGATCTAAATGTTGGGCACCTCTCACTGCCACGCAGGCCACGTGATTATTGTTATCTATGACAACGCTGGTGCAGTACTGATGTGCTGCGAGCCGCACCCCAGCGGCCAGTCTGTTAATTACACGCTATACTTTAGTCCTCTCAAAGTGAGCCACATTCCGGTTTGATCACATCATACACGTAAGAGAAGAGGCTGTATTTGTGTTGGGAGTGACGTTTGAGCTGGAAACAAACTGTGGTTTCCAGAATTCTGACCTTATGGCGTCCACAAATACTCCTCTCTGGAATTCCAACAGGGTGGCGCATTCCCTGTAAATGCCAATACCTCGATGTTTCAATTTCTTGGAAAAATTCACGAGAGGATATGGAGTGCAGTACGTGCCGTTTGCACTGCTGCACCCCGAATGGAAACCCATCATTTATTCAGGAGGCCCCGGTAGCTGTTTCAAAATTAGACCTCAGCAGATGCTGCGACGCCAGTCGATGCGACCTGCCGGTATCCTCCACCGGCGGTGTTCGCTAGAACGTAGCAGTCTCGGCTCTTCTGATCTTATGAGTATCATTCAGCTAGGCATTCCATGAATGCTTTGTATTGCAGTTTGAGCTCCTGAAGGCGGTGTCCTCTCGGGGTGTGATCGCAGAGGCCGATCGGGGCGCCAGCAGCGTTAGCTTCAACTCTTGTGCTACTGAGAACCATTGTTTTGTGGGGCTACTAAGAATACTGATGGGATGCTGAAATCTGGTCACTCTTAAGAGGTCTAGATCATTACCCTTACTTAGAATTACTTACAACAGCTGGATATATTTATTTTGTTCATATAAATTTTGTCCAAGTTCGGATTTTGTTGTCGGAGTCTCACTAAAGTTATCAAAACGTTATCATCAAGGGACAAGGGACAATTAAGGGATCAAGGGGCTTGTCACAGAGACCCCGAACCAAACATCCGAACAAGCAACTCCCACAATGAAGGGTTAACTTAGAAACCAAAGTTTAACGCCCCACAAAGCACAGGGACGGCTGCCCCGCTCAGGTCACCCTCTCACCAGTCATCTGTCAGGGACCTACGTCGGGTAAATATTGAGCGCCGGAGCATCTCGAGGGAATCGATCCCAGGTCTGCACACGCACTGCCACTGCATGTTCCTGAGCAGTGGATCGGAGTCCAACGCTCTACCGGGGCGGCTCAGTTGGTAGCGGCAGCGAACGGAAGACATGTTCAGGGTGCGCTCTTGTTGAATCTGGGGGAAGCAAGGTATTCTAATGTCAAACACGCCGAGAGGGTCATGTTTGGTCCTGGCTGCTGTAGCGGTAGATTTCGTGTGGGCGATTATTTCGTCCCGTGGTCAGCGAGGGCCTTCTGCTCCCACTGCCGAAGCCCTGAGACATGTTTGAAAGTGGTCTCGGAGCCCGAACACTGTGTTTGAGCCTGCGGTCCGGATGTTCCTTTCTCTGGGAAGCCGGACGGGCTCCCACAGCGTGGAAATCGATACCGATTCACTTCATCCTCGGCATTATAGCCTCGGGCAGTGTCGCAAATTTGGGAGCGGCGCAACGTTTCTGTGGAACTCACGAAGGCTAGCTTCATTTATTCATGCAATTTCTGATGCTTTTGCCCTGGAGATGAAATGCTATTGCTGGGAGAAACTCTTCTTTGTCGAAGATACTGTTTCGATTGGAAGTGCTTGTGTTACGCACTCTTCCCATCTATATTTATCGAATGTGTGCTATGGAGCATTGTAATTATGTGCCAATAAGTATCACGGGAACATGTTCCTTACTAATTTGATTTGAACTGAGTACGCCATGTGATTGAGCGTGTTGAAAATCCCGGTTTTATATTTTATTTATTCCAGAATCTACCGTTTGCGAAGAAAAACGGTGCATTTAGCGGAATCCGATCTCATATCCCATCGCCATCATGTAACAGTTCTTGTTGGCCATTAGGCTTACAGGGCAAAGTAGATTCAGAGATAATGCGTTCAGGAAGAAGTCCGTTCATGAAACGCTATTTCTTCATCAAATTTCGGCTCAAGACGAACAAAACGTAAGACCACAGGCTTTTCGGCTTGCTCTTTGCAGCGGGGAGCTGCCACTTCAGATCTCACATATGTGTCATATCCCGTTTAGAGGGAATCAGAGCCTCGTTGTCAGTTCTTTGCTTCTTTTTTGTGGTAATAAGACTAAAAGTGAGTTGCACGGTTCATACCTCAAACTCGGTGAATGTAAAATCTAGCTTTTTGTTGAACAAATTGATCCTCTTTGTTTAGACGCCCACGGTACGTTCCACGGTTATTGGGGCAATATTTTTCATCGTATTGCGTGAAGACAGATTTCCTTGAGCACGGATATGGCGTGAAATAATGACATTGTAAAATTCCGTTCTGCATTATCAATCTCTGAATTCAGCTCCAAGGCCCATGTATCGGAGTTGGTTCATTGTCCCAGCGCAGGAGCCAGTAGCCAGGGCGAGCACAGCAGCTCTCTGTGCGCCATCAGATCAGCCGGCTGGCGTGGGGTCTGTGACGTCACCGCGGGGGGCCTTGAATGACTCATTATCTCGGGAAGGATGCTGTGGAATCTGCGTGGCGATACCGTGACTCAAAGGTCCTGTCACTGGACAAATTATTGCCGTGAGATTGGACGCTTTTGATGGAATCTTTCACAGTTGAGGTTCCCAAGCTCCATGCGAAAAACAACCATCTAGCACAGTTTTTCTCTCAACGGGGCCGATTTGTCCCTGAACGTTTTCACTGTCTCCTTCAAGGGAATTGTGCTCCATGTGCACTGCACTTATTTTGCTGTAAGGCTGCTCTCCGGTGCTTCGCCGCCGGCCTTTCTTTCCCAGGCGTGATTACTTATTTTTGTTTACGCTATTGGTGAACTCATTTACAGAGATGTGTTATGTTATCTATTTAAACCAGTTTTCTAGCCATGGGCGTCCGAAGCATGGTGTGCGGGAGACGCCTCCCCAACTGCTTTAATAGCGTTGGCCGGGATAACCATCACGTGTTGGCTGTGTTCAGAGGAACCATTTTCTACGGTTCTTTTTTAGTTGCAAACATGCTTGGTCTATCCCACGGTTCCTATAGATACGGTTCGGACATGACAGCCAGCTGACTGCCTGATGTGGCAGCACGTTGAGGATATGGTAGTATTTTGAAGGGTTTTGTTCAAGATAACTTTGGTTTTGCTAGCAAAAGGTAGAATACAGCGTTCTGATTGGTTGAGCGAAACGTTCGAAACAGAATTCTGAAGGAATTAGCATGAAGTTCATCGTGGATTTTCCTTGTTATAAAAGCGCTTTAGAGACTAAAAACTGCACCCAAAAGATAGCCTGATCAATTTTACATACCAAATATAAAAAATATACCCTTAAGCACCACCTAAATTTTCCCACTGGCCCGTGCCCCAAACCCCTGCAAACAGTCCCATTGGAATTACATGTTAAATTTTGCGGCAAAAAAAAACTGTTAGAACGAGAAATGGAACCTTCAAAACCCCCAGAATTCTAGAGAGGTATCTCATGTCCACCCCCTGGGTCTATCCTACCTACTCTATCCTACATGGTTGCAGAGATAGAATACGTTAGCCTGGAGTAAAAAAGACACTTACACACACAAACAAATCGATTTCCTCCGACATAGCTTGGGAAGGCCATTGCCGAGTGCGATGAAAAAGTTATTAAAACAAGTTTTTAGAGGTTGCTCGTTAAGACACGCTGAGATATAGAGCATATTTTAGTGATCTAAAAGTTGAAGCTCCCCAAAACACCTCGAAACAAAGGTTTACCTTTTATGGTAATCCTTGATACATACTTAGGCAAATTCATGCATAATTTTGCATTCGTCATGTCGCATGTCATGGGACAGTCTATCAGTCGTCCCAGTTGGGGATGTATTTGACACCCCTCTGGGGATTTCCAACAGTACGGAAGAATGGCGGCGCGGAACGCCGGCGTACATGGCACGGCTTATTGTTGACCAATTGTGCAACTTTTTCCGACAGTTTTACATTGAGGTCATCTCAGGTCAGGTCACCAGATCAGGTCAGGTGACCTCACAGCCAGAAAATGTTTACGAGTGCAAAAGTAATAACAGGGTTAATCTATCGAGCTGAAGTTCATATCAAGTAACGGGCTTACCAATGGCTGCAGAGTATAGTACGGAATTTCATGTATCGATGACCAAGGTTCAGGTATGGTTCAGGTATCATAACCTCCAAATTGGAATAGGTGGGTTAATATGAAATTGATGATTATGCTATATAAAATTAACCGACAATCGCTCAGTAATTGAAAACGATGGAATTGCTTAGTTGAAATTGCTTAGGTAAAAAAATATATGGTTAGCAGACTTGTTGATGACTAAAATTTTCTTGAGTCGACTCAACTCTGACTCACAGCTAAATGGCTGACTCCTATTCGGACTCGACTCACTGAGTTGAAAATGGTGAGCCGACTCGACTCAGGTCAAATTCAGAAGTGAGCCGACTCGATTCCGACTCAAAGCAGCATTGAGTCAGAGTTGATTCCGACTCAGAATAGTGGCAAAATATGCACAGAAAAATGCTCATTTCCTTCAATAGTATGCAAAATCCAGTATATTTGTTCATGGTGTTAATCTAACTGCACATTTTCTTTAATAATATGCCAATTTCAATGCATGAATTCATGACAGAAATTATTCCTGCATAGGAATGAAGAAAGATGCTAATCGCGAACAGGTGAGTATGAGGAAAGGCATAATGGCTTTGCATTTTAAAGGCATGTCCTTCACGAGCAGTCATAATTGAAGCAAAAACCGACGTTTCAACTGCAAAAAACAGGAATCAATATTTTAACATCATATTTTGAGAGGCGATCCCTGTCCTAGAACATTCTGAACAATCCCGTGACGAACTTAACTTAGAAATAAATACTACACTGTGCACTGCCCCTATCCATCACCTCACCAAAACCAAAAACAATGATGAATACTACTCGCATTGTCCTCCCGAAAATGCTTTAGTAAACGCGTAAACGTTACAGATGGCGATTTGAAGACATTACGAACCTAGTCCCGGATAGCGCAAACCTGAGGATGGATAGCACTTTAAAAATGACGTGACCAAAAAGCGTGAGAAAAATCTGCAGGTCCATGTTAAGGTAATCATTAGGGCTTAGTGAGAAAATAAAATTTAGTATTTTTCTCCAGGACACATGTTTTCTGATGTAAAACTGAATTTTATTGTCGGTTTATCCATTTGCATTTTTTGATCTGGACACTCCTTCCTTTGCAAAACTGAACATGAAGAATGCAATTTTTTTGATTTCCGGGTCATTGTGGCGAGAAATTGGAATTTTGTAGTTTTGGACCCCGAAAAATGTACCCCAAAAACAACTGCCTTGCTGGTTACCTTTCCCCTGATACGGTCCACCTGGCATGCGATCCCAGCAAGTCAGTCAGGGTGAGAAAGAGCGTCATGACCTGGTCATATGAAAATGACAGGGATAATAACTATGATACTTGGCATGGGAAAATATTGCCGCCCCGGTAGCTCAGTTGGTAGAGCGTTGGGCTCCGGCCCGCTGCTCAGGAACATGCGGTCGCAGTGCATGTGCAGGCTTCGGATCAGTTCTCCTGAGACGCTCCGGCGCTGAATATTTACTTGACGTATGTCGGCTGGAAACTGACTGGTGATAGGGTGACCTGAGCGGGCCCGCCATCCCTGTGCTTTGGGGGACGTTAAACTTTGGCATCTTAATCTAGTCCTTCATTGTGGGAGTTGCTCGGGTGGTGGGGTCGGGGTCTCCGTGACAAGTCCCTTGATGACGGGAGACGAAAGAAGCACACCAAAGCTATAAAGCCAGATGTCTTTGGTAAGCTGAAGATGGGGATGATTACTGAGGAACACTATGCATTGTCAGTTGAGCTAAGTGTTAGATATTTGACGCACTTTGTGTCTGAGACTTAAGTCAATCGTGAAAAGCCTGCTTTGAAGGCTGCCAAGGCCCTGCACGACATCCTGGAGCAGCACGAGTCCACCGAGTCCCTTCAGATCCTCATTGGTGACTCCACCAACATGAACACTGGATGGAGGGGAGGCAGTTACGCTTTTCTAGAAAAAAACTTTTAGGGAGGAGGCTCTTCTGGGCCATATGCTGTATCCAAACGAATGAGCTGCCTCTAAGGCACTTAATTGCTGCCATTGTTGACCATACTAGCTCAGCCATGGGCTTCCCAGGCCCGGTGTCCTCCTTCCTCTCAGAGGTCAACGGCATGGCCTACAACCCCGAGCTTAGGGGACTGTCTGGAGATAAGGACATCTGCGTACCGGATAGGGTAGTAGATACCATGAGCACAGCCCGAAATACTTCTTACATGCTGGCCCAAGCAGTGAAGGATGGCGGTCTCCCTCCTGCGCCGCAGGAAATGCACCGCGGCTCACTGTGCCATGCCAGGTGGCTGACCACTGGGCAGAGGCTGGTCTTCGTGTGGACTGGGCAAGCCGGTCTAACTGGCCAGCTCCGCAGGCGCTGGAGATCCTGATGAGGTTCTGTCTCCAGTACTAATTTAAGATGCTTTAAAATAAAAGTCAATCACTACATTTTAGATGCACTCTATCATATCCTGACCATCCTCAGGCTTCTAAAAACTCAGCCAAAGAATGTGAGGGACACCAGCACCTTCTACGTGAAGACGGGGTCATGGTACTCCCACCCTGAGTGCCTCTTGGCCTCCCTGCTAGCCAGTTCCGATCCGAAGACAAGCAGTTTGTTATCAGTCAGATTCTGGAGTTGCAGGGAAGAGCTGAGTATGGGAACAACAGCCTGAGGCCGACGATAATGAACCTTTCGGCCACCGCCTTGATCAACCTTATCAGCTGGAAGCCTCGGGAGGTGCAGGAGCCCAGCTTTATTTGTTCCATCTCCACGACTGATAATAGCTTCCTGGATGCGCCTTTGTGCCTCCAAAGTTTTCCTGTCACACCCGGTCCACAGAAAGGTTCGAGCAGTTGTTGCAAGAGGCGGTGGCTGCCGTGTGTAGACGCCAGGCCAGGGATGGCTACATCAGCACAAGGCTGCACTACAGGGAGGAGATGCCAGAGTTCACCGCCAAGAAGCAAATCCTGGCAACATTCCATGTCTAAGTGCTCCAGCGAGGTATGGAAGGTGGCACGCCATGAGCGGGAGCGACGACGACTCCGGTTTTCTGGTCGAGGGTCGACTGCGGTGATCTCTAGATGTTGTAATTCGCCACTCCGCCAGCAACGGACCGGGGTGGCTCCAAAACCAGCATGGACGACGGGATCCTTACTGCGGGGTAGTACTGACAGGCTTGAACTGTATGTTTGGTGATTGTCAGCTTTGGGGGAGGGCCGTGGGGATCGTTCCTGTGATGCGTCTGGTCGGTGGCTCTGGCGAGAGGAGTTGTTTGCCTTTGCAGAGGCCGCTGTTAGCACAGCGGGCTGGGTTCTGCAGGGTGAGTCATGGGCAGTGACGGCGGCTCTGAGCGCTTAGCTGGGCAGTGAGCGTGATGGTGTCGTCTCGCGCACTGGTAATCGTGAGTGCTCGATGGGGGCTTAGCTGAAGCAGACAATCAATAACTTAAATGATTTGGACAACAATAGACGTATTATAAAGTGCTTCAGTTTCTTCTGATGGTATGGTTGTATTGATCTCATTGCCGTGCACCCACACATTCGTTTGTGACGTCACATGGTACTGACCTATGTGGCAGGCCAGGCGGCCCAGGAGGCTTCAGGCACGGGCGCCGATAGCGGGGGAACGGGGGACGCGTCCCCCCTGTTGGCCAACCATGGGGGACGTCCCCCCAACAATTTGTGGGTCAATCGTCATTAATGCTGTCAGGTACCGAATGTGCCAAAATTCGCCTCCCCCAGTTAGCACCAGCCCGGGTCCGTCCCCCCTGCGAAAATTCTGTTGCGGCGCCCCTGGCTTCAGGGCACCTATTCAGCCCAGGTAGAGGACCCATGGGTCACCATAGCAAACAACCATAAGAGTAATCTCACAAATCCATGCCCTTGCAACGCCCGGCGCAAACCCTGGATGTAATTTGTGGCGGTTTTGCTAAGCCGGTATATAACTGTTCAGTGTTCAGCCTAGCCGCCTAGTGTATTGGCTGGCTCCCACCGGGCGCATCCCTTGGGGCAGGGAAAGGTAACTTGGATGTGAGCTGGCGTTGTGTGTCTCTTCTAAATTCATTGACAAAATTGTATTCCGGAATATAAGTTCGTGGATTAAATGCATACGTCCCTGATGTTCTTCATAATGTGTAAACAGCGTTGGCATTTATGGTAGATTTTAAACAGCCCGAATTTTGCAAAGGAAGGAGTGGTCAAATACGAAAATGCACAATAGTAAAACTGTCTTAAAATTGAATTTCACATAGGAAAAAATGTGTCCTAAGACGAAAATACAACTTTTCTCATTTCCGCAAGGTTCTCACTGAGCCCTAGTAATCATGCCTTCGGGGTACTAAAGCCTAAATGACCAGCCGTGTTATTCTGCCGGCAGAACGCAAAATAGTATGCCGCACGCATGCGCAGTACGGTATCATGGACTACGAGATACCTCACTGCGCATGCGTGCGGCATACTAGTATGCGTTGTGCTCGGCAGAATAACACGTCTACTAGCATTTTGTTGCGCACCATGATCGTTTTGTGACTAGTGTGGTGCGCGCGGGGACAGCAGTGTGAGTGGTAAATAAAAATAATCGGCATCATCATAATTTGAAGAGCGGGCGGTGGTTGTTTGTGAATGAGAGAAATGATGCATATTTTTCAGTTTATCAGTTTCACCGTTTGAAATTACTCGGGCTACGCCAGAGGTAGGACTGATATCCATTTTTCGTAAATAGTCATTTTTTATTATCTACCAGTGGGTGTTCTCAAACCACGACAAATCAAGATAGTGCTTTGAAACAAGCACATAATTGAAGCTTTCAGTTTCCGTTTTGACCCATGTCAAGGCTTATGTGCAAAATAAGATTTTTTGTTACCCTCTTTCTGATGCTGATATGTGTTTTTTAGTGTTTTAGTCAAAGGAAGGAAGAAAATAGAAAATAAAGACGTGGGTTCTTAAGAGTGAATTACCTTTTGCATGAGAATGAGCTTAGCATTTTGGATGTTAGCATTTTCAAAGTTGAAAAAAGTCTGATATTGTGCCTAATCACACATTTTTGTGTATGATTCTGCATGCCATTGCTAGGATTAAACGTAAAAAACTATCAAATGTGTGTGCTTTTTAAACTATATTTTACATAACTTGTGTTGCTAACAACTGATCCAGGCATGGGTCTAGTGCGGATATGATAATAATGAATTACGTGTTATTACCAAATATTAATATGAAATCCTTCAAAATTTGATGTGAAAATTTCTAAAATGTCAGTCATATGATCACTTATGTTAAGAAAATAGTGTTGAGTTGACTCAACTCCTGACTCACAGCATGGAGGCTGACTCCGATTCTGACTCGACTCAACTGGTTGTCCAGTTGAGTCGACTCCGATTCAACCCAAACATGAAGTTGAGTCGAATCAACTCTGACTCGGGCAAAATTTGAGTCGACTCTGAGTCGATTCCGACTCTGAGTCGCGACTCAACAAGTCTGATGGTTAGGTCCTCATACTGTAGGAATCCTTCGCGAGATGTTTAGAAATGTTTTCATGTGTATCTGCATGCTGTTGCCTAAAACTTAAATTGTGTTTAGAAATCATTGTCATCAATGGCTTTTAGATTCAAAACTTTTTTCTGACGAAGACACGGTGTCGAAATATTAATGCACTCTTTTGCGTTTTCAATTACTTTAGATTATTAGCGATTATCGGTTAATTTTATATAGCATAATCATCATGACTAGCACGCTCAAAACGGCACTTCAAACTCTTAAGATGAAATTGGGCAGACAATGGCTCTGATTCAGTAGATGCGACTTGGGATAACTTACTATTTTCGGAATCGTATTGTAGTATCTTAGACCAATCTCCTGTTGCAAGCTTTGACCTGTGACCTCTGAGAGGTCATCCGGGACCACATAAGCGGGTTCTCAGACTTAGGTCGATAACTTCGAAGGCAGTGGTGAACGTTTTCATTTGGACACGATACCTTCGGATTCTCATTGCAAGTCAGTTGATATGGATATGGACTGTTAGGTCAGATGGTGACCTTGAAATGACCTTAGGTCGAGTTATTTTTACATTTGACCTACTATAGTTATATTATGTATTATTCGATTCGTCATAGCAAAAGGAATCCAACAAAGTCTAAATATTTACCCCAACGCAACTCAGTCAGAAACCAGGGCCCAAAAATAATAATTCAGCCTATCACATTCTTTCACCTGTCGTGACCTAAATATTGACCGTAGCAAAAAATGAACCATATAGTTTGGTCATTATTTTTCATGGGCTATCCACCAACGTTGGCTTTTTTCGCTGTTTCGCACAGGAGCTGAGATCGACGGGGCAAATACCCACGTAGGGTGTTTGGTGATGACTCGATTATTTCCACTGTTATGGCTATGTTGCCAAATCAAACAAAATTCGTTTTTTATAGAAGAGGTAATTTAATATCCTTACACACAAAAAATGCTGAAATTATGTTCCCACAAATCGTATGGAGCGATTTAGCTCTGATATGGGTTCGGGGAAAGGGGCCTGATTTGGCAACACAGACCTTATTTTTGTGACATGAGTAAATTTGACTGCATGATCTCATTTCTCCTTGATTTTTTATGTTCATCCAGCAAATGTTCTATGTGTTATACACATATTCTGAACGTTGTTGATCCCGTATTTGCGATTTTGAAACTAAAAAATCATCAATAAATTTCTGGAGATGTATGTTAATAGGTTTTGCTTGATTTCCGTGGTAAGCTGCCGGATTTTTCTGCTCACCCGTAAATCCGACAAAGCACTAGATGTCCTTCAAGATAAAGCCACATTATCAAAATGGCCACAGTATCCTTTGATAGTTAACTGAGTAAAAAAGTTGAGTAAAAAAGTTATAAGCAAAATAGCACGGTTTTAGGTTACTTTTGGGACGCTGAAATGATTTAGGGCAAGTTCCTTTTGTTCTTGCTCTTAGAACACCTTCTTTCGTTAGAAAGATGGTGAACTGAATAATGTTTTGGTATAAGCCTATATTTTCTCTAAGTTTTCAGTAGACTTCCAGATTTTCGTGACAGCCGTGATACTGAAATATGGTCTTCATCCGAGACTTTGTCTGAAGCAGACAGTGAAACAGGGAGGACCCAGTGGTGTGGGGTGGCTGCTGTTAACAGGGAACTGGCGGAATACCGGCAGTAAAAGGTAGCAGGCAGCACGTCGGTTATTCAGTAGAAGCGGGGGGTCAGCAGCGAGAGCTTCATCTGCTTTTGAATTATATTCTCATTCGTCTATTCACTTCACCCACAGCCGGGATCCACTTATTACAGAGGGCGGAGATTCGGAGTCCTTGACGTGGATACCGAAAGGCACAGCGCGTGGAGGCATCTTAACCTGCGCTCCCTGCAGTCTAGGATGGAGGCGCATGATGATAACCAAAAGTTTATCCTGGCCGCTTTTAGCTGGCAACAAACTTTTTCGGGCGCGCTGAGGTCTGGGGCCATTTGGCTTGCTCGCAAGGTGGCATTGATAAAGTACATTGAAGTCTAGGTAAACCCAACTAGGGTACAACTTGTTAAGTCAGCCCAAATTATCTTAAGATCCATAAAAGGTCGGCTAACGGAGAAAAACACTTGAACGCGCGCATTGACGGGGGTCTGAACCACTTTCGCTTTGACGGGGGGGGCGTGTACCCGCCCCCTCTAAGATCTCGAAATCACCATAGGGATAGCATATACATGAAGGTTTTCAGTAATTACATCTTAACTAGTGAAGGTAGAGAAAAACAATGTGAACCATTGGAATCCTCGCAGCAAGCCGAATCGAATGATCTATAATATGACATCGCTAAGTCAGACCATGTGAAATATAGGATTTGACCTGATCTGAGGTCCGGTCAAAGTCAAGTTAGTTTAAAATGCGTATGATTAGAAATGCAAGTGTTCAAACCTAACGTTAAAATAAACGCTCTGCCACCATCTATAACTAAGTTATTTAGTTTAAACTATTTTACCCATGTATTTCCAATGGGGAGGTCATGGCTCGTACATAACATTAGGTCATCGATATCAAATCTACCAGAATACGTTCTGGAGAGCTCGGTGGGCCCATGATGTGATATGAGTTTCAATCGGGCAGGCTTACCATGTTCTGACTGAGGCTATCTTAAACTTTTCTTTTGAGCTGAGGTCACTTGACCTGCACTGGTGACCTGACCTGAGGTGACCAACCATAAAATTTTGAAGAAAAAAGTTGTAAAAATGATCAGAGATAAGGCATGCCAAGTACGGCGGCGCGTAGCGCCGCCGTTTTTTTTATCTCCGAAAAACCCGAGGGTGAACGGGTACCCGCCCCCGTCAATGCGCGTGTTGAAATTTTACGACGCCCTACAACGTTAGATGTCAACATCACACGGTGATGCTAAGTTGAAAGTTATATGTGTATATTAAAAACAATAATACGTTGGAGAATATGAGGCAAGAGCTTAAGTCAAATGTGGGGAAGGCAAAGTTAACGTACCGACTCTGCGCCATATTCAGGCGAGAAGGGATGATAGCGTAACATCTCAGAATTTAGCCCGCATGCCATTTTTTCTTACATGCGTTAATGCGCATGTCTGATTTATTTTGTTGATAGTTTGTACCATGATAGTATAGCATATATGTTACATCTATATCAAATAATATCTACAATTAGCGTGATAGTAATCATACCAATACAAGTTTATTACATCCCCGAGCTTATAGATTTCTCGTCATCTCATGCAGGTTGCATTCTTCGTGACGCAATATTTTTAACCGCATGATTTTTAAATGCCATAGACTCCATGAATCGACTTTGACGGGTTGGATGTTGATCCGCAGGAGCCGATGAAGTCCAAGGCACCCCAGTTGCACCTGGAATACAGGTTTTACCGACAGCTCGGCAATCACGGTGAGTAAAGCACCTAGTACCCGTGCTCCTGATGTGCTCGCTTCTGTAGTGCTAACGGACCAGGTGTTAGGATACACAGCGTGACTGGTCCCTCATTAGTGAGCAATTCTACATTGTGACAGTACCTTGGACAGCGGTACACCAAGCAAACCAACTGATTTAGTAATGACGTTCCTTTACTGCATCGCCTTGAGCCTCTGACTTCCGGGTTATGCTTGTATTGCAGACACAAGGAGCCTAAACATACTTTTTCGGAGGTCTTAATAGCGAGGCTAGTATTTTTATTTTAGTAATCGAGTCTACTGAGGACGGAAACTTCCGAGATACGATACAAACCACCGGGAAATGTGGTCGGAAAGTGAAGGAGCGTTAGGTTGAGCCAGGTGTGCTGTGTGTCGTCAGTTTGTTGGGTGGCCCCCCGGTGGCGGTTGGCCGGGCGTGCTGGGCCGGCGGCTGTCGCCACGCGGGGTCTCTGTCGGTTTCGACGTGGGCGTGCAATAGATGGCCGGCAGCGTCGATTCATGACGACACAGCTCAGGGTTATGGGACGCCCGGCCCGGGCCGGTGCCGACGCCGGCCCATTCCTGTAATGAGCCGGCCATTTGAGCCGAGCCAGCCTCGGGGGCGCCAACTGAGAGGAAGCTGATCGGTCGCAATGTTGTCCGACGGAAATACGGGTGTGTGCAACACCACCATCATTCGTTCACACGCGTTGTGGACTTCTGGGCTCGTCACTACTCCGTCTTCTAGGTCTTTAGATTTTGTTCTTGGTTAGATAATATTTGTCGGAAATGAGTCCAAAATACCTAGCATGTTTTTAATCACCATTCCAGGTTACGAGTGAAATTTATGTGGGGCGGCGCGTCGCAGCGGACTACGCTGCGGGAGATTGATGAGTTCCTGTCTTCTGGCCGTCACGGTTAGTGGCCGTTGGCCCGCACGGAAATGGCTTCGGTTGATTGGTTTTGGCAAAGAAAGGCTATTTTTCAATCTGCTGCCCTCCGAAGGGACGCTGATGGACTAAGGATATTTAGGGAACGGGTCGGCCAGGACTGGTCTCCACGAGCCCGATGCGATGGTGCAAGAAGTTAAACCGCGCTAATTTCTAATCTGTTCTGCTTTATTGGCGGACGCAGGGGGGGGCATTCCGGCCATGCCCCCCAAGCTCTGGAGGGGGGCAAACTATCTTTTGCCCTTCCCCCAAACGCCGGAGAAATTTTTGAAAGGAAGATGTTTAAACTAGGTCTGTAGAGCAAAAATCTTAGCTTCCCCCTCTGAGAGCGATCATGTGCTTGGAGAGGTGGCTTATACTAGGTCTGTAGAGCAAAAAATATTCACTCCCACCTCCCCCCAGGAAGAGGCAGACCTGGGTTTGCCCCCCCCCCCCAAAAAAAAAAAAAACTCGGGTCTGCGTCCGCCCCTGTTCTGATCACTGTGTTCTGTCTTGAAACTGGAATGAGTAATGCGATTCCAGTGTCGCCTGATATTAGACCCCACTCTCAGACTACGATGTCTTCGATTAACGAATAGCTAAGCGTTGGAAATGTGACCACGTAACATAGCGGATTCTGGGGGGGGCAGCGGGACGGGCAATTGGGCCGCTTCTATGATATGGTATCGGCGCCCCTGAAGTGTCACTTCCCCTGCTCCCCCGCTCAGAAAAGTGGTCCCCACTGTCCCCTTAAATGCCTCACCTTCCCCAAGTTGGAAGAAGTGGTGCCCCCATGTGTGATTTGGTGTTCCTTGTGCTCTGATACGTCACGCTACGTGAAACATTGATCGTTCTGGAATTTGGGAAATTTGGAACCCGAAGCTTCAGATTGTCGCCTTCAGAATAGTGATTGTTGGGGTTTAACGACGCACCAACTGCCAGGGTCATACGGCGTCGCCAACTCTCACCCTGTTGGGAGGGATTTGGGGCATCATATTAGCTTATTCAGAGACTCCGCCGGGAATTGAAGCCGGGACCGGTGGCTTAGGAGGCAGGAACGCTATCTACTGAGTTACCCGTCTCCCCTGACACCGCCATACCACGTGCACCTTGGCAACATCGTGTGCAGTCTCCCAACGCTGAGTCAGTGTCCTAAAACCTGGGCTGCTGGGTGCAGAACGACACCCAGTCAATCAGAATTTTCCACTCACTTTTATATTTTTTTTTGCTGAATTTTCCACTCACTTCCAACAATATTTACTACATTTGAATTTTACTCAACAATACTTACTACAAAGCCCAGTTCCATTGCCTCCTCTACCAACGTCCACTGGAAAAAGAGAGCAGCAGAATCGACTAGAAGAGCGCCAAATTAACTCGGCTCTTATGCGCTTCTTTCGCTTTTCTGAAAGAGAATCTGGCGATTTCTATTTTTCTGGTCAATTATACCTGGCATCCTTATCTCCACCGATTTCAGTGGAACAACAGAATCGAAATTCTGGCGCGGGCAAGACGCACAGTGCCCCCCCCTGCCCCACCGGAGAAAGTTCCAATCGGTGAACACCGCCACTAAATTCCACCACTCGCAAAATTGGTGAGTGGAAAATTAGACACCCTAGCCTTGTGTTGCCAAAAAAATGAGCTGACCGCTTTGAAAGATACATTTCTGGAAAGCAGTTTATCTGTGCATATAATTTCTAGGCTTACGTCCTTGAAAAGTTGTTTTTGTATTTCTGGTACCGAGAATAGTGAAAAACCATTTTTGGTCATCTTGCTGTTAAAAGCAATTATCTTGAAATTTGTATGCTAAGCAGCATATTTTTTGACATTGTATCGTAGAAAATTAACCATTTATTGCGTAGAAAATAATTTTTATCCATATTAGCCCTTCATTGCTGAGTCCACGCCGTGTGACACCCAAATCCACTCACGACACCCTACGACACCCTAGGCATAAATACGCTGATATTTAAGTTGAACTGAAAGTGTCCGGTACTTGAATACATTGAAACTCTACATTTTCATTAAATGATTTTTTTGGGCAACAAGAATGCATCCAGTTACCCTTCAAACATCGGCACTTTTTTGTATGGCTGGTCTACGGCGTGGACTAACCAAAACGCCGTCTTTACATCTAGTAAATAAAAGCGGCATCTTTAAGCTTTTTGAAAGGTAGGTTTCATATTCGTTATTGAGAAAATTAGTTTTCCTTTGTGTGCTTTTAGTTGTATAATTTTCTAGTAAAAAAGGATTTAAAAATTAATTTAGAGCAATTTTTGAAATGCAAATTATGTAGCTCATGCGACCGGCAACCGGCAAGCGATCAGAAATTTAAAGTAGTAGTCGCTCTGACGCGGTCGTGACCCGCCGCGCATGGCTGATTGTAGGCGAAAGGAAGAAGCAACAGAAAGAAGGCTGTAGCTTCGATTAGATTGATAGAAAGCTGCATATTCATATGAAGGTGAGTATATATGTGAAGAGGAGCGGGGGAATTGACAGGTAAAGAAAATAAACTTTTAGCAAGAGTCCGGAAGAGTTTATTACCATGATAGAAAGTTTGTAGTTTCGTCTGGGTTAGTTAAGTGTAAACCAAGGCTCTACTGGGCCCTCGCATAGGTGTATGCGAGGTGCAGTGATTGAGGCCAGGAGTGGCCTCCAAAATTCCGATAACTAAAGGTATAGGTGTAGGAGGGGTGTTGTCCCGGACAGAAAACCTGTACAGTGTATGCTTAGATAATTAATTTTGGCACTAGGTATTGCATAAAAAATCTTTTCATTTTTCACCACCTGCCGGTCTCGGAGGCCCCCTCTGCAGAGTTGGTCTAAGGGGGCCCCGATATTTCGTCTCAGGGGCCCTTTAGAGCTGGTCGTGTGGGAGAGGAGAGGAGGGGCACAAGAGTTGGTTTAGGGAAGCCCCCAAGAGTTGATCTCCATCCCACAAATGTTAGTCTTGGTGGCTCCCAGAGTTCTCTCCCCCGAAGGTTGGTCTCAGAGGCCCCCAAAGTTTTTTATTTGTGGCAATTCACCAATTCCTTAAAACATAATTGGAGACTGCATCAGGGGGTTTCGGTTGGTAAAGATTTACCTGCTTAACCCAAATTCTTCACATGGTAATAGTCAATGCTGCTTGGGGACGATTTAAAAATATTTACTTTGAGAAAATTAAAGGAAATATCCATCCTTCAGTTCAAACAAGGGCTCTGAGAGTTTACCACCTGAGTACCCAAATTGGGAAATTTTTACTCCGCCATACATTTTGAGGGGAATTTTCCACTCACTCGCCATACATTCCGAGCTGAATTTTTCACTCGTCACCCTAGCGCAAAACCTATTTTGGGTCACTGCGCTGAGTTTCAACCAAGTACGTGGAATTTTGAAAATGATTGGAGGTGCTTGAATTTAAAACCATTTCAATAACCATCATATTAACTCTTGCCCCGGTGCGAGTACGAGCCACCTTCGCCCTGGTGGGGGGGGGCTAAAAAAGACCCCACCACGATCTCAAAAACTAGAGAGCTAGAGAAAAGCACAAAACGGCAATCGAAAGGTCTTCAATAATGATATCGAAAATACTCTGGTCATTTTCTTTTCAGGTCAATATCAAGGTCACCAGAGGTCAAAATAGGTCAAAATCGCTAATATGAGGTGTACTAAGAAAACCTCATATATCTCAGAAACTATGATAGCTACAAACATTTTTCTAACAACATTCGAAAGCTCTTGAGATGCTCTTTCATTGCAGTGGCATTCATTTTCGTTTCAGGTCAAAGCCTAGGGAGCTACAGGTCACTGAATATTGGGCATATTCTTGGGAATGTCCATAGCCACCCATACATAATGGCGTTTCCTTTTTCGCTAATAACTTCCAAATCAAACAAGATACAGCCATAGTTGATGCACCATTGCAATCCTCTCGTCAATACAAATCGAATGATATATAATATTGCTATGCCAGGTCAAATTTAAGAATTTGACCTGACCCAGGTCAACGGTCTGACCCAACTTGACCTGGTATAGTCATGATGTATATCATTTGACTTGCAGTGACTGTACAAACACTTTGGTGACAAAATAAAGGCTACATCTTAGTTTATTCAAAATTTATAGAGTAAAACACAAAAAATGCTTATTTGACCTAAGGTGACCTTTTATAGGTCACAAGTCAAAATGTTTAGCATCAACCTTAGAAATATGCTAAGAGCAAGTCGTAACCGATGTTGGAAATTAATTCCATCCATACTTACTGAGAAAAGCTCATTTCGTGATTTTCCCCATGTATTTACAATGAGGAGTTCATCCTCTGCACATGACCTTAGGTCACCAATATAAAAAATCCTGGAATAAATATTGTATCTCCTGGTGGGCCCAATATGTGGTATGAGTCTGAACTTGATCGATTACCCCTTTTAGTTATGTGTTCCTAAGCATTTTTTGAGGCGAGGTCACTTCACCTGGCCTGGTGACCTGACCTGATATCACCTTGAGCTAAAATTTTCATCAAAGATGTTAAATGATGAAGGAACAGCCAGACTAAGTTTGGCGGCGCCGCGCGCCGCCGTTTTTTGGTCGCTTTGGAAAAACCCCAGGGGGGTCTAAAAAGACCCCCACCCGAGCGAAGGTTAAAAGGCACAGCTTAAGATAGCGTATTTTAGCATTGCCACATGGCTCTTAGACTGCATAAACATAGGTAATCAAAAATCATTAAAATAAAAAGGACGATCGAAAATCTTAACATGTTAACGCTGCTGCTATGTTTCATGGGGGTGCCCGGGTACCTCGAAATATATTTAAGGCAACACCTCTGGCTGCAACGTTAACCTCGGGTGGATGGGGGGGGGTTGCTAGGCTATTCCAATGGCGATGCGCTGATGCATTAGTTTATCTGCAGGGTTGGAGGTCCACCATTCATTTCACTCCGAAACAGAAATGATAAGACGACGAGCTGGGTGTAGCACTATTCGCCGTTCCGTACATACGTGTGACCCCAGGAACGGGCTATGTACCGTCAGCTCCCAGTTTCAGCGGCCGATGTCTAGCGGCAGGGGCAACTGGCAACAACGGGAGCAGTTAGCGTGCGTGCTCCTTCCAGCCACATCACCATCACATGCCTGCTGGAGCCGGCCCGGCCCGGCTCTGGCGGTCCCGCTGGGTGGCCTGGTGCGTCCCGGCCGCGGGGGACGCCGCTCGGCGGCCGCCATGCTTCGGTGGCGTCGCCGGCCCTGTTGGCCTGTCGTGGCGCTGCTGTAAGCGAGCGGCGGAGCCGGCCGCTGCGGCCACGGGGCCGTGGGTGTCGAAACTGGCTGACGAGGAGTCCGCCGCTTGCCTTAAACACAGTTCTTATTTCAGTCTTATGGGGGCAAACATTCAAAGTTCATTGGAGAGTATAAATGGAACGTTGGAAGGAACCCAGATCCGAAGAGTTCTGACTGTGAGGGTAGGTAGTATTTTTCTGTCAGGAAATGTGACAGTTTTACTGTTATCCCCCGGCCCAAATTTTTGTCATGTGCCGATGTTCCTGGTGGGAGATGGCCGGTATCGAACGTAAAGGGGCATTTCGGGAGAGGGGAGTGTGTGATGGCAAGGCCAAAAACTGGCGAAAACAGTGATTGTGAAGAAAATCGGCGAAAATGAGCCGGTGTTTTGGGCGATTGTTTTGTACCCAAGAACCCGTCAGTGGAGATAAGATATAGAAGGCACAGAATCACGCCTGTACCGCAGCCCCTTGTGGTACGAATTGGCCCTGGTGCGCGTAATACCGGCGTGTAATTGCAATAATGCCGAACTGCTCTGCTGGGAGCCGCCGCGGCTGTGAAAGCTGTCCATGTAGCGAGTGAAGCGGATGCGGGCCAGTTTCCGGCCGCCGCGCGGCCGAGGCTCGCTCGCTCGCCGCCACGTGGGAGCGTGGCCGATCAGCTGGTGGCGCGTACGACGCCCATTGGCTGACGCCCTCGCGGTCTCGCCGACCGCGAATGCCGAGCGCCGCCATACCTGTCAGTGGTGTCAAACACGGGTGGTCGCCGCCCGGCGCCCACCCGTCAGCGCTCAATGTGAGCGGTCTGTGCAATGTAATTGCAAGCCATGTGATACAAATATGGCCACCAGTCGCATTTTAGACTCCTTCGAATTCTTTGATTTGGGTTGTGTACTGCTAAACGTGTTTCACGTTTTGCGTAAAATACAGTATCTGCCGCGTTTCGCTGCTATCATTGACATCACAGCACTTTGACTGCAGGTTCGCCGGACAGTGCTACCATTATATGGATTAACTCCGAACGGCGCAGTGGATTTTTGGTTGGTCGTTGGGGCGGACCAGAGGTTATTATCATTGTGGTCAACACCCCACCCGGTGTGTGAAGTGTTCACGGACAAATCAAAGGGGGAATGAAGGGGCTGGTTGCCCCTTCATTGTTGGGTCCTTGCCGCCCCCCCTCCTGTGGACGTCGGTCGTCCATGTTGAGTGCCAAAGACGTCTACATGTACGGGCAGGCGCTTGTCAAATGCAGAAATAAGGGGGACACAGACGCCTTAGAGTCGACTTCGGAAGATGGTCCAGTCAAACGTACCCGGTTTTCCGGCGTCTTCCGTTGTTGGCCGGACGTCCAGTGTCGACTGAGAGCTTCAGTTCGGCTGTTTGGCCGTCCTTTCCAGGCAGCGGTACCCCTGGTAAAATGCGACATGTTGCTTTCCGATAGGACTTTTGAAACCCGCATCGTGTGAAAACACCAAGTTAACGTGAAGAGGACGCCCCTTGTAGTGTCCTGGGGACTGGTAATTTGGTATATTTTCGCCTTCTTAAGATTTGGCCCCTCCCCTCCGTCCTTGGAGAAATCCTAGATCCGATATTGGAAGTTTTCATCCATTTGTCAGCTCAGCGTCATCGGCGCCTCAGCACTCGTCAACTGCCATGGCTTCTGAGGTTCAGATCCCCAGACTCTAAATAGGCGAATCTGATCCCGATGACATTATGTACCCTCAGAAGAGTGTCAGTGGTTCGAGTGCACCCGGAGGCGCTGCTAGGGGCCCCGCTTTGGCTGAAGCCCAGCGTACCCCTTTCCCCTCCGACGGAATATGACCTCAGCGGTTGGTGCGTCGTTCAACACAAACATATCAGCCCTGCCTGACTCAATAGCTATCGATGTGTCGTCAAACCACGACGATTTTAACTCATGTGCACCATTCCTTTTTGAACTCAAGGAACCTTTCCCCCATCCTATTTTTCCGAGGTGGCCGGAGAACCGTTCGCAACGGGAAAACGCTACGTAGCTAAATTTGAGAGAATTTATGAGTGTGTCGATTGGTGAAAGAATTGGTAAGGTCAAAGGTCACAGGTCAAGGTCACTGATCCAAATGTTTTGGTCAGATGGTACTATTCAGTATGATTTATATTATGCTCTGACTTCTTAGTTAAGGTTAGTCAATGTTTGGTCAAGGTCACAAGTTAAGGTGAAAGTTTTTTTCAAGGTCAAACTCATTTTTCGCCAAAGGCTGCTATAGTGCCAGTTAAATTGTATTTTCTTGGAAATATGTCATAAAGTTTTTTTCAAGGTCAAACTCATTTTTTCGCCAAAGGCTGCTATAGTGCCAGTTAAATTGTATATTCTTGGAAATATGTCATATTGTAACGCCATAACTCAGTGGCCTTGAATGACCTTGACCTCAAACGTTTAGAGAACCTTGTAAGGACCTTTCCCCCATGACATTGGTCTGCGTTTTGTGTATTCCCGACTTTTTCTCACTTAATCACTTAGGAAGGAAGATATTGACCTAGGCCAGTATCTTCAAGGTCAAACAAGGTCGTAAGGGCCAAATCTGGGCCGTGTTGTAGACTGAAAATTATTTTTTTGCATTCATCCTTCCCGGGACTTGCAAAGCGCTTTGAATTGTGCTGTTTGCAAACGAGACACTCGGAATATCTCCAAATTAATTTATACCCATTAAAGAATGCCGAGATTAAAAACCCATTAGAAAATGCCGATTGTGCGGACAAAGCCGGGAATACACCAAAAGCGGACTAAGGTCATAGATGGAAGGTCCCACACAATGTTCCCTGAGAGTTTGAGTTCAAAGTTATTTAGGATCACTGACCTAGGGCGTCACAATATGACATATTTCTAATAATGTTCAATATAACTTGCACTATAGCGGCCTTTGGGTAGAAAATGAGGACTTTGTCTTTAAGATATGCATTTGACCTTGACCTTGACATTGACTTCGAGTAGAATTAACAATGAAGTAATAGCCTAACATACATAATGCTGAATAATGCCCTCTGACGATGATACTGGGGTCAATGATCTTGACTTGGCACCTTTCACCGTGGTGTGGTGACCTTTACATATAAACCGATTATATGTCGTTATTACGTCACCACTCGGTCTACAGTGCAGGCGAAATACTGCGACCACGCGATTGCGACGGCTTAAAAATAAAAGTCTAACTTTGAAAGCTTGTAAGTAAAAAATTATTAACCGATTCAAAAAAATCTTCGGTGATCGACTCGCTCATGAATTCTCGAAAATGCAGCCAGGTAGCGTTTGCTGGCGGCGAATGACTCGCCGGCTACCTCAGAAAAATAGGTGGAGGGGGGCACGTTAGGACCCCCACTTCACGGCACGTTGTTAAGCTTATGCCTAGGTTGTGTGCAAACAATATATTTTCTTTACGTTACGTGGATTCAAGCATTTTGAGAACATCGCTTTTTGGCAAGGATTTCTCCCATTCGGGAAATTCGCATTGCGTTATCACTACTCACGCCTCAGATGCGCTCAAATCGCCAGTGTTATGCTTTAACATCAGTGATGCTTGTCGCCCCTGTCTAGAGTCCTCGTTTTCCACCACCCCAAACCAAGTACGCTTGTATCCACGCCAGCTGACGCAACCTCAGTGGACTGGAGCCACACGGCAGGAGTTACTGCTCGATCCAGGCTGCACCTGTGTCTGGTACGGAACTGGTCACTGTCGGCGTGGGGAGCGCACGCACGGACGCATACGTAGTGTTCAGCTTGGCGTATGCTGTCAAGCAGCCCAGAAACGTGCCATAGGTTGGATGTCCAAGTACACCCCCGTACCGCCGACTGAATTGGATTGGAGAGATAATTCCCCTAGCTTAGGATCGGATATATATTGGGATTCTGTTTTTTTTAATCTGGTTTCAATTTCTGACATGGATGGAACTCTGACAATCATGGCATGCAGACGTATTGGCCTGGACTGGTCGAGAAACCTCGGGACTGAACCGGGTTGTATTATAATTTTCTTGGTCATTACCCAGTACAGTATACCCCTGATCTCCTCCTCACCCTGTCATCGGCAGCTCTCTCGCAGTTTGTTTACCTGACTGGGTACGAAGTCTAGAGAAACACATGCAGATAATGAATAATCATGCGAAGCTTCATTTATTGTACGGTAGTATGAGTTGCAACGAGACATGAACCCAGCCTAGGTCATTGTTCGGGCATTTCAGGACCAAGGCTCCTCAGCGGGTGACTCTGTCCTACCCTTTTTGCAGGCGTGGTACAGCTGTGGATGTTTTCGGTGCCTCCTGGTTTCGTTCACGGAAACGTAGACGAGATAAAAGGAAATTCTGGATTTGATGTTCATCTTGAATCCCATATCGGATACGTTAAGGCCACGATTTCAGAAAGCCAGTGCATTTCACGGCTCGGCGAGCGGCGCCCTCCGATCGTCAACGCTGGAAGCCTCCCGCCCAGTTCCAGCCTACTTGGGCCAGGCACAATCAGCCTGAAAAGGCCAGACACTGTCGGAGAAAACTACTTCCAAGATATCACAAACTATGGAAAACGGACCGATTTTGTCCATACAGAGTCAAGGAAAGAAAATAACATGGTGATTTACCCTCTAGAGTCGGTGGATTTCTTTGTCGTGTGGGGACGAGGGCCGCAATGGTGGCTTGGCTGTTGGCTCGCGCGCTCTCTGACGCCTACACTCAGTCGTGCTGGAGGCACCCGGCCGCAGGACGCCGCTGCGGACCGGACCCCACACCCGGCCGCAGGACGCCGCTGCGGACCGGACCCCACACCCGGCCGCAGGACGCCGCTGCGGACCGGACCCCACACCCGGCCGCAGGACGCCGCTGCGGACCGGACCCCACACCCGGCCGCAGGACGCCGCTGCGGACCGGACCCCACACCCGGCCGCAGGACGCCGCTGCGGACCGGACCCCACACCCGGCCGCAGGATACCAGCCAGGCGCTGGTTTGGGTACGAAGCATGTGCAAGCGCCGAGCAGCAGACGATCGCTGGTTGATGGTTAATGCTGCTTCCACAGTTGCAGTCAGCCGTTTGGGCGCCGGCAGCTGACGCTCGAGTCACTTTTATCAAATGTTCCGGTGAGAACCGCGTTTGGTCAGCTCCAGATACTTTCGAATAGCGCAGCTGCCACGGTTTCCACCGTAACCAGTCGCTGCTTTGTGATTGTGAGTGGACAACGTGTTTGTTCGTAAAGGCGGATGCCGGGAGATGGGCGGGGGAGAAGAAGCTTGCCCTCCCTCGATCTATATTCGGTGCCTCCTGAAATGGTCACAGCGTCCTTTCCCCCTGAAAGGTCGATGGCGCCCCTGAAAAGATAACCTGATGTTAGTATCGGGGCCCTTACAACACCCAGGATTTGGCGCTCACCTGAAGTGTTTTTTCGTTAAAAAGTGGCGCCCTCTGGTCCGGATTTCGCCCCGACCATGTGCCCCCTAGATCAATGTTTATGTATTTGGCAAATAATTCGTCTTGTTTTTCATACTTTAAACATCAGTTTATCTCACCAGTGGAAGTGCAATTTGGGAAAAACTGGTATCGCAGAAAGCAATTAAGTTCCAAGACACCCTTTGGCCTGCTGTCTTTCACCGCACATTGCCAGCGCGTACCGGACCGCCGTGATTTGCACTGATGTTCTGGCGGCAAGCCTGTCATATTCCGCATCCCCAGCCAACAGGTCTGCCGTTTTTATCGGGACTGGCCGTTCCACGGGTGCCGCCAGTGCAAACACGGGGCAGGGCCGCCGCTGAGCTGCCCGGAGACGCGCGGCTCGTCCTTCATCTCTGTGGAGAGTCGCTGGCACCGCGACAGCGGGAGGCTGCCGCACGCGCACACCGGCCACCGCGCGCTGGCGCGGTTGGAGCCGGCCTGCGGTGCCAGATGGGACCCGTTGGGCGCACGAGACAGATGGGGCGACCGTTCCTGTGTCCGCTCCAACGGCGGCGTTACTGCGTTAAAACAACTCCCAAAAAAAAATTGAGTAAAAAAACAGTTAAAAAGAAACAATGAGTTAAAAACAAAACAGTTAAAAACAACAATTAAAACAATTTGAGTTAAATTGGGAAGAAATTGGGCGTTTTATAACCAGCCAGTGCGAAAGAAAAAGAGAGAAAATCCGATATGTTTTTGGTCTAGAGGGGAGCATTTTTAGCAGCAGTTTGAAGATTGGCTGGCCCTCTCAATTTTTTGCCGGTGGTAACACTTATTAAACTGATCATGTTTACGGGATAATTTTTCTGTCGTTGTTTTTTCGCCAAAATGTAATCACAAAGTGGGTGCTGAAAAAGCTTGGATACTAGTTCGTTTGTTACAACCCACATTGTAAGGCCTGGAGGTTTTATGTTGCTGTTTGAACACGGATGATGTTCTGGGTTTTTAAACATTGAATTGGGATTTTGTATGTAATGTCCTGAGACTTTGGCCTGGAAAGTTGGGTGGAAGCTTGAAAGTCCGCCTGGATCAGCCAGATGACTATGCACATTTTGTCAACAATATCCGTCACAATATAGTTTATGTGTGATGTGAGATGAGTAAGCCATTTTTGAAAATCTCACACTAACCTGCAACGCGCTTTCTTGTCTTTGGAACTGTGTTATGCACTTGGTATCATCGGGTTCTGCCGATGACCTGGTTTTATTTGGTCATGTAAAGGGACCGTCGGTAAGTTACATAACGCGTATTTTTGTGATTGTTTACCAACATCCGTCTGGTATTGTTTTTGACGCCCCTGTGTAACACTTGGTAACACTGTGGCCTACTGCCCTCCCGCCCTTAGCGTTATGTAATGTATGGACGTTAGGGGTCGGGGCGTTTTCCGTTTGTTGAATTTTGGTGAAAATGTCCGGAGTAACGCTTCCTTTGCCAGATCCAGTGGCAGGCTGTGAAATTGGCATTGAAGATAGGCATTTATAGCTGACGTGCCGTTTAAACAGAACGAACATTGGACGTAGGTCGATTTTTGCCCTTTTGCGTATCTGTAGGAAAGAAAAGAACACAATCTCTCGTCATTATATTCCTGATCGGTGATTTCCCCTGTGTACCATGCCGTATGGAGCTTCCTCCCACCTTTACCCTCCCTAGCTGTGGGCCATTTTGGGGGATGCTATTTTCGCCGGCGGCCGGGTTGCGTGCGCCATTCCGACGGGTCAGTTTGGCGCGGCTCGGAGGCGTGTCCTGGCACGTGCGGGCCGGGTTGGCGGCAGCAGCGCCGGGCGACTGTCTCCGCCGTACAGCGCTCGGTGCGGCTGGATCCTGCGGACGTTGCCGCTGCTGATGACGTTTTTAGCCTGCCGCAGGCTACTCGACTGACTGTTGACGGCCGGCTCAGGCCAGCATTGGATATCAGCGGCGCCATAGTGGCATATGTTTCTTTTGTGACGTCACAGACTGGAACTGTCGCTTGGTATTGAGCATCCGCCAATGCGGCGGTTCTCGGCGCCGCAGACACTGGAAGTGGAGCGCCGGTGTGGCTGCAACAAAGGAGAAAGGAGAGCTTATTCTGATCAGCTGATACTGTATCACAATTGTTTTTTATGCGACTTAAGAGATGTTGTGCAGCAGTGTCATAGGATGCTATTTGGAGGAATGCTCACATCAGTTACTTGAGACTTTTGTAGATTGTTTACCTGTTTTGAAACTAATATCGTAGATATTTGTGGAGACATGGCCGATGTGTTCCGCGCGGATACTTTCTTAGAAGTACAATGCTCTGCAATGTCTTTGGTGCTTCTGTGAAATCTTGCGCCTACGTGTGGATGTTTCCAGAACATCCAAGGCCAGAGAATATTTCGTGTTTATTTTTGTCATGCAATGTGATAGCGGAATGGCAAGTGTGAAATGTGCTCACCGCCGTGAGTTGGCAAGTTGAAATGTACTTGCTTTACCGTGAGCGGAATGGCAAGTGTGAAATGTGATCACTGCCGTGAGTTGGTTTTGACCGTATTCAGTCACCTGCTGATGGGTCAGACTCTGGTACAGAGACTCCTTTTGTGAGTTCTCTTGACCAGTGTCGCTCTGGAGGTCCAACGCTGACCCTGCAATGTCGCAGGGTGTTAGCGTCGCCACCGGGAATAAAGTCAGGGGACAGGCAGTCTTGAAGCTGCCGCTGACCAGAAACCTTCTCCTCCAGAACAAATAACTCGTCGGATTTAGACTTTTCGCCTTCCTTCAGATTTATACTTCTTGTTGCCTTCTGCACCAGCAGGTTACGAGATTATCCCGAGCTTTTCCCAATTTTACTAAAATCTGAAAAAAATTATGGATGAAAAGTAAGTGGGGGGAGGGGGTGAGTTCTATTACGACGCGCGGTCGCGGAACCTGCTTTCGTGCTGCTTAGTCTCTGTTATCCCACCCGGGATTCAGCCAGGCGAGGTCCGAATCTCCCTGTTAAGGGCCGGTCCGTGCGTAGGATGTGAGAGGTCCTTGAATGTTCCCTTCGCCTTAGTGAAACCATTTCTCTCTCTCTCTCTCTCTCTCTCTCTCTCTCTCTCTCACACAAATTTGGTTTTTCTGAGAGGATATCTAGTGGCTTCCCGTAAAACACTGGCAGTTGGGAATTGAGCCGAAGCTTGCCTTGCTTGTGGAGGACTTCCCTCCACCGCTGCTGCTGGCTGGCTGGCTTTGGCACGACCTCCCCGGTTGCAATCGATCCGTCTAAATCCTGGCGGCGTTCCATTCGGAAGACACCCGAGGAAGCTGTACCGGCCATTGCGAAGTGTCGCTGGGTTGAGTTCTCTGTTGAGTATGACCTTGTATGTCGTCTTTGGTTCACCGGTTTGAGAATGGAACTTCCTTTGCTGGATCAAAGTGTACCAAAGAAACAAAATATATCATATTGTAATAATGCACCAAAAATACATTGTTTGATGTTTGGTTATATATATATATATTTTAAAAAATGGGGAAGCAGATTGTCCTTGAGGCATATTTCGTTGAATGTTACAGCAGCCACTAAGTTGATTATTTGTGTTCCGGATGCTTCTATGGCTCTAATTCTGGTTTTCTGTTCTCGATGAGTTTCTGTAAAAAGTACGCTCATGGTCAAAGTGTAAGTGATAGTCATATACAATATCATCTTAGGACTAGTTTCGGTCCAACTGCAGGCACAGCTACCGACGGAAATCACAAAGAATAGTAGCTATCTTGCCATGCCTTCTTTCCCACGAAGACTGAAACAGGTAGCCGGGGCGCTGCGAGAAAACGCTCAAATAATCCCAAGGCGAGCAGACAGGGCCCAAGTCTTCGTGGTGCTGGACGAAGATGATTAGCTCACTAAAGTCGATGATATGCTCCAGGATACTGGGAAGTCTCGTGGCGACCTCTTCATCACCTCAAATGTCAATGTCAGAGGCTTCCGCTTTAATGGTCTATCATTTTAAACCGTAAAGTAGAGGAGAGCACAAGAACGAACTGTTCTGTTTTGTATTCAGCAGCTAGAATAGTCAAGCCTGTTTTTGCTGGGGGCGCAGCTGACATAGCCTGGAAGTAGTGGTTCAAAGCCGTTGCCTTCGTTGCTTCTGCAGGATTATTCCGTGGCCCCAGATAGGTTATGACCGACTATGTAGGAACCACCGTTCTAAAGGAAGTGACAAAATTGCTGGAGTCTGGTATGTTAGCACATCCAGATTTTTGTGCAAAAAATCAGTACTCTGTACTCTTCGAAGGCCTACAAAGTACTCTTCTATGTTTCTACAAAGTATACTCGAGGAAATTAAGATCCGGGATATGACTTGATATTTATTTCCTGGTTTCGCTTCGTCGGTGACCTTGGCCTCGCATGGGGCTCCTGCCAGCTAGCGGCTCCGGTGAACATTTTGAGTTTAAAGCTCTGCTGGCTATTCAACTTGGTTTCCGGGCTGTGGTCGCGTGACTTGGTACCTAAATGTAATCGCCTGTGTTTAATGCTATTGTCATGATGTGTTGCCGGCTATCACCCTCCAAAGAAGGCTAACGGGGGCTAAATGATGGCCGGTCCTATTCCTAGAATTCTAATTGAGGCAAGTTTTTAGAACTCAAGTGGGACGCCATATTTGCAAGGGGGCCTGTGGAAGTGGGGGAAGGGGCGGGCGGGAGGGGATTGAAGATATACTGCAAGGTGCGTCTCGGATCACAGTCAGAGGGCGCCGTTGCTGTGGAAAGAGTGGACTGGGGTGCCATAGCTGCTTTTTTAGGTGTTTGGGAGGGGGTGGCATTGACGCTCGAAGGTGGACTCATGGTTTCCCATTGCTCCTCTGTGAATCCGCATGTGATCAAACCACACCTTGATGATTGGCACGATTTTGATACATTACACGATAACTGGCGGGGATTTGAGCCTGGTGCGTTAGGGTCGTGAATCCAGTTTTTACCGCTGAATCCCCCGAACACTAAAACGGTCCGTCGCACTTTCACCGGTAGGTTGTTTTTTCCCAGAATACTTGGTTCCACCCAGAGCCCACGACCGCGGGCATTACGCAGGATCAACCTTGTGACACCTTCCCCAATGCTCGGTATCTGTTGCAGCCCTCTGGCGCCATTGTCCTCTCTGTGTCCTGCCATAGTTTTAACGCCACCGCTGTGACTCACTGCGCCATCAACAGCTACGCTGTCTCAGCGCTGACCAAAACATTGCCCGCCTGTTCGTCCGTGTATGAAAGAATGCAGCCTTGGACGCTCTCTTATGCACGGAACAAGCTGCAGCTTTTCAGTTTTCCCTTCTTGCCGATGCTGACAGCGTTAAGGTTCCTGTTGTGTCACCGGAGCGCAAAACCCAGCTGGTTTGCGGTTTGTTCGAGTTTTTTTATCTGCTGTACCAGACATACCTTTTGAATTCTCGGGAACTGCAGCGAGGTGTCACTCCCAGTCGCCGCTAATTTATACATAAGCCTGGTCTCTGGGGATCACTTCATGTTTCGGAAAGATCCAGTGTCAAGATAAAATATCCTCCCCGTTCAGACCGGTAAGAGGCGAGCGCTGGTCTCAGGGTGCCCCGAACGCTCGTTCCACGGAGCCCACCCCCTCTCCCCGATTACTAGTTTCAGAAGCCTTGAGAAGTGGTGGTCTCAAGGACCCCATTTCTGACTCAGGAACTCTTTCAAGTGTCGGTATCGGTGGCTCCCCAGTGGTGGTTTAGGGGACTCCCGAAAGTAGATCTCAGAGTGCCCACAAATGCTGGTTTCATCCTTCCCCGAGTCCGATCTCAGGAACCCTCCGCGTAGGTGAATCAAAAGTGACCCCCCATCGAGGGGCGCCGCCACGGAATTTTTACAGGGGGCAGACCCGGGCTGGTGGTGACCGGGGGAGGCGAATTTTGAGCATATTCGGTACCTGACAGCATTAATGACGATGGACTAAAAATTTGGGGAACATCCCCCTGGTTGGTCAACAGGGGGGACGCATCGCCCCGCTCCCCCCGATTTCGGCGCCCATGCCCCCATCGAAGATTTAGGATCCGCCTATGGTATTGGGCCCCAAGAGTCGTAGTCAATGGGGCCGTGGCTGACCTCAGGGGCTCTGTATCAGGGCCAAAGAGGGCCAAGATTGTTTGAACATAGGGCCTGAGTATTGGTTTCCGTGCCATCTTGGTATCTCGAGGCCCAGCGTGTTAGTCTTAAAGGCCCCTAAATCATAAAAAGTGTCCCGAGCGTTGGCCACAGGTCAGTCTCGGCGATGCAGGTCCCCCTCAGCCTGAATCTTGGTCAATGATGTGCACGAGTGGAGGCTTCTAGACCTCCCCTCGAATCTTCGTAAAGGGCTCCCTAAATGTTGGTCTGGGCTACCTCCAGTCGTGGCCATGGGGTCCCCAGTCGTGGTCAAGGTGCCAAAAGGTGCCGGACTTCTTAAAGGAGCGTGCATGTTTAGGGGAAGAACTAATTTAAGGACTCCATTTAGTGTCAGCCGGAACCTAAAGTTGGAGCTGGTCCTCCGAAATGTGGCCTTCCCCCCACTCGCGAGCCGGTGGCGAGACCCCTGAAGTACTGCACACTTAACATTGCATCCTGGAAGGACAAAAATCCCGATTGTAATGATAATCAGTCACAAAAAGCACCAAAAGTTGTCTAATGCATATCCCATTCATTGATGATAGGCACACGGGAGATGACCGTGGGCAGCAGCGCCACCTGCAACTTACACAAATCGTTCAACCCCTTACCGTGGAACTACCGTTAAATCTTCAGCATTGGTTGGTGATGTCGACCAAAATACTCAGACGCCAATGTCGATAAAATACCGATCGCAAACGGCACCGGGCAACTCATATGAGCTTATCTTATCTGGATTATTGCGGACCGCTTCAGTGCTTAGCTAACTTTTGAATGCCGAATTCGGCGTATTTATAATTGCAATGCGTTGTTCTGGGGTTTTACGAACGATGCAGGTTTGCCATTAAACTACGGCGGTAAAGCGAATCTAACAAATTAACACTATCTTGAAGTATTACTTCGTCAGAATCCTAATTCAGACAAATCATTATCTATTCGCCCTGAGACGTGAATAATCCCACAACCTTTCATAGAGTATGTCACGACAGGATATAGTGCCGATGACTCGATAAGCTGGGCATTAAGAGTAATTCCTAGACGAACTCCGGTCTAGTGGTGGGTGGGGACAGAGGAGAGGAGTGGAGTGGAAGATGAGACCGAAACTGGATAAACTGGCTTGAAGAGGCCAGCAAGACAGTTGGACTAAATCGATAATGGAGACATTGGCATAGGTCCGCCCTGGTTAGGAGGAAAGCCAATGAGCTTAGATCGAATTCTACAATTCTGGGGGACGTCCCCTTTTTCACGAATTGGGGCCTTACGCGCCGCCACCCCGCTTTCGACGCCCACGGGAAGAGATATGTGTTTAAGGGCACTTCAGCTTCTTGCTATATGTGTGTTCGCCTCTCCCCATATGGGAAATCAGTTTCGCCACGAATCGCGCTTGCAGCATGGCCAGGCGCCGTCCCCCGAGGCTCAGCCTGACCGGCATGAGGGGATGTTGTGAAGGATAAGCGGGGCGGCTGTCGGCGCTCGTGTCGTGTTCGGCGGTAACACTGCAGACAACGTGGTGCCAACGCCGGTGGCGGCCGCCTGTCACATCTCACCGAAAAGTAATCGCACCGCAAATATGGTCAGACCTGTGTGCGGCCTTACAGCCGCTCCTTCTCGTGTTGCTCAGCTTCCGACGAGTCGCGGTGTAATTGGGAGTGCAGCAATCTGTGTTGATGGTGAGTGTGCTGTCGGTGGGACATGTCCGGACTGGACCGGGCTGATTTGCACCACTAATTGGCCGTGTGTCGTGCCGGCTGGCTGGAGGGCCGATGGACCGGTGAACACGGGCTCGGCACGGAAGCCGGGCGGGTCGGCTCCGCTGGACCGTGGCTGTGGGTCGGGCCAGAACAGCTGCCCGGGCGCCGCACGGGGCCGCCCGGGCTCGGCACCGACCCATACCTGCCGACAGCCAACAGCGCCGCTGTGCACGGCGGCTGGGACAGACGACGCTTTGAGCGGAAGTGACCTGAACCGGCGGGTGAAATACATGGGGGTGCTGTTTTTTGGTATTATAATTGATATACTAATATAATTTCCCCCCAACCAAGGACAGTATTCTTATGTAAATGATAGCACATTCCACAAGAGGCTTTATTGTGGCGCCCTTAAACACAAATAACAAACACAAGAAGCCTTACCGACATTGGCTTTCATATTAATTCGGCTTTAGCTGGAAGCTAAGCGCTAAAATGCATATGTACTGTGCTGTAATAAAGTTATCTTTAGAATTCATCAATAACCTCTCAGCTTTTTCCATTCGGGTACTAGTGCGTGCATCTTTGAATTTTTAAAATATTAAGTATTAAACTCAAAACGAAACTACATAGATGAAATTGGTGTGGACGTACCTGGGTATGAACTTTTCATCCATAAACCGTTTAAGTCAGTGTCTGCTGTCTGTTTTTGACAAACAGACAGCAGACAACGACGATGGTGACGACGAGATAGCAAAACAAAAACTGTTACGATGGCTTCAGATTATTTTTGCCAAATTAGCTGTTTCGATGACATTCAGTTGTCAACAAAGTGCTGGCTGGATCCAAACTGGAAATCCATTGCCGCATTGCCGCTAATGCTTTTAATAGGGTGTAACACTACTTAGATAGGGTCTCGATGGGTTCAAATTCGAATTGTCACTGCAGCTGGCGAGTTTCCAGCTACACTGGAAGTGGCTGACTTTCTTGAACCGGCCTGCGAAGTGGGAGTTGTCAGTTCGGACAGTGTGGTTGATTGTGGGTGTGTTACTGGCCGCAGCACCGCGCTTGCTGGCCTCACACCACCACTGGAATGCTGACGGCGATGGTATCGACACGGGCGCCGGCATCTATGTGGAGGGTTTCCTGGCCAAAAACATTTAGATCCTACTGGGCCTCTATCTGAGGCCTTCACAAGTGCAGGGAAATCCGGTTGGACACCATGATTTTATCTTCAGACAGTCACAGATACAAAGGGGTTGGGGGCAGGGGGTTCAAGCCAACCCCTTTCCCCCCGAAGTTTCAGAGTGCCTATTTAATGACATGGCCCGGCGTTGTCCGAGGTAATGGTGGGAGGCAATGCGACTAAATCAACAAAAATGGCAACGCTTGTCTAGATCTAAAACTATCAAAATTCTCTGGAAAATCCCATTTAATTATTCAACGGTTGGGTTATCATTGGGCGTGCCCAACCCGCGGCACCGGCGTGGCTGGGGCTGTGGCAGGTTCCGACGCTGCTGTCCGGCGTGGCTGGGGCTGTGGCAGGTTCCGACGCTGCTGTCCGGCGTGGCTGGGGCTGTGGCAGGTTCCGGCGCTGCTGTCCGGCGTGGCTGGGGCTGTGGCAGGTTCCGACGCTGCTGTCCGGCGTGGCTGGGGCTGTGGCAGGTTCCGACGCTGCTGTCCGGCGTGGCTGGGGCTGTGGCAGGTTCCGGCGCTGCTGTCCGGCGTGGCTGGGGCTGTGGCAGGTTCCGGCGCTGCTGTCCGGCGTGGCTGGGGCTGTGGCAGGTTCCGGCGCTGCTGTCCGGCGTGGCTGGGGCTGTGGCAGGTTCCGACGCTGCTGTCCGGCGTGGCTGGGGCTGTGACAGGTTCCGACGCTGCTGTCCGGCGTGGCTGGGGCTGTGGCAGGTTCCGACGCTGCTGTCCGGCGTGGCTGGGGCTGTGGCAGGTTCCGGCGCTGCTGTCCGGCGTGGCTGGGGCTGTGGCAGGTTCCGGCGCTGCTGTCCGGCGTGGCTGGGGCTGTGGCAGGTTCCGGCGCTGCTGTCCGGCGTGGCTGGGGCTGTGGCAGGTTCCGGCGCTGCTGTCCGGCGTGGCTGGGGCTGTGGCAGGTTCCGGCGCTGCTGTCCGGCGTGGCTGGGGCTGTGGCAGGTTCCGGCGCTGCTGTCCGGCGTGGCTGGGGCTGTGGCAGGTTCCGGCGCTGCTGTCCGGCGTGGCTGGGGCTGTGGCAGGTTCCGGCGCTGCTGTCCGGCGTGGCTGGGGCTGTGGCAGGTTCCGGCGCTGCTGTCCGGCGTGGCTGGGGCTGTGGCAGGTTCCGACGCTGCTGTCCGGCGTGGCTGGGGCTGTGGCAGGTTCCGGCGCTGCTGTCCGGCGTGGCTGGGGCTGTGGCAGGTTCCGGCGCTGCTGTCCGGCGTGGCTGGGGCTGTGGCAGGTTCCGGCGCTGCTGTCCGGCGTGGCTGGGGCTGTGGCAGGTTCCGGCGCTGCTGTCCGGCGTGGCTGGGGCTGTGGCAGGTTCCGGCGCTGCTGTCCGGCGTGGCTGGGGCTGTGGCAGGTTCCGGCGCTGCTGTCCGGCGTGGCTGGGGCTGTGGCAGGTTCCGACGCTGCTGTCCGGCGTGGCTGGGGCTGTGGCAGGTTCCGGCGCTGCTGTCCGGCGTGGCTGGGGCTGTGGCAGGTTCCGACGCTGCTGTCCGGCGTGGCTGGGGCTGTGGCAGGTTCCGACGCTGCTGTCCGGCGTGGCTGGGGCTGTGGCAGGTTCCGACGCTGCTGTCCGGCGTGGCTGGGGCTGTGGCAGGTTCCGGCGCTGCTGTCCGGCGTGGCTGGGGCTGTGACAGGTTCCGACGCTGCTGTCCGGCGTGGCTGGGGCTGTGGCAGGTTCCGGCGCTGCTGTCCGGCGTGGCTGGGGCTGTGGCAGGTTCCGGTGCTGCTGTCCGGCGTGGCTGGGGCTGTGACAGGTTCCGACGCTGCTGTCCGGCGTGGCTGGGGCTGTGGCAGGTTCCGGCGCTGCTGTCCGGCGTGGCTGGGGCTGTGACAGGTTCCGACGCTGCTGTCCGGCGTGGCTGGGGCTGTGGCAGGTTCCGACGCTGCTGTCCGGCGTGGCTGGGGCTGTGGCAGGTTCCGGCGCTGCTGTCCGGCGTGGCTGGGGCTGTGGCAGGTTCCGGCGCTGCTGTCCGGCGTGGCTGGGGCTGTGGCAGGTTCCGGCGCTGCTGTCCGGCGTGGCTGGGGCTGTGGCAGGTTCCGGCGCTGCTGTCCGGCGTGGCTGGGGCTGTGGCAGGTTCCGGCGCTGCTGTCCGGCTGTTGCAGGCACCGTGGAACTCAGACAACACCTGTGGTGGTGTTCGCCAGGGTTCTCCAGTCGGTAGGTGGGTGCTGTGACCTGACCTGAAGCAGCACGACTGTGCTACGGTGTGCGCTTCAGCTGATGGCTGGTGCTGCCCTGCTTTTTGAAGAAGGGAAATGAACGCAATGTGTCAAAATCTGACTAACAACATATTCATTTATGGCGTCTGCAGCTGGCACTCGGCGGCGATATGTGGCTTGCAGTGATGTATGATATCTCTTGAACCTTGGCTCCGCCTGACAAATCAGCGCTCTCATTTGGAAAACTGGCTGGCTTTTGATCAGGCTTGTGGCATATGCAGAGGCTGCTGAGTGCTATTATTAATTATGACGAGTGGTTTATCGCCATGCAGGTGCCATCGTCATTGTCATTGCAATCTACAGAGCACTTCTAAGTATTGCGGAACATGTTATCGAATTGTGTTACCAAGAGTGAATAGGTTTGATGGTTTAATGCGAAAAAATAGGTTGCAATTGACAATAAAAATGCGCAAAGAAGATGGATGGAATTATGGTTCCCAAATCCACGCTGGGCGCAGGACGCTAGGTTCAGCTCCGAGGGACGTGGGATTAAAGCTCCTCGTCCGCGAAGCCATTGCGGTGCTGCCTCACGCAGCTTGGGGCCTGAGACGTGGTAGGTTTCCCGTCATTTTTGCTCGACATATTGGAAGTTAAGTAGCGCAGCCATCTCTGATGCGAGTGGCGAGGTTGTGTATTAAGTTGGAGGGCCTTGGGTAGAAATACCGGGATTAACGCACCGACTCAAGGACTAATCACATCCGACAATGGTAGTTGTCAGTTTTTTATTGGACTTGTTTAAAAGTAGATGCTGGAGAATGCGGGATGTTATTTTCTCAAATATGTCTTTGTCAGGGTATTGGCCAGTGCCAGTGAACCTATTACATGTCTGGTGGTAGTTTAGCTGGAGCGGGGTCATACTGAAGTGTTTTCTTTACATTTGTGACATTCCTCCTCTGTGCCCATTGGAGGTGGAAATCGATAAGTCTTGTCCTGCCATTGCACTGGCTGGAATGAACACACTAGTCGGTGCAGACGTAAATCATTAACCGAAACAGGACATTGCTTTGTGTTCGTGAGCGTATCCCGACCTTGCACTTGTGTGTTTCACTGGTTTACACGAGGGTCGATGGGCCCAGTGTCCTGGAAATGCTCCGAATTCCAGTGGTTTCGGCTTCCATGCCGCACCCCGATACAAGCCTCCGTACTTGGCCTTGACATTGAATTAGAAATGATACCGCTCGTCTGCGCTGTCCTCCCGAACACGCCCGTACAATCGCGTGCTTGGCGAGTCTGAACTCAGCCGAGCTTCTGCTCAGCATAGGCGGGGGGGTGGGACAGGAAGACTATGCCCTCCCCAGTATTGAAGATTATTAAATACTAACCATATGCTGTTGACTGGGAAGAAATGACCTAAAATACACCTTGACCCCCTCTCCTCCCCACCGAATGTGTTGGACATGCTTACGCTTATGTCGTCCAGCCTCGGAAGGTCACCGTACACATCTCTTGTGGTATCTCTGAAGAATGTGACCGACAATGACAGTGGCACCGAAGAAAAGGCCATTGTTGAATGCCATGGAGGGTTTGTTTGCCATGCCGTCATGTCTTGCATCTTCTCTCGCCCCAGATGGCTGTCAAAGCGAGGGATGGATAGTATGAGCTGACTTATGGTGTCACGAGCCCGGTAAAGTAATGCAACTGAAATTCGTTCTCTGATGGCATTACTATCCATTGTCACGCTGTGCATGCACTTCTTTGTGGAATGCTGTCTGTTACATGCCTGTCCCACAAGAACTTTGGGGGACACATTCACGGGTGTCCTCAATACGCCAAAGCGTATTGGATTTAACTCATTTACGGAAGGAAAGTTCAGCCGTATGGTTTAAAGTGGCATGTTCCAACACCCCAAAAGTCACCATTGTGTTCTCTAACATGCGTTTTTGTTTCTGCTGCGCACAATAAGCCTAATTTGGGGACCATAACTGCCTTTGGCTGTAACGCTTCAATAGGAGCGTGGGCGCTCTCCTTCCATTCCAAATCAGTCGATTAATTATGCGATTTCATATTGGCCGGTTTACCTGTGCATATTTCAGTCAGGTAATTGTGGAAGGGAAAGCCCGGCAAAAATAGATCTGCTAAATCTAAATGTATCGCCCCCTTGTCTGGGTATCCGCAGCCGCTGTGCCGTGTGTGGGGCATGCCTGTCCCTGACCCTTACATACAGCGAATGCTAGGGAATTCCCTATTGTGCAAATGTTAGCCGACAGAGCAGGCAGTGGCCTGAGTTTGAGCTCTGTTCCAGCTGTCGGCAGGCTGAGGAGTAAAGCTGGCAGGGCCGTCAAGTTTACAGATCTATCAAAATTACACCTCTAGTGAACAATAACATTTATTTGTTTCTCCCCATTCTTCTCAGTGCTAATTTCGCCTTACCGGATCACGGTTAAAAATGTGGTTGGATCTTTGCATATTCTCTCAGGTTTTAGCCTACATTGGAATCATGGGCGAATCGTTTGGGCGATGACGCCTTTTTAGCGTTTAAGGACGTCCGGACCCTGTGGCCCTCTAGATGTGCCATCGCTAAAAACTGTTTTTCGGAGGCGAACCAGGCGTGAGTGCCCTGTTTTCGGGCGCATTTCATTGCTGGCGGCTCGTCCAACGTCAACAGGAGACCCCGCTTTAACTATTACTATCTACTCCAGACAGGGGGGCACTTGGGGAAAAATGAGGCTCGTTACTTCTTGATACAGCTTTTTGAGTGATAAACATTGGAACGTAGCAGGGCATTCGCTCCCAAAACTTTTGGGAATGCGAGAGACCCAAAACGCGGCCCAGTCCAAACTTAGTTCGGAAGGCATCGTCCCCCAAAAATGTTGGGACTAGATAGTCCGTTTTATTTTACGATAACCCATCAGAGGAGGTCGGAAAGTGGCTTGTGGTACTCCTACACGCCCCTTGGCAAGAACACCCTCGGGGCTCTCCTCAGGCAGCCTGTGGGGAGGCTGGAATCGCAGGGGAAAATCTAGTCACTCTGCCAGGAAAACTTGACTCAAGCGGGCTCTAGACCTCAGAGTTCCTCGCCAGTTCGTTACATAGCTCACTGGGCATAAATACAGTTTAGAAAACTCGAGGCAGACATCACAGTGCGACGTGCAATGTCTGCGTGCCTATCAACGGGCTCAAAGTTCAGTGCACAGTCAAATACATCTGTTCACCCGTCGTCCCAGGGAGCAGTTGTGTTTAACATTTCTAACTGCGGAAGTGTCTGCATTGAACAGATGAAAAGTTTGGATAAGAATAGAGCTCTATGTAACCCTGCGTTCTGTTACATAGTGCTGCAAAACTATTATGGTGCTATTGTGCCTCACTCCAGCGAACTTGGCTACTGTCTTGCTTGCACCGGAAGGCAGCCTTGATTAGTGAAGAGATAATCGAGCCAATGGAGGAGAATTATGGCCACGAATTTATGAAAATAATATGCTAAATGAATGGCCACGAGCATACATTTGGCCACTGCTGTTTTATTTGACAAATGTCCGCTGAATTTACCGCGAGACACGTGAACGCGCCTCCACCAATCAGCGTCCAGCATTAAAGCTACCGCGTGCCCGCGAGGCACAGAGGTGAGAGGGGTCACGGCTGCGGAGTGCGTCAGTCTAAGCTAGAATAGGGCTGGGGAGGAGTATAGCGGAGGAGTGGTGTTGGTTAATAACTGTGTGATTTTGAACTGAGCAAGGGAAATGGGATATGGGACATTCAGTGCTTTTTCTTCAGTATACGTCAATACGTAGGATGGGTGACGTCTGTACGGTGGGCTATATTGACGGCTCTGGAGAATAAATACCAAGTTCGTAATAGAGTGGGAGTAATCGTCAGAGTTCGATTGATTTGAAAGTTTTGCAACATAAAGTAACTGCTTAGCGCGCAATGGTGAACCAGTTATTTTGTTAAAAGCTGCATCTGCCGGACAAAAGTTACCTACCCGTGGCCAGCATTGTGCCAAACGCAGTGAGGGCGGGCGCCAACGTGTTGAGGCGGCCGCGCCGGTGTAGACGGGCGCCACTTCCTGCAGCCAGCTGACGGCTTTATACGTTTGAGTGCACCAAGGCCAGAAGCCCTGTGTACGACGGGTAACAACACCCGCTCCGGGATGTGGTCATGGCGAAGTGCACCATGTTTAAACACCGGCACAGACCTATGTATGGAATGGTCATTGTCGTGAAAATCACATATCTATCCAAGCAGGGAAGGCTGCTGATTTTGCGATAAGGATCTAGTGTTGCAATCCTGGTGAGGGGCCTAAATAAATAACGTAACGCACATTTTTAATCGTGCCGCCGCGCTACATTATATTTACGAAATTACGGCCTCGAAAAACCATGTTTTGCCCTTACTCAGTCCTCTTTGCCCCCCACTGCCGGGCTTCGTTTTAGGCTACAACGGGATAGATGTGGCCGTATTCAGGTTTGTGCATGTTGCCGGTCCGTGAGCACAGCGGCCTCACCACCCTGCACCCTGCATGGGACTGCCCGGGACACTGCGATCGCATTGGCACCCACCGTTTTCCTTATACCAGCCTCCTGCGATGGGCCGAGGCATCTCCTTAGTGAATACTGGTTCACAGTGAATATAGATGCTAGATAACCGGAAACTAGCATCGGAACTATCGAACCTGACGATGCTATCATTGGCGGAGCCCAGGGGGCAACGGGAGGGGCAGGTGCCCCGATCAACATAGACCGCGCCCCAGCGCTCCCTGGAACTGCCCGGCGCCCCCTGAAATGTCGCTTCCCACCCCTTCCCCCCAGGATGCACGTTGGCGCCTCTCGGATAGGTCAAACCATAAGAATCGGCGTCCTTGGGCCAAAAACACCCCGTCCAGGCTCAAATGGCGACCTTTGACTCAACTGCTCCCCCAGTGACCAAAGTGCCTTATCCCACCGGAAAAAATGTGCCTTTGTCTGGGGGTCATTTTACGTGGATTCCGTCAGGACTACATCACTTGCAAAGCCCCGTGTACAGGGTGCAAAACGACAGAACATGGGTCGGAGAGAATAAGTAAACCGGTAGTTTTTTATTCACAAAGCAGTTGTTTAAAACCTGTGTCTCCTGGCCAGCCCGAAGCGTCACCGCGACGCTGACGGTGCTGTGCGCCGTTCAATGTACCGTCGCATGACTCCGCCAGAAAGCCCCGCTGTTGGCCATCTGGCGCCGCCCGTTACCGATGGGCGTGAGTCATTCTTACTCTTGACCTGAAGCAGGAACTTTGTTATCTGTCGGCAAGCGTTATTGTCGACCACGATACCATGCAGCTGTCTGTGCTGGTGACGCGGGGATTTAGGTATTGTACACTGGTGAATTATCATATTGGCTGGACCACAGTCAAGCTGTGGGCTGTTTGTGGTCCATCCATGTTGGCCGATTTCTCAGATTTCTCACAAATTCAACTGCGGGTACACGGAGCCGTTACGTGGATAGTATTGCCCAAACTGGGCAACATATTGGCCGCTATGGGCGTTATCCCTTCTGCCCTGTTCTATGGTAATGTCAGATGTTGGTGTAAATCAATTGCATTCCCACTCCTCGAACGAGGAAATTACATGACTGGTAAATTCGAAAGCCATTGCTTTTCTCCACAACTCCAAGGAACGTTGGCACCAATCTTGTCGTGTTCTTTCTGTCCAGTCGCCAGTGATCGCCAGAGTGTCTCAGGGAAACCGATCCCGGGGTTTTCCTCCCACGCGGGCCCATGGTGGCTTAACAATACCTATGAACTTCGCTGCGGAAGGACAGTTTCTCCACTTTAATTTTTCATAAAATTTGTTCATTTATGGTAATTTTAAATGGTAATTTCAGAGAATGTCAAATTTTGGCGAGCTCTGACCGCTGAGGGCCCGGGAAAAACGTGATTAAGACCAGTTTTCGCCAGCATTTTACCTATTCAAAGCACTAAGTGTACTGTTGTGGACACACGGACTGGCGTCAGCCACTCAGTGGTTAGACGCGGCTTATGTCGGCAGTTTATGTAATCGTTCTGCGTCGTTCGGCGATGTCCTTTTCGCACGGTGCCACAGCAGCAGCGGTGTGTTTTTTTCTCTCTCTCTCTCTCACTTTCGCCCATCGGCTGAGCGCCGAACCTCAAAGATCACGGGGACTGTTCGGTTTCCGGTCGTCTGCCATCGGCGTCGTTGATTGGTCCATGTCGGCGCGTTGGCGCCTTCTGCGTGCGCCGGATTGGTCGCGGAACGTCTGACGTAGGCAGGTTGTCACACCGATTACCTGCTCATTTTTACCGGCGAAAGGCTATTTCCGGTGTCTTGATTGCTACATCGCCAGAGAAGCGCTGAGTCAGCGACAAAGGTGACCTTGTCTCATTATGCCTGATGGCAGCAGTAACGTCAACGTGGGCGAACGCTTTCCCAGTAAGGAATTCATCGGCTGAAGAAGTCAGCGGTGCGTTTAAAGTTCACCAAGGGAAGGACAGACCATTTGGGACATCGAGGATGCAAGGTCGTAGTGGATCTAGCAAAATTTAGTCAAATCGTGTCAACTCTCAATATTTATCAAAATAAACAAGAAGTGTAGACACAAATTTGAAAGGCGTCGCAACGCCCGGAAACCGCGCCCAAACCTGCGGCCCCCGCAAAATCCCCGCCATCGGCCGGGGACGTGCTGGCGCCTTTGTGGCGGAGTACAGAGGGCAGTTAGTGCGCGTGTACGGCCAGTCGCTGATGTTTTGACACTTTCAGAGCTAAATGTATATACATATGCATGTATACATGACGGGAGCGTTGGAACCTTTCCAGAAGGGGGGGGTGGGCAGCAAAGCATAACTGTATCGAGGGTAAGCTGCTTTGGTGGTTGGCAATGCAAGGAGTTTATCCTATTTGTGTAGACCCGAGAACGCGAAGACATTTCAGAGGCTTAGATGCGAAACATGGCTAGAGTGGGTGGATAGGGGCGAAGACGCGTGGGGCAAGGCAAAGGGCAAAAAAACAAGTTTTTTTAAGAAAATCGGCTATGCCGAAGTGGTGGTGGATGTTCTATTGTTTGGAGGGGGAAGGGAAAGAGCGTTGGGCGCCGAGGGTACAAAAAGAGCTTATTCAGCCAAGGCTGCATTCTGGTTCCACCGAGAGTATCGGAAACGTGCAGCACGTCTGGCAGGATGTGCCGCGCCCTTCTCGCTCTAGTGATGATAGGTATCCCGAGCCGAGAGTCAGGGAGGCTTACGTGGATAGGGGTACATCATTCGTGCGCCGCTCTCCACCTAAGGATCTGGTATACCCGGAACGAATGGCAAGACCACCAGCAGAGTGGGACACACGTACAGCTTGGTGTGTCTCCGAAATGTTTGACGGCGGGAGTTGGGAGACTTAGTCAGGACTTGGTAGTTAGGTTTGTTGTATTGGAAGCTCTTATCCGGCCAATTGGTGTTCTATGTCGAACATGACTTAAATCGCTTCCTCTGACCTTTGTGCGCATATTAAACAAAGATGGGCGCGAAGTGACCAAGTAGTCGAAGCGCCCTAAACCCCCCCTCCCAAAACAAACAACAACAACAACGGGGGGAGCAGGAACATCTATCTGTGGAGTTTCGGTCGCATGACTGCAGAAACTGCAGTGTCGCTAAACCCTCGGCGAGGGTGGGGGGAGGCTGGCGATTCCCCCCCCCACTTTGCAATACAATTCCACTGCATTGAAAGGGGGAAATGCCTGGCTCAATGGAACGTCACCTTTATCCTGAGTCACGATTCCTGGTTTGAAGCCTTGTGGGTTCCATTACTACCTGATCCCCGAAAACCATCCCAGCAGGGTGTAGTTGTCGACTCCGCATGATGTTAGAAATGGTGTGTCGTTAAACCCCAACACTTGTGGAAGTAAGGCGGTGCGTGGAGCACCAGGCGGGTGCGTCCGAGCTATGGTGCAAGGTCGGAAAGTGGATGTCGCAATATTATGTCAGAAGGTCCGGTTATCAGACTTGGAAAATATGCCCAATGCACAGTTGTGCGAGTCGTTAGAAGCCAACCTGGGATATCAAGCTGTAAAGTCCTCCCGAGAGAACTTCCGCAACACCACGTGTTCTCACACTTTGTTGGTCAGAAAAGCTTGAGTAGCATCCGTGACAGTATCTTTGTTTCCCTGCTCAAGGTCCATGCGTGGACGTCGGCGTCGAAAGTGGGAAGGAACGGGGCTGGGTCACCCCACCTGACCGACTCACGGCACGTCCCCGTCCACCAAGTTGTGTCACTCGCCGGGCGCCACTTCGCCTTGTATCACGCTTTTTAACGAAAACTTTGCAAACATTTCCACAGTCGTTAAAGCTGAAATACCTTCGTTGTGCTCTCCTTGATTACTATTGAGTTTCGACTTTGCCTGTCTAATAGTGTCCCTAGGTCGGGCTCCGCCCTGCCAGCAAAACAGTCGTCAATGTCGCTCTTGTGCGCAGACTACACTTTGGCCAATGCGATGCCCCTGTGTACATAGTACACTTTAGCCATTGCAGCGCCCCTGCGTACATAATACACTCTAGCCAGTGTGATACTCCTGCGTACATAATACACTTTAGCCAGTGCGATATCCCTGGGTACATAATTCACTTTAGCCAGTGCAGCGCCTCTGCGTACATAATACACAAGCCAATGCGACACCCCTGCACCACGCCCAGCCGCATTGCATTGATGGGTACGACGTGGTGCATAGTGTATTTATGCAAACTGTCGGGAGTGTACAACACTTGATGGAGCGATTACAGTCGCGCTCCGTCACGCGATTTATCCTTACCAAGAGGCAGGGGCGTCGCCTCGGATTTTTGCGGGGGGGCGGATTTAGACGTAGTAGGTCGGGGAGGCGGAGCCAGTAGTTGATGGCAGTCTTGGCGCATGATATGGAGGCAGTTTACCGAAACCTTATTCGAGATTATTTACAAAACCTGGAGTTGACAGGCCTGCAAGGGCAACATTTTTCGGTCAAGTGATGCATTTGGGGACGTGCCCCCTGTTCGACCAGATGGGGATGCGTCCCCCGCCCCTCGCTGTCGACGCTCATGTCAAGAAGATTGTCACCTCAGCCATGTCAGGCAGCCTGGTGTGTAGCACACCTTCACCTATAAGGTAACAATGTAGTTATTAGGGTACCCGCGCATGGGATGCACCCGTGACTCCCACTCACACATACACAGAGCGTGATGACCCATCATGTGACACTTTGGCGTGCGATGGGGTGGTTCGCTGACATGGGTGCGTGCCGATCCAGCTTCGGTGATCCGTGCGCGGTGCGTTGGCTGCCTGCCCCCTCACCCCCTCGGCTAATGGTGTTTAGGTAATGGACGGGCGCAATGGCGGACCCCGGGCTAGAGTCCGGGGAGGGAGGGGGCGCTGCGCCGGGACCTCGTGAACTGGGCTGAAAGCTTGGCACATTATCCGGTGAGTGTGAGGACTGTGCATAGATATACCTTCTTGAAGCAGGAGACTCCGAATTCCCTGTTTACGTTGCCTTGAACCTTTGGGGCTCGTAACCACCCAGGGTAGCACAGTGAATCAAAATAGATTTTGCGCTAGGGTGTCGAGTGGAAAATTCAGCTCGGAATGTATGGCGAGTGAGTGGAAAATTCTCTTCAAAATGTATGGCGGAGTAAAAATTTTCCAATTTGGGTACTCAGGTGGTAAACTCTCAAAGCCCTTGTTTGAACTGAGGGATGTATATTTCCTTTAATTTTCTCAAAGTGAATATTTTTAAATCGTCCACAAGTAGAATTGTTTGACCATTACCATGTGAAAAATTTGGGTTAAACAGGTAAATCTTTACTAACTGAAACCCCCTGATGCAGTCCCCAATTATTTTTTAAGGAATTGGAGAATTGGCACAAATAAAAAACTTTTTGGGGGCCTCTGAGACCAACCTTTGGGGGAAAGAACTCTGGGAGCCACCAAGACTAACATCTGTGGGATGAAGATCAACTCTTGGGGGGCTTCCCTAGACCAACTCTTGTGCCCTTCTCTCCTCTCCCACACGACCAGCTCTAAAGGGCCCCTGAGACGAAATATCGGGGCCCCCCCTTAGACCAACTCTGCAGAGAGTGCCTCCGAGACCGACAGGTAATGAAAAATGGAAAGGGATTTTTTCATGGTATACCTAGTGCCAAAATTAATTATCTAAGCATACACTGTATAGTTTTTCTGTCCGGGACAACGCCCCTCCTATACCTAAACCTATAATTTTGGAGGCCACTCCTGACCTCAATCACTGCACCTCGCAAACACCTATGCTAGGGCCCAGTAGAGCCTTGGTTTACACTTAACTAACCCAGACGAAACTACAAACTTTCTATCATGGCAATAAACTCTTCCAGACTCTTGCTAAAAGGTTCTTTTCTTTACCTGTCAATTCCCCTACTCCTCTTAACATATATACTCACCTTCATATGAATATGCTGCTTTCTATCAATCTAATCGAAGCTACAGCCTTCTTTCTGCTGCTGTTGTTTCTTCCTTTCGTCTACAATCAGCCAGGCGCGGCGGGTTGCGACAGCGTCAGAGCGACTACTACTTTAAATTTCTGGTCGCTTGCCGCTTGCCGGTCGCATGAGCTACATAATTTGCATTTCAAAAATTGTTCTAAATTAATTTTCTAAATCCTTACTGACTAGAAAATTATACAACTAAAAGTACACAGAGAGGAAGGCTAACAATGTTTGTCAATAACGAATATGAAACCTGCCTTTCAAAAAGCCTAAAGATGCCGCTTTTATTTACTCGATGTAAAGACGGTGTTTTGGTAAGTCCACGCCGTAGACCAGGCATACAAAAAAGTGCCGATGTTTGAAGCGGCAACCATGCGAAGAAAATAATTTTTTAACCATTAACCATTAACCATTGGATGCATTTTTGTTGCCCAAAAAAACATTTAATGAAAATGTAGAGTTTCAATGTATTCAAGTACCGGGCACTTTCAGTTCAACCTAAATATCAGCGTATTTATGCCTAGGGTGTCGTAGGGTGTCGTGAGTGGATTCGGGTGTCACACGGCATGAACGCAGCAATGAAGGCTGATATGGTTAAAATTATTTTCTTCGCAATAAATGGTCAATTTTCTACGATACAATGTCAAAAATATGCTGCTTAGCATACAAATTTCAAGATAATAGCTTTTAACAACAAGATGACCAAAAATGTTTTTTCATTATTCTCGGTACCAGAAATACTCCGGTCTGCGACCTGGGCTAACGCCCCACCGGCGCAGGAGAGCCGCATGACAATGTGCTGAAAGCTAACCATATTTCGTTCTTAATGTATCTCTTCATAAGCCTGCAAGTCAGGTTTATCATTCTTTTCTTTGAAATAACCAATAAAGAGTACGTGGTCATCCCCGGATTCGAACCGGTCGTACCTGTTCAATAGACAGGGCTCCTAACCAATAGACCACCGTGCGACACTACTCACCCTCCCACTAGCTGAATAGCTGTGACCCGTCAGGAGTTCACTGGCTGGTACAACTCCGCCGAATATGCCGGGCCGCTGGCGCCGGGTGCTGTGCTTGTCCCGAAAAGGCACGATATAAGGGTGCTTCTAGAAGACGAACCAAGCATTCTTTTGGCCTGAAATTACTTGTATCGTCGAGCTAGGATCCTAAGCTAGCTTCATGCCAAATTTCTTCCGCTTTCATCCATTTTAAGGGCTTGAAACCATGGTGAGAAGCAAAGGTGGTCCGAGAAATTTAGCATCTTGTAATATATTTTTGACTATATACTCGAAAGCCATTAGAGATAGGTGGGTAGTATAAGTGAGCGAAATGACCGCAAGTAACTTTCCTATTCAGCCATGTCAGTTCTGAGTTTGTGAATGACATGAGCTTGGAACCAGGAAGATGCAAATAAAAAGTTTTTTTACTCAATTTCTATTCATGCCTATAAAACAAAGAATTTCACATTCACAATTTCCATCTCCAAATATTATCAGGCGGAAGCAATGTTCTTTCATTATTTGAAATGGAAACTCAAATCGGTCAATTAGATTGTGAGATATTAACGTTGAAATGAAATGAACCAAAATTCAGTCTTCTGGAAGAACTGTAAAAAGTAGGTCAAAATTTTACGTTTTGCACTCAAAACTATGCATAAGCACTACAAAATTTACCTAGCTACCCCTAGGTAACTGCCTTTCAGCTAACTGAGGCCTGTCTTCTGACATTTCGAGCGCACAAGTCGGCCATCAACTTTTAGCAGGTTTTTTGCGCGCGTGAGAAATGCCGCGTTTTCGCGCAATAAATATTGTCGGATCAGCTCAATTTTTTCCCCTAGCTGGCCCTTGTTATCCATTGAAAAGGACAAATTTCAAGCTCGTAGCTTAAGAAGTAAAAATTAGAAAAATATAAAACAGAAAAAGTTTGAGGCAAAATTTCTCAAAAACTATTTTGGATTTCAACTCGGGGCTTCAGTTTGGGTGTCTGGAGCAGACGGGCTATCATTCTACAAAATTCCAGAGCTCTGACATCAATTCTCAGGACTGACAGACGCCAACAACAACTCCGGTCTGCGACCTGGGCTAACGCCCCACCGGTGCAGGAGAGCCGCATGACAATGTGCTGAAAGCAAACCATATTTTGTTCTTAATGTATCTCTTCATAAGCCTGCAAGTCAGTTTTATCATTCTTTTCTTTGAAATAACCAATAAATAGTACGTGGTCACCCCCGGATTCGAACCGCACCTACCTGATCAAGAGACAGGGCCTCTAACCACTAGACCACCGTACGACAATGCTCACGCTCCCACTAGCTGAACAGCTGTGACCCGTCAGGAGGTCACTGGCTAGTACAACTCCACCGAATATGCCGGGCTGCTGGCGCCGGGTGCTGTGCTTGTCCCGAAAAGGCACGATATAAAAGTGCTTCTAGAAGACGAAGCAAGCTTTCTTTTGGGCTGAAATTACTTGTATCGTCGAGCTAGGATCGTAAGCTAGCTTCATGCCAAATTTCTTCCACTTCCATCCATTTTAAGGACTTGAAACCATGGTGAGAAGCAAAGTTGGTCCGAGAAATTTAGCATCTTGTAATACATTTTGGACTAATTACTAGAAAGCCATTAGAGATAGGTGGGTAGTATAAGTGAGCGAAATGACTGCAAGTAACTTTCCTATTCAGCCATGTCAGTTCTGAGTTTGTGAGTGACATGAGATTGGAACGAGGAAGATGCAAATAAAAAGTTTGTTTACTCAATTTCTATTTATGCATATAAAACAAAGAATTTCATATTCACAATTTCCATCTCCAAATATTATCAGGTGGAAGCAATGCTCTTTCATTATTTGAAATGAAAACTCAAATCGGTCAATTCGATTGTGAGATATTAACGTTGAAGTGAAATGAACCAAAATTCAGTCTTCCGGAAGAACTGTAAAAAGTAGGTCAAAATTTTACGTTTTGCACTCAAAACTATGCCTAAGCACAACAAAATTGGCCTAGCTACCCCTAGGTAACTGCCTTTCAGCTAACTGAGGCGTGCCTTCTGACATTTCGAGCGCACAAGTCGGCCATCAACTTTTAGCAGGTTTTTTGCTGACGTGAGAAATACTGCGTTTTCACGCAATAAATATTGTCGGATCAGCTCAATTTTTTTCCCTAGCTGGCCCTTGTTATCTTTTGAAAAGAACATAAATTTCAAGTTCGTAGCTTAAGAACAAAAAATTAGAAAAATATAAAACATAAAAAGTTTGAGGCAAAATTTCTCAAAAACTATTTGGATTTCGACTCGGGGCTTCAGTTTGGGTGTCTGGAGCAGAAAGGCTATCACCTTACAAAATTCCAGAGCTCTGACATCAATTCTCAGGACTGACAGACGCCAACAACAACTACAACAACAGACCACGACGAGACCCGTCTGAGCGGCCAGAATAGAGCCGCTTGAGAAATCTCAATGCGCTTCGCTCCATGGATTTCGTCATGCGGCTCTGACAACAACAACAGACCACGACGAGACCCGTCTGAGCGGCCAGAATAGAGCCGCTTGAGAAATCTCAATGCGCTTCGCTCCATGGATTTCGTCATGCGGCTCTGACAAAAACAACTTTTCAAGGACGTAAGCATAGAAATCATGTGCACAGATAAACTGCTTTCCAAAAATGTATCTTTCAAAGCGGTCAGCTCATTGTTTTGGCAACACAAGGCTAGGGCGTCTACTTTTTCACTCACGAATTTTGTGAGTGGTGGAATTTAGTGGCGGTGTTCCCCCATTGGAGCTTTCTCCGGTGGGACAGGGGGCAATGAGCGTCTTGCCCGCGCCAGAATTTCGATTCTGTTGTTCCACTGAAATCGGTGGAGATAAGGATGCCAGGTATAATTGGTCAGAAAAATAGAAATCGCCAGATTTTCTTACAGAAAAGCGAAAGAAGCGCAAAAGAGCCGAGTTAATTTGGCGATCTTCTAGTCGATTCTGCTGCTCTCTTTTTCCAGTGGACGTTGGTAGAGGAGGCGATGGAGCTGGCCTTTGTAGTTATTGTTGAGTGAAATTCAATAGTAGTAAGTATTGTTGGAAGTATTGTAAGTAAGTATTGTGAGTATTGTAAGTATTGTAGGTATTGTAAGTAAGTATTGTAAGTAAGTAAGTATTGTTCGAAAATTCAGCAAAAAAATATAAAAGTGAGTGGAAAATTCTGCTTGACTGGGTGTCGTTCTGCACCCAGCACCCCAGGTTTTGGGACACTGGAGTAGCAGCGGGGTTGAATTTCCCATTCTGTGTAAATCAGGAAGGCACTGGAGGTGGGAGTTTCCGGGCCCAGCGGCCGGCCCGGGCCTGCGGGCTCTGGGCTCCGGCCGGACCGGAATGCCTTATACGATCCCATGCCGGGCTGATACCGGGCTTCATTAAAGCTAATTCCGGGCTTCATGTCGACACAGAAAAGTCAGTTTTCTATAAAATGGGTAAATTTTTAGTCTAAGTTGTTTCACACTGATGAAACAGTAGGTATAGGTAATCCCAGACTTTTACCAACAGGGTTTGTGGAAGGAATATAGGATTAGGTTGAAGACATGGGACGTAAGAGAGACATTAGATTCCCCCAAAAAATTATTCTGGATATGGGTCTTTTTCTCTTTGCAAGCTCAATTAAGCAAGTAACTAAACTTGTATCCAAATTGTAAAAAAAAAACACAAATTTACACATCCAACTGTTCTGTCATGTTAATAATCCTGCAATGATAATATGGTTAGACTAGAGATAAAATTGACAACCCGAGCATATTTTTGTCGTATTTGAACTATATTTGGCAAAAATATTTTTAGTATACAAACGTGCTAGCCGTTTTCCGCTTGAAGCCAAAAAATAAAACTTTGCTTATCATGGAACAACAAATATTAATGACACCAGTACTTCAATATAAGTTTAACTGGTACAAGCCAACTGCGTGGGAAATATTATTAATAGTTATCAACATGAAAGCCACGGAAATAGCCAAAGATCAGCATTGTTGCTTACTATTTTTTTGCAGTTTACCGGTGGATATCTCTTTCCTGTCTTTGGGATAGGTTTTAGACAGCTATGTTGGCACAACGCCGCCAGCTGTTTGTGGTTAACTTCGCTCCTAGATGACTGTCCAGCTTAGCTGCGATAAACCTAACAAAAAGAAGTATATTTTTTTTAAGATCACGACACACATTACCTCACGCGCTGAGTCCTGTCATTTAATGCTGATGTCTTGTACCTTTGTGAATATTCACGGCGTAATTTAAAGTTTAAACACATCTGCTGACCCTCACACTATTCTAGCACCCATTACAGGCCTACTCTAGGGGATTCTAGGCATATTCGGTGGAACTAGGATGGCACCGGGGCACCGTGCCCCTCTTAAATTATGAATTTTAACACTTATCCTGTGCCGTTCACGGGAAATAATTGAGTTGAAAACACATGGTGCCTTGCCCTTAACACGCGCCCCGCTGGGGGGCGAAATTCGCACCCCTCCTGGTTTTCCCCGGATAACACAAAACGAAGAGACGCAGAACAACGAAACTCACAGTACCTTATTCTTGATCGATTTTACGCATCTCGCCAAATTGTTTACGTCAGGTCATATCAGGTCAAGGAGTTATCCAAGGTCAAGTGACCCGACCTCAAAACCTAAAATTAAGAGTTTGAAGCGGTGCCTAAGAAGCATCAGCCGACCGATCAGATTGAAACTTTCACAATATGATACGGCCATAAGGTTCTACAAATCTGCTATCTCGGAATTTTTATATTGTTGACCTAAGGTGGGGTCAATTTTTTGGTCACCCCATTATAAGCCTATGGAGAAAATAGAAAGGGCTCGTTTTCGGTAAATACGGGATAGATAAAACTGGAAATGCTCAAACGGTGTATTATTGCCACGATCTTGATCACAAAGTTGAGTTTTTGATCATCTGACCTCTCAAAGGTCATGTCAGGTCACAGGAGCATACAGTGATTGTTTTGCCAATTACTTCTCACTGAATTGAGATAAAGCCCCCATTTTGCTTGCACTGTCCTTGTATTGTCACGGGGAGTCGATTGATATGCAACATGACCATACCAGATCACCCTGTGACCTTGACCTAGCTCGATGTCAGGTCATTCTCACAATTTGACCTAGCGAGGTCACATTATACATCATTCGATTCGCCACAATGAGAGGAATCCAATGATGCATAAATATTTGCTCTAGCTCCGCTGAGTAAAAATATAGAGGATAAACGTACACTGCCCTTTGTAAGCCTATGGGACCTTATTTGACCTATGCTGACCTCAATATTGACCTGACATAAAAATTCTTCGTGTAATTTCTCTTCGTCTCATCAAGAGCTTTCAAACGCCCTCCGTAATTTTCATCTAGCTTTCCTGGAAAATGAGATACGGAGGGGGCGGCGAAATTCGCCCTTCCCAGCGGGGCGCGTCATGCCAGGGACCCCAGCGGGGCGCGTGTTAAATCCGGGTCACCTGTAGCCACCGATTCTAGGGTCTAGGCATAACTTATCAACCCCAAGCAGCAACGATAACTATGACAGTAACACGTAACTGTGCAAAATGATAACACATCACAACGTGTCGCAGTTATTCATGGAAATACTAAATAGAACATGGAAAGAGCAGAGAACAGACGTTTCAACAGTGCTGTTATATTTTCCTAATCGTAGGCTGATGACAGCAGGTGTCGGCAAATGACCAATTTAACACGCAAGCTCTATGGAGCAGTCGTATTTGTGCGCCATTCTAGTAGATTGCTACCAACTAACTTTGTAGGGCCCTGACTCTCAGAGGTGCAGAGTTTATGTGGAGCACATGACGTAGTCTCGAGCTGGAAATAATGTGCGGTGGCGAGTAGTTGGCAGGAAGATGAGGTGGTGGGATGCAGTGGCGCAGAGGTAGCGCATGCGGCTTCCAGGACTGAGGCTCCTGGCCGGCGAGCTGATCTGGACTCAAAGCCGGGCCTGTAATGTTCAATAAGAAGCTGCTGATCCCCAATATACCTTTCTAGCAGGGTGAGGGTTGGCGACGCCATATAACTTCAGCAGGTGGTACGTAGTAAAGTCTCAATACTTTCTGGAATAGGTGGGCAACGATTATCATTATATATCGAAAGCCGTTGATGAAGGGAAACTACTTTTAATGTGATTCAATTTATGCGAAGTTCAGCGTTAAAAAATCGATAGGGAACCGCTCCATCTTTGTTCCTTTCCTTTTCTGAAAGCGCGCTTGTGTTTGGTTTAGGGTTAGGGTCGATGCCGGCGCAGTCGCTGCAGGTGAACCGGCCTTATAGGGAATGTCCCACTTTTATAGTGGGCTTTGAACTGAGATCAGAGTTTTGTAGGGCGTGTTGCGAAACCTCATCCCAAAGTCTCTGTATAAAAATTCTGAAAACTTTAAAGTTCAAAGTCAAGGGGCTTAATACCTTGTTTCAAACCAAGAAAGAATCCCTTTCTCTTCGGCAGCGTATGCCACGTGATAAATGTTAACAACTATCTTGCCTGTCCAACCTGACATGTCACAACCCGCCGCTAGCGGTCAGATTCGTGATCACACGCGATGCTTGGGCCATCCCAGCGCAGTAAGACAAGAGACCACTTAAAGAGACGATATATTTGTTTTAAGTGATTTGAGGTCGAAACAAAGTGTGGTTTCTTGATTTTCAGACCTACTTACATAAATTCTCTTTTTCTAGAATTCCGAAGTGGTATGTTGCTTCTAAGCCCCAGTACTTGCTCTGGCTGGGGTGCTGTAACTGGTGAGTTCAGCTCGCAGTGGCGATTATCGACAGGCGACGCTCACTCTAGGCCGGCTGTTTCTCCGTAGACATCTCCGGGCCAGACGGTCTTCGATCTTCATATCATATCCAACGGGCCTTTGGTAACCACGTGCGCTGCTGCAGTGTAAGACTCGCCGTGCGAGTTATTGGCGGTACGCGTTGCCTGGACGCCTCCTCGTCAGCTGGTTGCTCTGGGGCAGGTTTGTGACCGCTGGTCGGCCCCGTTGACAACTCGGCTACAGGACGTGCTGTCTCGGCTGTCGCCAGTCACCAGTGACCTCCGGCAGGCGTCGGCCGGCTGCCGTCTCGGCCGCCGTGGGCGTTGTCGCTCCGCGTCCTAGTGTGTCTGTGTGTCGGAGTGTGCGTATGACCCAGTTTTGGGCAGTCCCAATCTCGCTGGGCATCGATCGCAGCCCGCCTCCCGGCCATTGGCTGAACTGCGATGTGAGGTAATCCATGGGCCCGCGGCGGTGTAGTTATAGTTTCTGCCCCCCTTCTGCTGCCCCATTATCGTCGTTTTCCAGTGACGGGACGAGCTCGGCTTCCTGCCCACGGGCATTGACGTGCGGTTTATGCTGCGTGACAGATTGATGTCTATTTTCCAGGTCTGATTGTCTTTTACTGCTATCTCAGTTTTTGCTGGCGCTCATTATGCCTGCTGAGAGTGGATAGGATCGATACGGCGAAAAGCGAGCATCTCTTTCTCGCTCTCGCTCTCCTCTTCGCTTCATCTCTTTCGCTCTCTGTGCGTGTAGAGGGCGGAGACTCTTCTGAAATTAGTTTGCGAGTTGGCAAAGCGAATGATTGCCTTAGATTTTGCCTGGGTGCAAGACGACTTTAACTGATGCTAGCATCCGCTGGTCCGGGTGGATCAATCATTTACCGCTTCCAGTTTCCTCCATTCTGTCTAACTTTAAGCTCTTCTTAGCGCTTATGTTGTGTTCAGGCTTGGCAGTAAGCGACCAATCTTACGGACATTTTTTGTTAATATGTAGTTTGCAGGCAGTGGCGGATGTAAGGGGGTCTAGGGGCTCAAGCCCCCCCTCGAATTGTCCGAGTGCCTATGGCTTTTGCATGGCCGGAGGCTGTTGCAAGGCAATGACGGGGAGGCTCGAGCTCCCTAGCCCCCAGAAATGTAGTCCGGGATCCGCCACTGGTTACTAATTAGGTTTTAGTTGAAGGTGCATGGTGTGTCTAAATCTGGCGTTGTTTGACTAGAACACTGGCCAACAGACTCACTTTTCCAGAGTTGTGGGGAGTGGACAAACGTCACAGCATATGCTTCATTTTGCTGTAGAGCTTTAGTCGAAATTAGGAAAACATACTATGTGCCATCTGTACTTTCTCCGTGCTCAGATTTGTACCAGTTCCATACATTCTCTTAATTGAACAATATACATCACCTTATGGACTAAGTCTAACAATTGGACCCTTTATTCCACAATATATCTACATTTATAAATTTGTCTCAAGAGAGATTGAATTGTCAGGACTGCCAATTGTAATAGTTCATTGCAACAGTTATAAGCATCTGCAGAATCAGGATATCCGCCTGAGAGCCGGCTCCGTCGGCGTGTGTGGGAGTCCGTTCGGTCGATCGTGACTACCATCTTGGTAGCTGGTAAGTACCCGGAAGCGGCGCCGCCCGCAGTCTGGTGAGACTGGCCAGCTCAGTAGGGCTGCGGCCGGCGCTGCAGCCGTGGCACGGCCGACAGCTGAGTCGGAGCGCCCGCACCGCCGCGCCGGGCTGGATGAGCGCCGCGCCGGCCACTGGCTCCAGTGTCGCACGTCAAAGGCGGGCCGCGCCGCACGCCAGCCCCTACCGACGATACATTAGCCCGCTAATGGATACGCTTGTCCACCAATTTGACCCGCATGCACACGATAGTTTCCGCCTGGGTGGAGAGCGGGGTTTCATGCTGGCAGTTCGCGCAGGAAACGAATCACGCTGAAGGAAATCTGTCCAGTGTATTGGGTGAAAGAAAGACACGATGTCTGTATTATAAAGTGTGCCATGTTAAATCCTGTACTCCTCAGTTGCCTAACTTTGTTTAATCTGGAGGAAGCACCACATTTATGAGCTTTAAACTGTTTTTGTTGTTTCATGATGTAAACTATCCATGTGTGAGCCAATGGCGCGGATGAAAAGAAGGCGGTCGCTACCACCTGGGTCCGCGGATATGCCTGGTAATGTGGGACACTGCAGGCTCCCATGACCCGCTCTGGCCATGTTGGGTGCCGACGCCGCCCACATGGTGACTACCAGCCAAACGCGTGTGCAATGTTGCAGTCTGGATGCTTACACCCATCTCGGCTCATACTAGCCATTCTTAAGCTTCTTCCTGGCGTCCAGGGCTGAGAACTGAAGTTGGCTTAGTTGCTTCCACTCACGTAGACATACCGGGTGTATAACAGGCGGGCTGGGCTATTAGGCTAGCGTCCGAGAAATGCGCACAGCGATTCAGGATACCAGCAGACGACATAGAAGCACAAATCAGCGGCTACAAGGAACCGAGTAGGAGGCGCGGTGGGGCGCCAAGCCGACCCTTCGTTGGATCGCCTGCGATCGAGTGGTGACCAGCGGGAGTATAATAGTAGATAGAGTAAAACAGAGGAGCTCGGCCCACCTGACTCCGCTTTCAGTATGCATTGTCAACCCTGGACACAGCTACAGGACAACTGTGAATGGAGGATTTATCTTCATCTTACGGAGATTGGCTTGGAAATAGTATGTGAACCAACTGAGTGAGATGAACCCAAAGGAACTTTTTGACACTATGCCAGCATGTTCTTTGGACTTGTACTCCACTCAGTCGAAGCGTCTTGAAGATCAACCACTCTGAATCGCTAGCTGGCTTTATACGGTGTAAAGTGGCAAAGCTGTGCGGTACAGGTGTCTGGAAGGTGACTCTAAATTGACGGTGTTGCAGTGTTCCAGTGATGGCCGGCCGTCCACTTTTAGCCGCTGACCTCTGCTCTGCCATTTTGCCACCCCCGCCAGACACTGGCACGTCTGGGAAAATCATATCTGTCACTTCTCAATGAGACTTTTGAAAGAACCATTTATTCAAAGAAAAACAAACAATGACATCGGAAGGACGCCGCTCGTAATGCTCTGAAGGCGCCACCAGGTGGTCTAAAGCCGCCCCCCTGAGGCTTCGCTCCCCATAACTCAGCTCTCAGCGAAATCCTAGATCCGCCACTACTGTTCTGTTCACTATACTCACCTCTCTGTTGTGAACTCTTCGACCCGACCTGTTAAATGACAGATTACAAAGAAATGCTTGTGCACTTGCAGAGGCTGATACATTCAGTGCTACCGTTTCGGAGGACGCCAGCCTTTCGGAAACTAACGCAAACTTTGAACGATTTCGCTGGAAGCCTCTCGAGTGCTGATTCCCACGCTAATTTTTCCCTTCGTGCTGAGCAGTGCCCTCGATTTCCACTTCCTAACACGCACCGGTGACGCGTGTTTGCGAAGCCCCGAGGCAGTAAGCCGCAGTTGAACCTGCGCCGCGTGTTGGCGTGCAGCGCTCTCAGCAGGCGAGACGGTGCGTCGCCGGGCGGGGGCGGCGCAGGCTAGAGTTCAAGGTGGCGACCTTGTCGGTGCAGGGCCGGGCCTGTGGCGCGCTCCCACCCATACCTGAACCTGGCCTGCCGCGTTGCGTGAGCCAGTTGCAGAGGCGGCAAGTCTTTCGTGCGATGTTTTGACATGTCTGGATGACTGCGGGCCGCGGCTATCGACTGATTTATAGCGCTTACAACGAAACGGGAACGCAAGTGTCTAGAGCTATAGATTTGTATCTTTTAGATGCCCGGATGCTGATGTTAAAGGTATGTTGAAATCTGTTAATTTTTTGCATGTTTTCATCCTTTGAGTTTCTTTCTGATGGATTGCTTGGGGCCCAGGAAAATCAATAAAGTTTAGGTTACACAAGTTATTTTAAACATGTTTTTATGTTAAGGTGGCGGCTACTGTCCCTCTTTCTTGGCACTCCCAGGCATCTCAAGAAGGCTCTGCCGCTGTGAGTGCCCAAGCACGCAGTAACAATGACGTATTAAGCGCAATAGCAGGAGTTTAACTCCTTCCTAAATTTCTATCCGAAATGGGCTGGCTTTAGCTTTTAAGTCGACGTCGTATCAGTGGTCCTCCCGCCTGTTTTATGAATGTGAATGGTTTCCCTTTGCTATTCTTGGGTTCCGCCGGGCAGAGCCGTGACCAGTTATAAGTACTATCCGAGCCATTTGACAGGGGTGGCATCTCGAGCATTCCAAGAGGTGGTACTCATGGCAGTGGATTCACACTTCAATCTTAGTTTTCCGTGGTAATTTTCACTAAATTGTCATTATACTTTGCGTCGCTCCATTAGCGTTGGTTGAAGACATTGAGCGGCCATGCGTGATGGTACAGCTCCCTGCAGTTGAATCTGTATTCACTGGCTGGCGGAACTTGAATGTTGGCGACATTTTGAATTAGCGAGCGTTGTGAGAATCTGACGATTTATAGAGGCGGCGTTTTGACCTAGCCAGAAGTCAGAGGGGTGAAGACTAGGGGAAGCGTGGGGTTACTAATGCTTAAAAGAAGGTGGTAGATAGAATACATAAGACGGACAAGGGGGTTGGTATTGGCGGCGCAGAGCGAACAGCAACTAGGCAAGGCTGTTCGGCACGATAGGTAGTTGTCATTCTGATTTAGCTCCGGTTATCTTTGGCCAGGGCTCGAAGGGGACGCTACACTAAGAAAGTGGCCTGCTTAGACCGGATGATTTGTATGGCGCCCACCGCTCTGCGACCGGTGTAGGTGACGAACGCATTCATACTATCACACCCGAAGTCAGACGATGAAGAAACGATGCAAATAGGCCTGACCTTTCTTCATTCCCGCCAAGGCAGTATTTGTCGTGGTGGCATCAAAACCTATAAATACTCATAACTGTTATTTTGTTGTTGTCGCTCCAGTCCAGTGTGTAACTGGCTTTCCATGTTTCTGCACTGCCCTACCTTCCAGTCGCCGTCACCATGTTATCGTTATTGCTCGATAGTATGCCAGGAGAGCCCGGCCCGGCTGACCCCAATCAGGTGCCTTCTTCACCGTTCCCATGTGACAGTTCGGCCGTGTGGACTGTAACGCCGCCGGTGTCCGTCCTCAGAGGGTGTACCCCGGGTGCACTACTTCGGGCCGTGCGGACGGTACAACGCTCTGGTCATGGAGCTGCTGGGGCCCAGCCTGGAGGACCTGTTCGACCTCTGCGACCGCAAGTTCACACTCAAAACTGTTCTACTCATAGCCATCCAATTGGTGAGTTGGTTGCTTTGTCTTGAAACCGTGTGGCGTGATTGGTTTTCAATGAAAGTTTGAATTCAAGGACCTCGTGAAACAAACAGGCCGTTCCGGAGCCCTGAAACATTAACATTGAACAGCACAAATACAACGTAATATTTGCAAGGCGAAGCGCCCTAAAACACTGAAAACGTTTTGGGTCTAAACCTGAAGTCTTGTACCTTTTTTCATTTTCAACAGAAAAATTCACCACGACCTTCGGTTTGGAAAATATTGTCCGGCACTACTTCGGTGTTCGGTTTTGCTAGCGCCCTCTAACCTGGCTATTGTGTCGCACCCGCCCTCTCTCCCCCTCAATCGGCCACTGTCACAGCTGGATTCGTTCCATTTTAATCAGCAGATACTCGCGTCGACGCTCTTGACTTGAACGAGCTCGGAAATTTTTTCGCCTGTGTCTGAAAACTCTAACGCGGGTACGGGGGAGGGGCTACTCCCGGGTGTTCGGGTTTATTGGAGATGGCATGAAATGGCGGCTCCAGCGCCGCTGTACTTGGTATGCGTTTTACCTGATCATTTTTGCAACTTTTGTCAAAATTTGGGATCCAGGTAGTTTCAGGTCAGGTCACCATTCCAGGTTACATGAGTGTTTATAATAAAGAAGATAATCGAGCCGACAGGGAAAAATAATGACTAAGAATTCGACATTGTGAATAATTTTTCATGTAAATACTTTAAGACACTGTCATTCTCATCGAAATAGTTCCGCTAAATTTATCACAAGCCACAAGAACGCGTCCCCACCAATCAGCGGCCGGCTTCCAGCAGCAGCTGCATGCCTGCGAGGCACAGAGGTGACAGAGGTCACAATCGCAGACCACCGGCGCGGAGTTCAAGCGCCGTTGGGAAGGGCTGAATGGCTAAATTGTGGCAGATAATTAATGCTGTCTGCAAGTATAGTCGTGAGCAGTTGGTGTTGGTTTATCGGTGCATGTTGTTGGACTGCGGGGGAGGGGTAAACGAAAGAGATGTTTGTATGCGGATACTATAGTTACGTATGTGAGGGAGGTGTTTAATCAGGAGAATAAATGTGGTTCTTAAAACCCCGCAGGGGACCAATTTTCATCTGCCGGACTTGTTGGCACCTGCTGACTGGTCCGGCACATGGATAATTGGGTACGGGATGTGACGACACCCGCGACCCCAGTTGGCAGGATGGGTTTCGCCCCTCGCCTTCGGGCGAGAGGCCAAATCGAAACTGCCATCCTCATCCTTTCTTGGCCCTCCTAAATTCAAATCCCACCAACTCCTTGTTCCTTTTCCTCTTCTTTCCTTATTTCCTTGTCTCTCCATGCCTTTCCACCCGTATCCTTTCTGTCCACTCCTAAATACCCCTCCTGCCCACTGTCTGCGATGTCTGGCCCGGCGTGTCTCCGCGGTTGGCGGGGGTGTGTGCACTCTTGCTCGTCTTGAGTGTGGACACCCCGGTCGCGTGCGGCGCGCGTCTGGGCTGGACAGCGCAGACCGACCCTCTTCCTTTTCCAACTCATAACTTCCCAGTTACCCACATTATCCCAGTATCATGGGCGTCCTTACACGTGCCTATGATTCCTGGATGGTCTGGGTGTATGTGGGCTTCCGGCTCGTGTGGCTGGCGATTGGATCCCTCTAATCGCCGCCCTGCGGGCCGGGGGCTCGCTTCTCTCGGACCAGCCGGGAATCAGTTGTGACGAGCAGGTGGTAGTCGCCTGCTCCGATGAGGCCGTGTGGGGGCGCCTGTCTTTTTAAGGTGAGCTGCGCACCGACCCGTACCCCGGGATGAAGGAGTCCTGGTAGCTGAGCTGAGGTAGGCGCTGTGTTCGTTCGTGTGCCTCTAGCAACACTCTACTTTGGTCTGGATTTCCGCAAGGGCGGGGAACTCTTGAAGGCATCGACAAGAGTAGCAGCATTGTAAAAGTCTGTCGACCTTTGGTGGGGCTCGGCTGTCCCTCCCTCCCTTGGTGAGGTCCCGATTTCACCCGGGGAGGGAGGGGTGTCCGTGCCCCGCCCGGGGTCGTCTAGGCTAGGTGCAAGGGGGACCAACGTCGAGGCAAGGGGTTTGGTGAGTCTCTCTCCCCCTCTGTAACGGCGGCGTCTCCCCCGTATAGCCAGCCCGTGCGTCGTCTCGCCTTGTAGCACCCTCGTTGGAAGGGGGGCGCACGAGGGATGAGGTGGCTTAGTGGATAGCACCCTTGTCTTCTAAGCCACCGGTCCCGGGTTCAAGTCCCGGCGGAGCCTCTGAATAAGTCGATCTGATCCCCAAAATCCCTTTCAACAGGGTGAGAGTTGGCGACGCCGTATGACCCTGTCAGTTGGTGCGTCGTTAAACCCCAACAATTATTGAGGCTGGCTGAACCTAATAACACTCCCATGGACACATCAACCACAAATCCCTCACCTTACCCTCCACAGGAGGCCCACACTCCCTGTCCCCCTAGAGGGGAACTCCAACACCCGCAGCCATCCTGCCCTCGTGTCGTCATGATAAGGGGACGAGATGGCTCATTAGCCAGCTTGTCGCCTTTCCAGAGAAAGCAGGCTTGCGATAGACTCGGGAAGGTTTCGCGCTGTGACCGCCTCCGAGATAGCACTCTCGAGGTAGAGTTTTCAGATTCAACAGACGCAAAAAGAGCACTCAACATTGAACAACTCACGTACACTAGGCGAGAAGGATGAGGGATGACGACAACATCAGTAAATGTTTCGGTCCAGCCCCACCGCACAAAAAAATTTGTAAAAGGAGTCATCAACTGTTATGATCTGAGAGGAGTCTCTGACGATGAGATTGTGGACGGTCTGAACGAGTTCGGAGTGATATCTGCCAGAAAGATGAAAGTAAAAGACAAAGGTGAACTTAGGGAAACAAACACAACTGTACTCACATTCGACACCACAGACTTACCAGAACACATCTTTGTAGGCTATGAGAAAGTCCGCGTCCGCGCTTTCGTGCCCAGCCCCATGCGCTGTTACCGATGCCACCGGTACGGTCACACTTCGACCTCGTGTAAAGGCAAGGCACGATGTGGCAGGTGCGGTTCAGAGCAACACGAGAAGAGCGAATGTTCAGAAACACACCCAAAATGTGTCAACTGTGGTGAAGGACACGAAGTGACAGACCGAGATTGTAAAACCCTAAAGAAAGAAAAAGAAATAATGTCTCTCATGGTTTCGAGGCGTATCTCGTTCCGAGCGGCCAAGGAGGCCTACGAGGCCGCCCACCCGCAAAAACATATGCCCAAACTGCTTCCCGGGGCGCCTCTGCTCCCGTTCAGATGAAGGCTGAAGATCTCCTTCGCTCGTTGACTGTGACCGACTTTGTCCGCGTAGCGAGAAAGCTAGGGCTGGTGTTTTCACACCAGCCTGCCGCCCCGGTGTCTCAACCGGAGGCGGCTCCCCCGCCACCCCCTGCCACGGGTGCGGCGGACAGACGGGAGCAAGGACTTGCTCCTGTCCCCGATGTCCCGCCTGCAGACGGCGGTGACCCGGGGAGCAATACCCCTCTCCTATCCGAGCCTTCGGCGGAGGCGGGAGAGTGGACGTTGGTGGGTTCGAGGGGTAGGGCCGCCGCCGCCGGACCCCGCGGCCTAAGATCGCCGGTTATACCGCCAAAAGGCGGTGCGGATCCCATGCCACCACCTCACCGGCCTGCTCTGGCACCGTCTGCCTCATCGGTGGCGGCTGTCCGGAAAACGTTCGAGGTTGCGCCCAAAGTGACCGAGGGGAACCGTGGAAGATCCCCCACAAAACGTCCGGCTGCCGGAACTCCTGGCCAGCCGCAGTCATCCCGTGCGCGTGCAGCCTCTGCCGAAGCTGGCAGATTTCCTCCTCCCAATCGCCTAAAGCAGGGAGGACCACCGGGAAGGATTTCGAGGGAGAACCCACGGGATCAGCAACCCGCGGAAGTAACCCCTCTCTCCAGCTCGCAGTAGACTAGGCCCGTTTGCCGTTGCCCTTTTTACTTAAATGACACATATTTTACAATGGAACTGTCGAGGCATTCGCTTAAACTTCTCGGACCTGCAAAACGTTTTATCTGCTTACAATCCGTCTGTTGTGTGCCTCCAGGAGACAAAGTTGCGCCCAGGTGGTAACTGTTCAATTCGACAATATAGTATATTCCGAAAAGACGTATTTAGTACCACAATAGCATACGGTGGAGTGATGTTAGCTGTCCACACATCCATACCATGTCATCAAATCACTTAAGTACTCTGCAGGCTGTAGCAGCCCGGGCCGACTTGGGTTTATGAAGCTAACCGTTTGTTCCAACTATTTACCACCAGGAGGCAACACAGACATCAGCAGTTTAAACAACCTTGTTGATCAGCTCCCAACTCCTTACATGCTATTGGGTGACTTCAACGCCCACAACGCCGCATGGGGGAGAGACTGGAGGCCGTACGTGTGCCCGAGGTCGAACACTTGAACGTTTTCTCCACCTAAACTCTCTATGCCTTTTGAACACCGGCAGCCCCACCCACATATTTCTTCCATCCGGAAATTCTTCTGCTATGGATCTTTCAATTTGCACACCGTCTCTCCTAGCCCAGCTCCGATGGGAACCTCTAGATGACCCACACGGTAGCGACCATTTCCCTATTATCATCTCCCAAACCCGGGCATCTGTCCGCGGAACAAATGTTCCACGATGGAACACGCGGCGCGCGGACTGGACTGGTTTTGAGAGTGCGTGCAGTCTGGTAGACCATTCTCCGGAGACCTCGGCAACCGACTGCATAAGGGAATTTAACAACATGATCCTGGAGGCTGCAAAGATCTTTATACCCAAGACCTCTGGCAAACTCAAGCGAACACCTGTTCCGTGGTGGAATCCTGCGTGCAAACAGGCCATTTTAAGTAGGAAGCGGGCTTTTAGAGTTTTTAGGAGGAGTACGACAACCACGACTCTAGTAGCGTTTAAGCGTGCCCGAGCACTCGCCCGCCGCATTGTGTTAAATGCGAAGCGGAGATGGTGGGTGGAGTATGTTTGTACTGTGAATAGATTCACACCAATTACACAGGTTTGGACCAGAGTCAAACAACTCCAGGGTAGATCACAATATACATCCACACCCGTATTAGATGATAACGGCATCAAAATAACTGACACAAAAGAAGTATCGAACCGTATGGCGGCAGCCTTTAGTATGCGATGTAGCTCCCACGTCCAGGATGCTAGCTTCAGGCGCTTACGCGAACGAGCAGAGCAAACAATTGTAAACTTCGGAAGTAACCATTCTGCCTCATATAATGTTCCATTTACAATGCTTGAACTGAAAGGAGCACTTCGTTCTGTAAGGCCAGTTTCGCCTGGGCCTGACACTATTCGAAATGAAATGCTGTCCCATCTTCCTGACGGCTCATTGGCATCTCTACTTCAGATCTTTAACCGCATCTGGGTAGAGCATGATTTCCCCGAGCAGTGGAGAGACGCGGTTGTTGTTCCTATACTGAAGCCTGGTAAGGAAGGTAGCTCACCTGGGGATTACCGTCCAATTTCACTAACCTCTTGCGTCTGCAAGCTGCTGGAGAAGATGGTTAACGTCCGCCTCATGTCGTTTTTGGAGACCAATAATATATTGTCAAACATTCAATGTGGATTCCGGAGGGGTCGAAGCACCATTGACCACCTTTTAGCTCTAGACTTGTCGATCCGGAAAGGCTTTAGCAGAAAGCAGCATACAATTGCCGTCTTTTTTACATTGAGCGAGCTTTCGACCTCACCTGGAGGCACGGTATCCTGCAGAAGGTCTTTGATCTAGGTGTGCGAGGTCACCTGAGATGGTTTCTGTCTAATTTTCTTAAAGACAGACGTTTTCGATACCGGGTTGGCATATCAGAATCTGATGAATACACGCAAGATAATGGAACACCGCAGGGCAGCGTTCTCTCTGTCGCTCTGTTCGCAATCGCTATCAACGACATAGCAGATGGCATCCCTCGGAATATAAACACAGCCCTCTTTGTCGATGATTTTACTATTTGGGTCACGGCATCATACACAATCTGCCGTTAGGCAATTGCAGATTGCTCTGGACAAGTTGGAGCGATGGAGCGGACAAAATGGCTTGAAGTTTTCAACGGAAAAAAACAAATGTATGCATTTTTGTCGTAAACGTAATGATTGCACCGACCCTGTCCTAACATTGTATAAACAAGCCATAGCTGTAGTAGAACAAACTCGCTTTCTCGGCGTAATCATTGATAGGAAATTAACATACGTACCACATTTCAAGGATCTAAGGGATAGATGTTTCAAAGCACTGAATATCTTTAAGGTTCTGACCAAGCTCAAGTATGGCGCGGACCAGAAAACGCTCCTTATGCTATATAGATCTTTGGTCCGATCTAAAATAGAATATGGGGCCATAGCATATGATGCTGCAACAGAAAGCTCTAAGCACATGCTAAACACAATTCATCATCACGCCATCAGGACAATAATCGGTGCTTTTCGCACATCTCCCACCTCCAGTATGCTCGTGGAGGCAAGCGAGATGCCGTTGGACCTAAGGCGTAGAATGCATGGCATGCAATATGCCCTAAAACTTTTTCAGTTCCCAAATCACCCAACCTCCCGAAGGCTTTTCTCAGGTGAACATCGGCGTCAAATTGAACACTCTGCTCAATATGCCCGGCACGCAGATTACAGGATAGCTAGCTGGCTTGATGACGCCCAAGTTAACTTGGAACAGGTGGAACTTTTCAGGCCCCGTCCATCGAACCTTGGATGATAGCTGAGCCAACGGTAGACACAAGCATGGTCTCAAAAACCAGAGATTTGACTCTGGTAGCCTCACAACAGGTTTTTCTGGAGCACTGTCAGACTTCTTATCCAAACCACAAGCTCTTTTATACGGATGGCTCCAAGGGTCAGGACGGTGTCGGATGTGCCTTTGTAAGTGAGAATGTTGTGAGGTGTTTCACTCTTCCGCCCGCTGCTTCAGTTTTCACTGCGGAGTTGTATGCCATTCTACGCTGCCTGGACGCCATTCTTTTATCGAGACAGCGCCGATGTGTTATATTCACTGACTCTTTATCCTCGCTACAGGCCCTCGAGTCTTTCGGTACTAAGTCGCCATCGTCATATTATTTAGATGAAATCAGACACAGAATTCACCGAACACATGTCAAGAAAAAACAAGTAATACTAGCCTGGGTCCCCAGTCACTCGGGCATCGTTGGAAACGAGCGCGCTGATATAGCTGCGAAGCAGGCAGCACAGGGCACCGTACCATCGGGCCTTCGGATTCCGTGTTCGGATTGGTTCCCACATATTCGAAAACACGTTACTAAATTACGGCAGGACAGGTGGGATACGGACCCAAAGGGTCAAAGGCTTCGGGCCCTGAAACCGCTGATTGGTAAGCGCTTTTCAGGTTCTGCCAGTACAAGGAGGGAGGAGGTGATCCTCTCTAGGCTCCGCATCGGTCACACCCACGCAACGCATTCATTTTTACTTTGTAGAGATGTCCCGCCGGAGTGTGCTCGCTGTGGGGAGCGCCTGTCTGTGCGTCATGTTTTCGTGGATTGCCGAGATTTTGAGGTTGAGAGACAACGCTACTTTCGCGGGTCTCCCTCACTGGATTCGCTACTCGGAGAGCATCCAACCATGGAGTTCACTGCTATTGCTGCTTTTTTGAAGAGTGCCTCATTTAATGTCATTTACTCACCATCTTAGGACGTGATCACCTGCGTTTTCACTCGTTGACTTGTGGAAGCATGTGCGGTGTATTTACATTTTACCTTTGACACACTTTTAGCCCTGTGAGACGCTGAAACTATATTGTATATATCTTGTCTAGTGTTATGGGCGCCACATGACCCGTGTTGTCGGCGCGCCCTTAAACACCAACGATGATGATGATGATGGTTCTTAAAAAAAGTGGGAGAAACTGGCGGGGTTGAAGGGTTTTGACGGTTTTTGTAACGCTAGCTTTATTCTTGCCAACGGTGCAGTGGAGCAGATTCCATCCCGGAAAACATATTCCCGTCCCAAACCCGCCAATCGCAGTGCAGAAGTTAGCGAGCGTGAACGGACATCACTTACAATTAGTTACCGGTTCATCATATTTTACTGTCCACTTACTTCAGAGACGCTCTGAATGGGGAAACAACTTTGTCTAGGACATTATTCCTTAATATCGATGCAGTCGGCGAAGTGCGTCAGTCCGAATACCAGAACCTACATACCAAAGCCTGGCGCAGTTCATTCCACTTCACCCATCAAACGCCTGTTATGATGAAATATGACATGATGAAGACTAGTTATCTGCTGTCCAAGAACGAAAGGCTGTTGATAATGCAACAACGTTTTTGTGTTATAGTTCTGGTAACAAGAAGACTTTCGTAGTACGTTACGGCATTCACAAAAATCGGGATAGTGCATTACCCATAGCACTCAGCTCCGCCACGTTATATTTGCCCGATGCTGCTACGCAAAACGCGATTCGTAACGTAATATAGGCCGTCCCTGATTGTAGTTAAAACGATGTATACAATGACCCAGTTTGCTTACTGAGCTAAAGCTCTTTTCGGGATACTGACATGGCCTGAAATGTTTTCTTGTTTGAAATAAATTGTTCCACGACCATGATACACCCTAATCTAATACGTTAACTTTGCGTGAAGTGGATAAGCTGTCATATTGCCCGGCCAGAACTCTACCATAGCGCGGGATACCGGCGCGGGCCTTATCTGTGTGCGAGATAAGAGTCCCTGTCTGTTGGGCGTGCTACCAATTACAAGCTTCCACGTTGGCGTTAATTGCTCTCAGGATGCCGTCTGTCCAGCCAAACAACACATGCACTGTGATAGCGGCGAGTGGTGTTCCATCCGGGGTGATTATATTTCCAGAAACCAGACTCTAATGAGAAACTTTCCGGCTGGGCGCCCATCTTCTTCAAAGCGTTTTCACGTATTCTCCATGAGAACCGGAACTGACTTATTTTGTTCAACTGTTCACCCGCAGTAACCTATCTTATACCAAGACTTCAGTGCGAGTTTTCGGCGGTGAATTATGCGCGGGCGTGCAGCCGGTCGCAGGACCTTGATTTGTCACCACCAGAGCTGTGCGCTGCCGGCGCGGCAGTGCCGTATCTGGCGCATCTCAGCGTTGATGTGCGGACGGCCGCGCTGATTGGTGCAGGCGATGTTGCAGCAGGTGCCCAGTGGCGGCGACGGCAGCGCCCCGCCGCACACTGGGGCAACTGGGCTTCAAAATAGGCCAAAACCTTGTAACTGAAAAAAATGTTTTGATTAGGAATACTTTTTTGTACTCAAATGAAAGCTGTTGCTCTGAACTTCATTACCCAGCCACAAAATATTGGGTATCTACACCAGGTCATATCAGATAAACTATTTTCAAGGTTTATAAATATCGGAATTCGATTTCGTTCTTTCCAGTTTTGCAGACACTCAATGAGACAGAATCAGATAAGGCGGGTCCAGTTACGGTTAAAATGTAAGAAAAAAACAAAAGTCATATTTCAAAAACCGATCCGACACATTCAAGGTCATCATAGGTCAGAGGTCTTGCTGAGCCTTCACTCTGGTTTAACTATTAAGTACCACACGATAAATAATGGCACAAATTCACTCTTTCACTATTTGACATCCTTAAATCCAGTACCGAACCATATCGAAACTTCTCGGGTCATGTGCGGGAGCTGCATTTATTGACACAATAATGTTAAGCGCGATTTCAGGGAATGATTACCGTCACTCTTCTCATAAAATGAGCACAAACATGCGGAAACAGACAACACATTGAACTCACAGGGAATGTTCATTAAATCATGCGACCTCTTTTGCATCTTTGTATAACTCTTTTATTTAATATCCCGCGTCCCTTTATCCAGTCTGCTATCCATTAGCCCCGAGAATTCTCCTTTAAGTCGAGGTAAGTTCTTGAAGCAGTCTCACATCCAAGTACCCACTCACACACCATAGAATTATTAATCGTTAGTGCCACTACCTTTCCGCTTATAAAGAGAGTTACTGCCAGGCTCGAAACCTCCGTTGTCATGGGACTTCTGGATTTTTTATATCATCGAAGATCATGTTACCACGAGGTCATTGGTGATAAGCAGGTACTGGTACTGATCAGTGATTGTCAACTATGGATGTCTTTCTGGTATGATATTGCCTGAATGCAAGGTGATCTCAATTCCTTGCCTCCTGGGCCTCCTCCATGTATGCTCCTATGGAAACTTTCAGGCTCTCAGTCATAAGCGTCGCCACCGGCAAAGAAGTGGGGGGGGGGCAGCCAAACTTCAAACTGACACTGACAAAAACTTCCCACGTTAGGACCAAATACTGTTCGAATTTGGGCTCCTCGTTGCCTTCTGCAGCGGCTGGTTATAAGAATGTCCGGGTTTCTCCCATTTTGACTGAGATCAGGAATTTTTATCCAAAAATTGGGGGGCGGGCCAAGCCCCCTGCCCCCCCCGGTGGCGACGCCCCTGCTCTCAGTAACATCTTCCCCGTGCATTTGCACCTTTTGTATGGTTGCCGGCATGCTGTACCCTGGGTACACGTTTACAAACAGCCTCGCTGTTTCTAGAGCATAGGCTGGATGCTTCTCAATTTCGATTGTTGATGATGATGATCAGGCGCGTAGCCAAGGGGGGCAGGGACAGCCGCCCCCTGAGGGCCCGAATGGTTCCCCTGAGGACACGGTTCTGTAACAAGCATGGCCCTTTTTACCCATCAGGGCCCTTTTGGCGCTGTCGGAGGGGCCCTTTTCGGGGCGCCCCCGAATGAAATACTAGCTACGCCCCTGATGATGATAGTGCGGCTAATATTAACGAAAACCTTTGTAGCAGATCCAGGCTTACCCCAGTAACCTCGCTGAACTGTCGGACGTTCCCGAAAGAACGGCGGGTTGTGTTTCCTTCATTAGCTGTGCCGTTGCCCCCCCCTCCGCCTTTGACTGATCGACGACCAGACTCATGGGAGCACGAAAACATTCCTGTAAATCTCTTTTGTTTTTTAACAGCGTCCTTCTGGCCGTAGTTTTGAGCTCTCCATGAACAAATGGGTGACTCTTCTCTGATCGTTCCTCATCCTCAGTGCGCGTGTTAAAATCGGTTTTTGCACAGATTAACTCTCTGCCCAGCGTCTTGCATGTCCGCCCTACCCTGTCCCGACTCGACCACGGCGCCCTGTCAGCCATCCTTAGTCCAATTGCCGCGCAACATGAGCCGACGGCCGCCGCAGCCGCCGGCCTCACCGCGCTATTTGGACTACATTGCCGCACAAAAAGTGACATATCTCCCCTGGGACAACTGATGCCGAGCTAATTTTTTTCACGGCTGGTTAGAGGACAACATTGCATCACTACATATAAATTTCTAAGTGAAACTCGTTGTGCGTTTTTTTCTCAGGTGTAACGAAGTTTAGGATTTGAGAATAAGTTAGAAGCTTTACATGTCCTAATAGTTACGAGTACTATCAGGCTCTTATTGTCAAATTTCGTACTTTTCAACATTGAGTGTCTTCAGGGCGTTCCCAGCTTTCCATTGATATAAATAGATAACGGTTTTGTGACTGCGACCATGGTTGATAATGCATCAGAACGTGTACCTCCTCTCGAGTCAACTTGACGCCGAGCTGCAGCGTGTTTAATGCGCTGTGTTCCAGCATCTGTGCAAGCGGGTAAAGAAGAGAAAAATGGATACAATTATGCTTTTCCAAGGTTTTGGTCATTTCTCCGTCAGAGCCAAACGATTAAGTCCGATTTTGAAGATGTCAAAATTGGAGGTTTTGGCCGGTTTTGGAGGTCATTTGCCCCAGTGTGCGCCGCTGCCTGTGGCAGTGGTGCAACAACAAACAACAAACAACAACACGGCTCGGCTGCCGCCTCTGGTACAGGGTGCTATATAACGGCAGGCTGTGAGGATTGCCCGGATGGCTTGTTTGATTGTGGTTTGACCTATTTAACTTTATCTTATCAAATGAGGTCATTGAATGTAAACAGCTGAAGACTTGGCTAGATATGGGTTATATCCCGTTAATAGTAATGTAGGAAAGAAAGTAGAGTGTAAGCTTTTATTCAAATGCACCAGAAAATGATAATTTGAGAGCTGAATAGAGGTTATGAAAAGGCTAGTTTTTTACCTTTCCTCAGACATTGTCTATCCAGCCTAAGTTGACTTTTCAGCAGTGGCGGGTTCGAGGGGAGGGATGTCCGCCGTTTTAGGTCATTGCGGTAGAAACAGCCCCCGCTCGTGTCGCACACCTTGATGGGTATTGGGCAGGCAAGTCCCCGTCCTTCGCCAAAAGTGTGACGCTTTGTGATGGCTTAAAATTGGGTTTAGAGGGAGGCTTAGGTAGGAGCAGCCTATTATCAACTTAATTGTTATATTTGATGGCAGGGTTTTGTTTGACGATATGGTCGTCCCTCCGGCAAAATCCAAGAATGGTCATTTCCAAAGAGACATAGGATGTCCAACCCCATAAAACATCCAAATTTGTCAGCAGGTCGGCTGCCATAATTCTCAAAGTGCGTTGCTCCCTTGGCCTGCGACATCCCTTGGCCCGTAGCACAGTCCTGCGTCTGGAAACGGTTGGTGCCGTCTGTGCACATCGGAACTGGGCTTCAAGTGAAGGTGGAACTCGTCTGGGTGCCGTAGGGCGTGACAGAAGGCAGCTCGATGGGTGACTTTATAGCTTGGTTCAGCTGGACTCCGTTGTATGTTAGCGGTACTGTGATGACCCGGCCTAACCAGTCGCTGCCAAAGTGGCCCAGCGTGTCGCAGCCCTCCCCTGGTTACCATGGTGACCATTTGATGGGAGTGTCTTCAGCCTTGCATTAAAACTGAACTGCGAATGGCTGGACGGGTTAGGAAAATTGATCAGTTTACCTTCCTTCAAATCGGACACTTTTTCGAATGTATGTTTCTGCAATCTGAAATAAGTGCTCATCTAAACGTGAAGCTTTTTTGAAATTTTGTCTATGCACAAAAGGCTCGACAGGTTTTGTTGTATTGCTAGCGAATTATTGCGTATTAAGTCGTGATTCAGCTGAAGCTTGTGCAGGGGCGGACGCAGACCCGAGTTTTGGGAGGGGTCAACCTTATGTCTGCCTATCCTCCTGGGGGGGCGGGGGGGGCGGGTGGGAGCGAAGATTTTTTTGCTCCACAGACCTAGTGTAAACACCTTTTTTCAGTGCTCGACAGACCTAGTATAATCTACCTCTCCAAGTACATGATCGCTCTCCGGGGGATTAGCGAAGATTTTTTTGCTCTACAGACCTAGTGTAAACACCTTTTTTCAAAAATTTATCCGGCGTTTGGGGGGCGAAAGATAGTTTGGCCCCCCTCCAGCGCTTCGAGGAGGGCCATGGCTGGAATGCCCCCCCTGCGTCCACCAATGAGCTTGTGCGTTTTGCTCCCAGCTATTGATTGCATACCCACTAATTCTCCACAGTCTCGCACTAGAAATAATTATCAAAACGTAGTTGTCACTAGAGAACCGAAGAACATTTGGCAGCAATCAATATTCCAAATATGAGGCTAGAAGCCAGTTTTGCGTCAGCAATCTAAAGCTGACGGCAAGCACGTCTGTTGTGTTTCTAATCATGACCGAGGGAGCAGTAGTTTGCCAGAAATTAACAGAGGGCTACCAATCATTGTGCGCACAAATTAAATTGTGGCGAGCTGCACATATTTTCTGTTATTTTTTTCTAAGATACCAACCGGACCGGACCAGCTTTCGAGTGCCTGCTCAGCTTGGGGCTCAGCCTGAGCTTTGTGGACTCTTTCTTCCACTTAGTCTAGCCCACCAGTCCGGTATCACCCCATTAAACCAAGACTGGGCACCGCTCCAGACCGGCACTGGGAGGCTCCTTCAGACAGGGTTCGGGTGAACCTTAGCCTGCCCACACTGCGAGCCCTCAGATCAGTTTCCGGAGACTGATCCGACGTTCATTTGGAGACGCTCTGGGGGCCGTACTTTGAAGCGCTATAAAGCATTTTACCATGACCGGTACTTAAAGGAAGTGTTCCGCTTTTATGATGGGTTTTGAACTGAGACAGCTGTTTCACAGAGCGAGTCGAGAAACTGTTGTTGCCATATTTCATTTCACCCGGAGCTCTATTAAATCTCCGCACGCTTTTAAGTTAAAAATAAAGGGTCTTACTGTTCTATTTTAAACGACGAAGGAATCCCTTTTCATCTGGCTCCCCATGTCACGTGATAAGTATTACAAATGGCATCGCCCTCGCAACGTTCCATGCCGCAACCCTCCGCAGGCTGTCAGATTCGTGAGCTGGCTGCCTGCCTGAAATTTATTCGAAACATTTCTGTTTGCAAGGGGTGCTAGTTTTTAGGTCGTCATATTTGTCTCGTGGTTACGCGTCCCAGAGACCATACTAAACAGAGTGCTGCAGAGTAAAGGCGCCAGAAAACAGTGTTATGACCAGCTTCCCTCTACAAATGTGGTTAACAGAATGTCTGATGTGTCTATTTTCAGTTACATAGGATAGAATTTGTGCACTCCAAGCACCTGATATACCGAGATGTCAAGCCCGAGAACTTCCTCATAGGACGCACCTCCAACAAAAAAGACAAATGCATTCATATCATAGGTGAGTACTTGCCACATGACCCTGACATTTGGTGCATCGTTAGCCAAACAAACTGGTGAGTACTTGTTGTTAATGAACTGAAGTGAAACACCGTATCTGTATCATCAGGATTATCATTCCAACCTGTTCTTGCGTGCTGATATACAAGAGTAGAAGTCCTGTTCATGTGAGGCTGATTGTCGACGACAAGGAGAGAGGGACAAGGACGGGTCCGGTATCTTCTCGCTTTGCTTCTGAATGTTCTCAAAGTGAAGGGTGATCGAGGATTGTGGTCCAGACTCCGCGCAATGATTCACTGGCGCAGCCGTCGTCATTTGCAGGCCGGCATTGGAGGATGCTGACGTCACTGATGTTGAAGATAATGGTCAACTCAATAAACTTGAACTATGAGTGTTTCATAAGACGATGATGCACGCCTGAACGGCTTCCGGGGTATTTATAATTAATGAAGATAATGTTAATTGCTCGGCTTTGCGAACCCTCCCGATAATATTGAAGCTTCGATCGCCCTTCTGTCCAGGCGGGGAAAGCCCGCCCTTGCGAGGAAAGTCCTATCCTACAGATTGTCGACAAAGGGGGATGCTCCCCGTTCAAGTTGGCTTTCGTCCTTGGGTCTCTCAAAGACGTCTCATATAGATTTAGTAGCTGATGTGCCCCAACACTCCAATCCCTCTCAGAGACACAGGAAGGGGTTTGGAGTGTACTGGAGACCTCCGGTGGAGGGCTGGAGACCCTATCGTTTGCTGTAAGGCCAGACCATCAGCATTATGTTGCACCTTATGTTTTATATGTCCAGGCATAGAGGCTATCCCATTTGAGTTAACAGAAATATCGTACTCGGAAACTACATTATTAGAGTAAAACGTTTAAAGCACAAATGAGTAGAGCTGAAGGACGATGCAGGGTAGCCTTTTTTGCAATAGAGTTGATTACCCAGGCAATAGTCCTAAGTAAACATTTTCTGAGACGCCTCAGACGTGCACCGCTCGCTTAACAGCGTAGACAACGCCGGGTGTCATACAGATGTGGACAGATCCCAGCGTTTTCTCCACGCCGCGTGGCTGTGTGGAGGTCAGAGTCAGTGTGATATGCAGAGGTGGACAGTGGCTCCTAGTGTTCTCTCCACGCCGCGTGGCTGTGTGGAGCTCAGAGTCAGTGTGATATACAGAGGTGGACAGTGGCTCCAGTGTTCTCTCCACGCCGCGTGGCTGTGTGGAGCTCAGAGTCAGTGTGATATACAGAGGTGGACAGTGGCTCCTAGTGTTCTCTCCACGCCGCGTGGCTGTGTGGAGCTCAGAGTCAGTGTGGTATGCAGAGGTGGACAGTGGCTCCCAGTGTTCTCTCCACGCTGCGTGGCTGTGTGGAGGTCAGAGTCAGTGTGATATGCAGAGGTGGACAGTGATTCCCAGCGTTTTCTCCACGCCGCGTGGCTGTGTGGAGGTCAGAGTCAGTGTGGTATGCAGAGGTGGACAGTGATTCCCAGTGTTCTCTCCACGCCGCGTGGCTGTGTGGAGGTCAGAGTCAGTGTGATATACAGAGGTGGACAGTGATTCCCAGTGTTCTCTCCACGCCGCGTGGCTGTGTGGAGGTCAGAGTCAGTGTGGTATGCAGAGGTGGACAGTGATTCCCAGTGTTCTCTCCACGCCGCGTGGCTGTGTGGAGGTCAGAGTCAGTGTGATATACAGAGGTGGACAGTGACTCCTAGTGTTCTCTCCACGCCGCGTGGCTGTGTGGAGGTCAGAGTCAGTGTGGTATGCAGAGGTGGACAGTGATTCCCAGTGTTTTCTCCACGCCGCGTGGCTGTGTGGAGGTCAGAGTCAGTGTGGTATGCAGAGGTGGACAGTGATTCCCAGCGTTTTCTCCACGCCGCGTGGCTGTGTGGAGGTCAGAGTCAGTGTGATATACAGAGGTGGACAGTGACTCCTAGTGTTCTCTCCACGCCGCGTGGCTGTGTGGAGGTCAGAGTCAGTGTGGTATGCAGAGGTGGACAGTGATTCCCAGTGTTCTCTCCACGCCGCGTGGCTGTGTGGAGGTCAGAGTCAGTGTGATATGCAGAGGTGGACAGTGAATCCCAGTGTTCTCTCCACGCTGCGTGGCTGTGTGGAGGTCAGAGTCAGTGTGGTATGCAGAGGTGGACAGTGATTCCCAGTGTTCTCTCCACGCCGCGTGGCTGTGTGGAGGTCAGAGTCAGTGTGATATACAGGGGTGGACAGTGATTCCCAGTGTTCTCTCCACGCCGCGTGGCTGTGTGGAGGTCAGAGTCAGTGTGGTATGCAGAGGTGGACAGTGATTCCCAGTGTTCTCTCCACGCCGCGTGGCTGTGTGGAGGTCAGAGTCAGTGTGATATACAGAGGTGGACAGTGACTCCTAGTGTTCTCTCCACGCCGCGTGGCTGTGTGGAGGTCAGAGTCAGTGTGGTATGCAGAGGTGGACAGTGATTCCCAGTGTTCTCTCCACGCCGCGTGGCTGTGTGGAGGTCAGAGTCAGTGTGATATACAGAGGTGGACAGTGACTCCTAGTGTTCTCTCCACGCCGCGTGGCTGTGTGGAGGTCAGAGTCAGTGTGGTATGCAGAGGTGGACAGTGATTCCCAGCGTTTTCTCCACGCTGCGTGGCTGTGTGGAGGTCAGAGTCAGTGTGATATGCAGAGGTGGACAGTGAATCCCAGTGTTCTCTCCACGCTGCGTGGCTGTGTGGAGGTCAGAGTCAGTGTGGTATGCAGAGGTGGACAGTGATTCCCAGTGTTTTCTCCACGCCGCGTGGCTGTGTGGAGGTCAGAGTCAGTGTGGTATGCAGAGGTGGACAGTGAATCCCAGTGTTCTCTCCACGCCGCGTGGCTGTGTGGAGCTCAGACCTAGTGTCAGAAGCCGGTGACGAACGAAGTAAGAAACGGCTTCTATTCTGACAGTTTTTCCGGTCTCGTCGTCTGTCTGTCAGAAGCCGGTGACGAACGAAGTGAGAAACGGCTTCTATACTGACAGTTTTTCGTTCTCTGTTGTCCGTCAGAAGCCGGTGACGAACGAAGTAAGAAACGGCTTCTATTCTGACAGTTTTTCCGGTCTCGTCGTCTGTTGTTGTTGTTGTTGTCTGTTCTGAGCGTTGGTATCAGAGACTTAAAACTTTTGTGGATAGAAGGCACTTCCAAATGAATAAGCACCACGGTTGTCAATTTTCGAAATTTTCAAAATTTTGCCCAGAATTTTGCATTATGTGATTCTTAACTTTTATTTTTCTATTTTTTGCTAATTCATCTACAGTCTTCAAACTTGCACCCATTTGTAGTTCACACAAAAGGTTGGAAAGAAAAATTTTTAAATTTAAGCCTCTAAATTAGCTTTTAAACTTTGCACCCTAAATTTGGCATAAAACTCATGGTCTAAACTACAGGCTCGAAATGTCTGAAGCTACAGCAGTTCAGGTTCTGAGTCAAAATACCAACTTAAAGGCCGGTTTGTGCAGTACTGCACAAACACAGAAACAAAACAAAAACGGAAATTTAAGGGTCCTTTTGGCCCATTCCGTGAAGGTCTGCATTTCCCAAAATATCATTCAAACCCTTATATCTTCCGATCTAATGAATGAAAATTAGTTCGCATTTCAGATAATAAAAGACAATAGCCTCCTTTATGATATATTTAGAGATAAAAACTTTCAGACTGAAACTTTTTTATTTTAGAGGCAAAAATAAAATATAAGTTTTTAAAATTTTTATTCTCAGCCCCCTGGTTTCCAGACTCATGATAGCTACGGTGTTGAACTTAACACGGCTGGATAGAAAACTTCGTTGCCGTCATTTTTCTCACTCATACCCCCCTACTTATCTCTTACGGCTTCCGCGCTAAAAGCCGTAAAATACATTTCAAAGTGGTAATTTTATCGGTTCATTTTTGTTTCACACCGGGGTTTAGGGTGGTTAGAGTCATTGGAGGAAATGAAATTTTGCATGCAGCTAGGTAAGAGACATATGTCGACATTCCACCTGCATAGATATCAATGAAACACCAAGTTACCTTTACTAACATGCCGTTTCTCCACGCATCGTTGTAGCACATCACCACGCGTCACCTCTGCGTCCACGCCGCGGCAACGCCGGGGATCGGAGCGGCCGTTTCTGTTTATATTTATGTGGTTATGGTCTGGTAAAAAAGTACCCAATACTACCCATAATGCATCACAAGTAATTAGAGTACCGTAAAAGTCCGAGTTTACAATAAGAGTCTTATGTTTCTGTTTTTGGACCATGGGTGGATCCAGGGAATAAGTAGGCTAAGTGCCCCCCCCACCCTTCTCCCCATCCCCCTCCCCCAACCCCCAATCGACCATCGGCGCCCTCTGAAATTGTAAAGACACGCCTCTCAAGGTCGATGACGCTCCCTGAAATGTCGCTTCCCATACGCGGATCCAGGATTGCCTATCGGGGGTGAAGTGGAAGGGGAAACTTCCTGGTGGGCGCTATCTACACCAGGGACACCACTTTTGACCGGAAAAACCTATCAAGTAGGCGCTAAATCCTATCAGTGGGCCCCGATACCTGCAACTCGGGGAAAACGACATTTCAGGGGGTGCCAACGAACTTTCCAGGGGTTTCCGGGACAATTTCATGGGGTGCTAAGATTCTATGGGGGGCACCTGTCCCCTTTCCCCCTGGATCCGCCTATGTCGTTTCGGGGGGGCACGGAGGTGGGGTCGTTACGGGTGTGGGGGTAAGGAGCTCGAGCATAAGCGGATCCAGAACATCAGCACGGGGGTAGGGGCTAAAGAGTTCGAGCATAGGCGGACCCAGGACATCAGTACGAGGGTGGGGCTAGGGAGTTAGAGCATAGGCGGATCCAGGACATCAATACGAAGGTGGGGCTAGGGAGTTAGAGCATAGGCGGATCCAGGACATTAGTAAGGGGATGGGGCTAAGAAGCTCGAGCATTAGCGGATTCAGGACATCAGTACGGGGGTGGGACTCGGGAGTTCCAGCATAGGCGGATCCAGGACATCAGTAGGGGGTAGGATCTAAGGAGTTCGAGCATAGGCGGATCCAGGGCAGTACGGAGGTGGGGCTACGGAGTTCGAGCATAGGCGGATCCAGGATATTAGTACGGGGATGGGGCTAAAGAGCTCGAGCATAGGCGGATCCAGGACATCGGTGCGGGGGTTGGGCTCCGGAGCTCGAGTAAAGGTTGCATTAGTCTGCCATCTTTTAAGAAGACTGTTCGTGATTTTATTACGCGTACTTGATTTTGTATTGTTGACTGTGACCTTTGTACGGCTTGTATGACGATGGTTCCTGAATAGCCCTATTTAGAGAGGAGGAACCAGATAACGTGTAATAAATGAAATAAAATCAATAAATAAATAAAGGCGGATCCAGGACATCAGTACGGGGTGGGGCTGAAGAGATGGAGCAAAAGCGGATTCAGGACATCAGTACGGGGGTAGAGGCTAAGGAGTTCGAGCATAGGCGCATCCAGGATATTAGTACGGGGATGGGGCTAAAGAGCTCCAGCATAGGCGGATATAGGACATCAGTTCGGGGGTGGGGCTAAGGAGCTCGAGCATAGGCGGATCCAGGACATCAGTACGTGGTGGGGCTAAGGAGATCGAGCATAGGCGGATCCAGGAGATCTGTACGGGGGTGGGGCTAAGGAGCTCGAGCATAGGCGGATCCAGGACATCAGTATGTGTGTGGGGCTAAGGAGCTCGAGCAGAGGCGGATCCAAGACATCAGTACGGGGGTGGGGCTAAGGGGCTCGAGTATAGGCGGATCAAGGACATCAGTACGGGGGTGGGGCTAAGGAGCTCGAGCATAAGCGGATCCAGGACAGCAGCACGGGGGTAGGGGCTAAAGAGTTCGAGCATAGGCGGATCCAGGACATCAGTACGGGGTGGTGTTAAGAAGCTCGAGCATAAGCGGATTCAGCTCATCAGTACGGGGGTGGGGCTCGGGAGCTCGAGCATAGGCGGATCCAGGACATCAGTAGGGGGTGGGGGCTAAGGAGTTCGAGCATAGGCGGATCCAGGGCAGTACAGAGGTGGGGCTACGGAGTTCGAGCATAGGCGGATCCAGGACATCAGTACGGAGGTGGGGCTAAGAAGTTCGAGCATAGGCGGATCCAGGACATCAGTACGGGGGTGGGGCTAAGGAGCTCGAGCATAGGCGGATCCAGGACATCAGTGCGGGGGTGGGGCTAAGGAGATCGAGCATAGGCGGATCCAGGACATCGTACGGGGGTGGGGCTAAGGAGCTGGAGCATAGGCGGATCCAGGACATAAGTATGGGTTTGGGGCTAAGGAGCTCGAGCAGAGGCGGATCCAGGACATCAGTACGGGGGGTGGGGCTAAGGGGCTCGAGTATAGGCGGATCAAGGACATTAGTACGGGGGTGGGGCTAAGGAGCTCGAGCATAAGCGGATCCAGGACATCAGCACGGGGGTAGGGGCTAAAGAGTTCGAGCATAGGCGGATCCAGGACATCAGTACGGGGGTGGGGCTAAGGAGCTCGAGCATAAGCGGATTCAGGACATCAGTACGGGGGTGGGGCTCGGGAGCTCGAGCATAGGCGAATCCAGGACATCAGTAGAGGGTGGGGGGCTGAGCATAGGCGGTTCCAGGGCAATACAGAGGTGGGGCTACGGAGTTCAAGCATAGGCGGATCCAGGATATCAGTAAGGGGGTGGGATAAGGAGCTCTAGCATAGGCGGATCCAGGACATCAGTACGGTTGTGGGGCTGAGGTCTCGGCTGGGGCATAACTCGGTAACAATTAGCCTGAATTGGGTGAAAATCTGCAGGTATAGGTGAAATACTGTCGGAAAACCCATCATATTTTATATTGTATCTCTTTTCTTCTGGTCATGCCCAGTCTTTGCTTAACAAAACAAACATTAAACGTGTGTTTATTTATGTGAAGACATGAACAGAGAGCAAGCGTGGTGCAGTATGCAGAGACATGCTAATTTAGGAAAACATGGGCCTAGACAGGGGATTGAATGGAGCCATAATGAGAACACAAAACCTAAAACTCCAACATTGCGTTGTTATGAGTTCCAAACTGCTGAAAACACTCGCCTGTCAATCGAACTGTTTGGCTAACGTACATTGTCACCGGCTTCTCCTGCGCCGGAGCGGCACCTGCCGAGGCCGCAGGCCGAGGTTTTGCCTTGTGTGTGTCGCCACCCGTCACCGAGCGTTAACGCCACTGCTGTCGACAGATTTCGGTTTAGCGAAGGAGTACATTGACCCGGAGACACACCGGCACATTCCCTACCGGGAGAACAAGAGCCTGACGGGCACTGCGCGCTACATGAGCATCAATACCCACCTGGGCAAAGGTGATACCCGCAGTGCACTGCGATCCAGAAGGCACCCTAGTGTGTTCAGTGCTTGCTGGCGGGTAGGGGTCATGTCGTGCTTAGCTTATGACCTGGTTTGGTGTTGCATCGATGCCCGGAGACTGGTGTATGCGTGAGTGGTGGTTTGGTTTTAATTAATTTAAGTTATTCCTCTCTTCCTGTTGCTGCGCTCTTTAAAGATTTTCTGACAGTGTGTGATTTTATGCTAAACCATCAGTGCCTGCGCTTTACCTGTATCCTTTGAGTGACCTGTATTACGAGAAGTGGCAGCAAGCGTGAGAGAGCTCTTGAAAGTCTGATCCCCATCTTCTTATATCGGTCTCTTAAACCCTGTTTAAACACATTGCCCTGGTTTAATTGACACAAAACTTAAAGCTGCAGACGTTTGTGCTTCTCTATTAAGTGTTCCCATCACTGCGTCGATTCGGTGGTGTCACCCCCCCTCCCCCGCGCGCGCGGTCGCCGAACCCGTAGTGGGCCTTGCACTGGGCGCCGTCGCACCTGGTCTGTATTGATCAGGCTGGCCGGCCCTCGGCGGGCTGGATCCACGTATGGATCCTGTGCCGTCACTACCCGTCTGGGCGGGGTGGCACGTGCGCCCCCCCGCGTCAGATGACTGAATGTGGTCGTGACCTTGAGAAGCTGGAGTGCCCGGTTCTGGAGCCGAGGTCTGTCATAGTATGGATGGTGGTTCGGTGAACTGGGATCGCTGTGGTCGGCTCTCGGGAACTCGTCGCACTGCTAGTCTTCTATGTATATACTGATACATTCAACGATTGTTCTGGGAAGCCAATGTTGCGCCTGGTATTGCAGGTTACGGCATGTTTTATATAGCAAGGGTGGGTCGCTGGCTCTGCGTACTGTGCGGGCAAGTTGGGGCATTTTTCTGTCTCTGCAGTTGTTTCCTCTCTGGTCTTCCTTTTCGATGTGTCTGTTTGGCGGCCGGCGCTAAGTCAGGTATTGTTGTCCCTCGGTGTTAACGCCTTTCGCCCCAGCTGGCTCCGTGGATGCCCAAGTTGCATCGCTATGGTGGCGTTGCCGGTAGAATATCCCATCTCCGACTCTCGTGAGTCATTTGCGACCACTGGCTCATTGGATCAGTGGCAGCACTGGGTACGCGGTGGCTGGCGGTTGTTGGAAATGTACGCTCAGTCCTTGTCTACTGTTCACGAATGTGTCTCAACTATCGGTATTCGGATTTTAAAAATTAGCGAACGTCGCGTAGGGGGTTTTGCTGAATTAGATATACATGGCCTGCGAAGCGAGGGAAGACGAAAAAATTATCTAGAGGAACATATAGGTGACAGACAGGATGCCATACTGTGCCGTTGATATTCTCTTCATATGCCTTACACGGGAGTCCACAGTTAAGTAGGCTCAGTACGGACCTGCTGTGCGTCTCGTTTAACACAGCCGTCCGGTTGTCAGCTGGGCGCTCCTCTGGGCTTACTATGACCTTCCTGATCCGTGACCTCTGTGCTGTAGGGTGACCTCTGAGTTACAGAGCACCCATGTGACCTCCCTTTGACCGCTGTGTGACCTCAGTTACAGAGCACCCATGTGACCTTCCTTTGACCTCTGTGTGACCTCAGTTACAGAGCACCCATGTGACCTTCCTTTGACCGCTGTGTGACCTCAGTTACAGAGCACCCCTGGGACATTCCTTTGACCGTTGTATGACCTCAGTTACAGAGCACCCCTGTGACCTTCCTTTGACCTCTGTGTGACCTAAGTTACAGAGCACCCATGTGACCTTCCTTTGACCGTTTTGTGACCTCAGTTACAGAGCACCCCTGTGACCTTCCTTTGACCTCTGTGTGGCCTAAGTTACGGAGCACCCCCGTGACCTTCCTTTGACCTCTGGCGTGAGTTACAGAGCACCCCTGATACCTTCCTTTGACCGCTATGTGACCCAGTTACAGAGCATCCCTTTGACCTGCCTTTGACCTCTGTGTGGCCTCAGTCACGGAGCTCGCCTTTGACCTGCCTTTGACCTCTGTGTGGCCTCAGTTACAGTGCTCCCCTTTGACTTGCCTTTGACCGCTGTGTGGCCTCAGTTGTAGAGCTCCCCTTTGACCTGCCTTTGACCGCTGTGTTACAGAGCAGAGCCGGCGGGATGACCTGGAGGCGCTGGGCCACATGTTCATGTACTTCCTCCGCGGCAGCCTGCCCTGGCAGGGCCTGCAGGCGGAAACGCTGAAGGAACGCTACCAGAAGATCGGCGACACCAAGCGCGCCACGCCCGTCGAAGTCCTCTGTGAAAACTACCCCGGTAAGACTGGTGTGCAGGGAAGTGGTCATTCACAACAAATATCCTCACAGAAAACGTGCGTAAGGATTCTGTTAATATTCCTGCATGACGATAGCTCATGAAGTCGACGAGGGAATAAGAATGTTTCTTTTCTCAACATTGGACCGCGTTTGTGAATCTGTGCGACCTGTGTCATGATTGGTCGCTCCATCGCTGCTCAAGGGTAACCTGCTGGGCCCGAAATGTCCTTCCGGCCGTTATAGCAAAGGCGGATGGCGGCCCCAGCGCTTGGCCCAGCGGTCCCGATGCGACGTTGTCCTTCCGGCCGTTATAGCAAAGGCGGATGGCGGCCCCAGCGCTTGGCCCAGCGGTCCCGATGCGACGTTGTCCTTCCGGCCGTTATAGCAAAGGTGGATGGCGGCCCCAGCGCTTGGCCCAGCGGTCCCGATGCGACGTCGATTGCCATCTTGCATGCCAGCGCCATATTCGCTCGTGAGGAAAGGTCACATGCCTAGGGGAATTGGAGATCTGCATACTACCGGGTCTTAACCAGTAATGATGACAGGCTGCTTATTGAGGAAAGCCAGGGCAGATGAGTTGTCCGGAGAAGGAGGGTAGGAGAAGTCCGTTGCACACGCCGAAATCACCTACATGCTTTTGTTTCAGTCTATTACAGACGAGTACGAATTGCCGAAATTGTGCAAGAGCACTAATTCAATGAAATGACGTGATGGTACAATTTACTGCACATACCGGTATGAACATTTTCCCTGATGAGAGGGACTCTTTCTGAAAAATTTCAAAGAGCAAACGTCAATCTCTTGTATAATCATGTCAATTAGTACTATCAATTGTTAGCTCTGTTGGGGTCGGTAGAATATTAATGGTTTTGTGGAGCTCTTAGGCCTCGACCTGAAAGCTTTCCGTTTTAAAGTCCGTGAAACAAAGTCCTGCTTGCAAGGCCCTCCCAAATACGGGAAGTTATCTGGGTATTAATTAATGCCGGCTTCCCTGCGCGCTGCCGCTGTGTTTATTTTTAGTTTCAGTGCGTGCACACTTGGAATTGCACTTAAAAACGTTTGCAAATAGTAGCCTCAGTACACCGAAAAATGTACACTTCGAACAGTATCGATCCATTTACAATTTCCACCTGATGTTCGAATTACAACTAAACGGTTCTCAGAAAATCGGGGAGACATGTTGTTGCCTACGTTTGGTGACTCCAATTCAATGATGGTAGAGTTGACAGACCTTTGCTTCGAAAGAAGCTATAAAAACTGCACATCTAGTGTCAAGAACCCGCTAAATTGATCCTGGCGTTTTGAAATTTGGCCAGAACCGTAGAACTGTTAGGAAACTCATAAGCGGGCGCGTACAGCTGTCTGTGTGATAGCCTAGGCTGTTGATTTTATGCGTAATTGCGTACGATTTGTGATTTGGGTATTTCTCTTTACCCCATCTAATATTGATAGATCGAACTCACTTAATTATTTACTTGATGATACATAACTTAACATACTATACAGGAAAACGCGCTTGGTGTTACCAGGAATAATTGGGAAAAATAATTGTGCTCCGGATTTCGTTTTTCCTTGTGCCTAACTGTGTTTTTCTACCTGTGATGTCTTGATGCCCGACCTCCAAATAGTTGGGATCGGTTTTTCTGCATGCCTCAGAAGCGCGTTCTCGGCGCCCAGTGCCCTTTCTACGCAGCGGTGTGGTCTGGATTCTCACTGCAAGTTTTGCGGACACTTTGTATGTAATTGGCACGAAAACAATGAACTCGAACACGAAAACAATGAACTGGGAAGTGATCCACCAGTCACATCTGCCGGGCCGGGTCGGAGTGGCATCTCCTGAGAAGCTCAGGCCCGCTTCCCGCCACCTCTCCGTCCGCTTCAACACCTCTCCGTGCTGCGCCCGCAGACGAGATGGCGGCCTACCTGCGGTACGTGCGGCGACTGGACTTCTTCGAGACGCCCGACTACGACCACCTGCGCAAACAGTTCCAGGACCTGTTCGACCGCAAGGGCTACGTCGACGACGGGGAGTACGACTGGACGGGCCGCACCATGGTGAGGGAGACCACTGGATGCTGGAGGGGGACACAGATGGTGTAGGAGGATATCTTACGAGTTCGGGCGGGAGGGAGAGGCTTCTACTTGCAGAAACGTATTGATGAGCTTAGCAGGAGGGGGGGCATGGAGGAGTGCCGTGGGACGTTCAGCGAAGCTAAACTGCTAAAGTTTGTACCTGGCTGATACATTCAGGGTGGTGTATCCTGCCATTTGCCGTTTTAAACTAATCGAATGGTGTTACAGCCGCCTGCGGCCGTCATCAGACTGCATCGAGTGCAATTTGCTCATTTCTCCAATATTATAACGTGCTGCTGAAATATTCTGCGCCGTCTACTAGTAAAGAGGATGATATCATGATGACCAGTACCTTAAACAAAGGTAGGGGATGCGTAAGGCGTTTTATTTGGGGAGACAGGCGTCTCGGAGGAGACAGATCAAATCGTTGGTTTGATACGGGACGACCCCTCTAGTGGAAACAGGCCTCAATGGTCGTTTCCTGTGCCTGCTCCTCTGTTCTGCGAGTCACGTGACTGTGGTGCCGACCAGCGCTCGGACGTGATGGAGAACTTGAAAACGCTGAAGAACGCGCCTCCCTCCGACATAGTTAAGACGCGCTCCATGAAGGTTAGCTGAGCGGCTGACACCCCACCGTGGTCCTCGTATTCCAGAAGTCGGCTGATCCCTCAGTGCTGTAGAATGGGTGCCTGTGAGAGAGTCCGCGGTCCCTGTCTTTACCTAACCCTGTCACCGTTAGGTCGTCAGGAGTTGAGCTCAGTCGGCACCTGTAACGGGGGAGACCTGATACATGTCAACCCTGTCACTGACCAGTAGGGATTTTTGTGACTCCTTTGTAGAAGGACTCTCCTTGTAGGTGTTGTGGGTTGATTGGCGCCGGATGAAAAGATGGGCGAATGCTAATCGTTTGGCACAGTTTTTGCCGTAGTTAGCTGGTAGCTGGCCTCGTTTTGTGTGTTTGGCTAAGGACTCGCAGTGTAAGGAAGAGTCCTGTTGTTTTTCTTGCAGCCTTAGCGTATTTCCGTCGCATTTTTGTGGTATCATTTTTCTACAGGTGTCGTAAACGCGGAATAATCTATTTTGAAATGACTTTGACTTATGATAACTCGTTGACGTAACATGAGGTTAGGTGATTTTTATCACTTGATGTAACATGGTTATCGGATACATTACTCAATGTGTCATGATTAGAGTACTCCACTGATGCAGACATATTTGGTTTGACCTTGCATAGTGGAATCCGTGGGATAATATCCTAAGTGCTCTCATCGATAAACCTTTTAACTTTATTTTACTTCTGCTAATATCAATGACGTGACCTATAATGATTATTGTCGTTTTGATTCCTCCTGTCAAATTTGTCGAATGGTGTCCCAACTCTGCTCTGGCTCGTCTGGAAGTTGAGACCTACAAGTGGACGAAGCGCGCCCGTGGAGTAGTACCCAACGTATTGGTACACGTTTCCCCTGTACCGCTTAATCCTACCATCGTGATGTCATCGCTCTAAAATGGCCTCATTGTAACCGCTGGTGGCTTTTTAGATCCGACGATCCTATTTTGGCTCGCCCTAATGCGGCGAGCCTGGTGGCGCGTGACTCGATCAGTGATGAAGTCCTGTTGAAAAGTGGGAATGCCAGTACGCGTGTCTGCAAAACTCGGGGTCCCATGCAGTCCGGGTTGGGTGAGGAATGGGACAGGTCGCTCGGCACCAGGCGGGGTTGGTAAGTTTCTGGCCTCAGTTAGTTGTTTGGGCTCCCCGGCGCACCTACCTGTAAGGTCATATAGTGCTATGTGACGTGCTAATCATAACGGTCGTAGATAGCCGCTGTAGCTAGCCGGGCCGCCTGGCTCATTTCTGTGAAATTTGGGGTGCAAATTTTTAGGCATATAAAATTCATGATTCGTTATGATACATTTAAGCAATTCTAAGCTTTTCCCATTATTTACTTCGAGTTGATGTTTCGTCATCATCATTGTTAGGGTTTCGGGGTGTGTGATAGAGGTCCTTCGACGCCGGCAACCATAACCGGTGCGAACCTCTGGAAACTTTGCTTTGTCAGTATCTGAGACCGATGTCACGTCTGTCATCACAGGTGACCTTAGAATTAAATGTGTTTTGACAATAATTCCATCGGCATTGGAAAATTCCCACACGGCTCCTTAAAAATTTCCGTATATTTTAACGAAACCTAAAATCTGTAGTTACGTGTATAATTTTTTTAAACAACATTGTTCCTAATTACGATAAAACTTTATTACAAATTGTAAAAGGCGTGACATTGCTCTTTGGTCATCGGCAACCCTTTACCACGTCTCTTAAGTAGTTACTTGGTTGGGGTTGTCACAACTAGACAAGTGGTTAATAAATTGAACTAGCTGAGGCTGGAGTTTGGTAATGACGCAGGGAGAAGGGGTATGGGGAGTAACAAGAGGGGGTGGCCGGCGCCATCCGACCATCGGGGTGACACGCTCCGGCCTCCTTCTCTCGTTCTAGGCTCGAAAGTTTCGCCGTCTCTGTGCTTTGCCTTAGAGTCGCGGCAGGCAGCGGGACGGTATGCTGGCGGGTGCCGCCCGCCTGCGCCGCCCCGCCTCCTCAGCCGCCGCCGCCGCCGCCGCCCTGCCGCCCTGGACCACTGACCGGCTCGGCCCCTCCTTCTCCTTGTCTCCCGCACTCACCCCCGTCTCCGAACGATCGCTCCTATTCGTGAGTGCCGCGCCTTCTGCTTAGCTCAACTAGAGAATCTGCCGCAATTGAAGACGTTGGGAGCTATACATTTTCACCATTGACTGTATAATATGTTTCTAAAAGTATTTCACCGTGTTTTTTCTATTTATTTGAATGAAGGAAAATATATGCAAAACTGTTTTCCCTCGATGATTATTCCTTTATTTATGTCGTAGTGGCGGAAAGCTCGCCCTAAGCTTTAGTGTGAAGTAATTGGTTAATATATAGAACTGGGACGGGAGGGGAACATTAGCTTTCCTGAGACTTCTCGCTGTATTTTGTGTGAGTTATCTCTGCGACAGCTGGCGCCAGTGTCAGAAGGCGCCAGCTCAGCGGAAACAGCTGCTGATGTAGCATCTCTTCACTGACTTGCATTGCATCACTTCATCTACGAAGAGTACGGCTGCGATGTAAAACCAAACCTCTCACACATGGCTTTGATAACTCAGTTGACGTTAAATCTTCAAACGGATTGTGCGTCCCTCACTTATTTGGTTATGTTACTGGGTAACTATTTTTGAGGAGGTTAAATGCCACTTTTTCAGTTAAATATGATGCAGCGTTATCGGGTTGAATTATTTACCTGTCCTCCCTGATTTTTTCCGTGTGACGTCACGAACATTACACTTCCTGTATCTGCCCGACACGCCCCCTATACCCCCGCCTGTGCTGCCCTCTCAGCGCTCGTTCAGCGCCGCCGCATCTGAAGCGAGCGCTGACCTCCGCCCAAGCTGACACTGCGCCCTCGCCTGTTGCCGGTAGTCGACTCCGGTGGGCTCGCTGCAGACGGCTACGGAAGTGATCACCTCTCCCAACCGGGAGCGTCACCCCACCACCAACAAGGTGAGAGTGCCGGGCGCCCCAGCTGGGGCTCTGACGCATGCAGTCCTCCCGCCGCCAGCTTGCCGCGTCCACCCATGTGTGGGGTCTCGTCCACTGCACTCCGCTAACCGGGCTGCTCTCTGTGTTTTCGGTTTGGACAGAGGGGCCCTGGAGGATATCTGGAACGAAAATATGTGAATTTTTCTTTTCTTTGTGACTTGCACCACGGCCAAATCTCGCCACCAGGCCTGGCGCATTGGTGTCACGTGCTGTACATGGGCATTGATGGTGCGTTGGTAGTGGATGGGTGGGGCGGTGCGCTGGTGTGTGAGTTTGACCTCAGTGACGCTGCTGGGCTGCACGGGGCTGCGCTGCACGCTCACTGCCGGCCGGCGCGCGCTTCCTCAGGGCAGCAAGGTGGCGACCACCGCCTGGCCCGACGGCGGCCAGCGCACGGCCAACACCACGCTGGGCAGCACGCTGACTCCCGCCGACCGGCACGGATCAGTGCAGGCGAGTACTTGCCGGTGGCCAGTGGCGCTCGGACGACACAGCCAGTCCTCCCTCTGCTACAGAAATAGAACGGCTCTCTTAAAACTGCTTTGAATGCGTTTGGTTGTTTCCCCTCTCGAGTCTTGCCCAGCCATCCTGTCTGTGTCCGCCCCTGCCGCTCAGACCGCGGGGCCTGAGGCCCCAGCTGCTGATGCGCGGGCGCCAGGGCCGATGCAGCTTTTCTGTCTTCAACAACTTGCAAGTGAAAAAGCATGCTCCTCGTGTGGTGTTCCGAATCAATCGGAGGGCAATGGGAGAGTGGACGGTATCAGCCTCGTTTTCCGTGAATTATTAATTATTTAAACCTCCTATGAGTTTTGTACGTCTAATGCTCTCTAAATCACGTCTGCAAACTCTGGGGGGGACAAACCTCCTTTTTCCTTCCCCCGAAAAGCACCATGCTGGATTCGCCCCTGTCCTTCGTTAAGCCGCGGGACCCCGTACCTCCCCAGCTAATCTGGTTTCTTAATTAACGCTAATCCTCTCCTAAGCCGATTTTCGTTTCTGCCCACCGGGCGACGGTTGTGACCATTTTAGGTGCGGTCCGCCGGTTATGTGACAGGTTCAGTGGCGTAAAGCCTGCTGTTGGCCTCGCTGTAATGCCGGTCCTGGCCCCGACGCCACATGTCTCTGGACACGAGCACGTGCGCACGGACTGCCTGCTGCCTGCTGCCTGCCGCCTGCCGCACTGCCTCTGCATGGTTGGGATGGACTGTTAGCGATATGATGCTGCAGCTGGTTTTTTATGGCGTGAACTACACCGAAGGCCGTGAGCCCCTGCGAATGGAGCTGATTCGACGCGCCGTCTTACAGTTTCGCATCCTGTGGAAACATTTTGCTGTTAATGTGGAGGCATTTTGAATGTTTTTTTTCGTTTTGGAGAAGGGTTCGAGTTTGCATGATCGGAATGTCCGATATGAGGCATGCGGTGCAAGGATTTGTTTCCGTGGTAACCCCCGCCACCTGGTGTCATATCTTTAACTTTGTATATAATTTACTGTACGGGTATAGATTTCTTTGACTAGTAATTGTTGGAGGTAATTGTTCTCGCCTGGATGCATTTTGAATGTAACACTTTCACTTTAACTGTTTACCCGGACATCGGAAATGCTGGGGCGAACCTCTTTGTACACATATGGTGGGCCTCCTCCCCCGATTTGGAACACCTGGTCAATTGTCCAGAACGGCGTTTTCAGTGAAGTCGCGAACAACTTACGGGTAAAAAAACTTCCTTCTGGTTGTCATTGCGGTTCTGTTTAAAACGACGAATGAAGGCATTACTGTCAACCCAATGGTTTTGTCTCCCTACTGAAAAATTATGTGACAACGCCCATGCCGTTTGCCTTGAAAGTAACACATGTTGTACCATTGTGTTTTTCAGATACAAAGGTTTGAGCTCAAATGTTTGTTCAAGTGGTTCGTCCCTCATATGCGACTGTCGTTTGGTGCATAAATAAGATATAGTCGCAGGCCTGAGACGTCTCGTGTATTTGTGAAGTTGCTGGCGAGAGGTTAGTGTGCTAAATTATGGACATACCATGACCCGAGGAACTACCTTGAGTCTGGCGAGGACTTTTTAGGAAATTTTCAGTATTATTCCAATATTGGTGTAGTTTGTTTTCAGGGCTGTGAGCGCCTTGCGGGTATGGCCACACTCTTGACAAATACCAATTGACTGCTCTCAAGATAAGTTCAAATTGGAAAATTGGAAATTCTGCAGAATAACCTGAAAGCACACAGACGGCTTGCACTGGGCGCGGGGTATTTGCCCTTTCACTGCTAGGATAATTACTATTCTGTATCCTCTCGGGGAGGGTGGTAAAATCTACTCCATAAAACGATGAAGGCTTCCTTACTACATCTGCCTGGTAAATGTCCCTCTGTGACGTATTTTTCATGTGTAACTTTGTGCTTCTTTCCTACCGATTTCGTGAGCTGAAATAAAAGACAAATGCTTAATTCAGTGTCGTCCACGATGATCAAAACATGCGTGGCAATTATGTTCCCACTTCAAGCTGTGGCTGGATGGGAATATAATTGGAATACAGTTGAGCGGCACGCTTTATACGATGCAACTGCAGTTCAAATACAATTGCTCGGCAATATATAAGCACATACTTCACGCTTCATATGTATAAGATCTATCGCTCCAAACGCACCTCTCCATTACACTTATCTACTGTAGTGTGAGACGCTGTGTGCATTTCGTCCTGTAAACCACACAGTCTTATGGTGTGTGGTGAGATTATTCAATCACTTCCCCATTGGCTTCCTGTCAGCTTCCCTGTCCCTGTCAGCTTCTTTAAATGCGCTGGTTAATGCAGTTCGCAGCGCAAGTGCTGACGTAAGGCCGGTGTCGAAATTATTTGATTCGCGTGGGGTTTTATATGCTGAAATGCTAGTGCAGCCTTTCTTAGGTCGGTATAACCCCATGCCTGACTTATTATGAAGCAATTCTAGGAATACTACGGACATTGGCGGACGCGGGGGCCATTCCGGTCATACCCCCCACCCCCACCCCAGTGCTGGAAGAGGGGAAAACTATATTTTGGCCCCCAAAGGCTGGAGGAATTTGTGCAAAAAGGTGTTTACATTAGGTCTGTCGAGCAATTAAATATTTGCTCCCACCCACCAACCCACCCCCCAGGAGACCGAGCAGCACTTGGAGAGGTAGCTTATACTAGGTCTGTCGAGCACCCAAATCGCAGGTTCCCCCCAGGAGGAGAGGCAGACATGGGTTTGCCCCCCCCAAAACGGGTCTGCGTCCGCCCCTGACTACGGATTTGTACTTCTCCCTGAGCTTGTCTTTGATTATTCCTTGATATCAAACTTGCGTCCTTGGGTATTTTTTACTTAGTCACGATTTTCGTTGCCCTTGTGCTGAAAAAAGTTGCTTTCGTTCGCGAAACTGCTCGTCAAAGACAAACATCCATCAAATGCTAGAGAGAACGCTGCCATTGAAGTGCTATGACCTATTCCGAGATCTGCGATACAGAAGTCGGCACGTTGATGGCGTCCGGGGACGGTGACCTTGACCGGGCTGGTGTGCGACCTTGACAGGTGATGAGCTCCACCAATGGGGAGCTGGGTGCCGACGACCCCATCGCCGGCCAGAGCATCACACCAATCACCGCCCAGCAAGAGGTCGACGTCATCGACGAGACCAAGTACGTGGGCCGTGCTTCCCTAACTGATATCATCATTATTTTTGCATAAGTTTAGTTCTGAATTAGCATTCAGTTCTCGTGTGATTCAACTTTCATATATCACAAACTGTTATTCCCAGCTGCATGAATAATCCGAGAAATGCAAAACACAATGTCAGGATTTTTGTTATCAACACATTTTTAAAGATTCTCCTTGTAATAAAGCGCGTGTTCTCGTATGCGGTGTAAAATTTCTCAATTCCCCGGGATGCATGAGCAGCTCCGGTGCCAAGGCCCTTGGAACGCACCATCACGTCCAGGCGAAAAATGGTGCGGACCAGACAGATATGGCGACGTGGAACGTACCGTTGTGAGAGGAAAATTCATTGTATTTGAAGGAAACATTCAAGTAAGCTCGTAACACTCATGTTCTGTCATTTATGAAAACAACTTGAAGTCAAATAAATAACATCTAATGAAAATATTGAACTTTAAATAAAGACATTGTCAAATGGCCCAGAATAACCTCATGGTCCTTCTGTGGAAGGACCAGGACCGAGTGACAGAATTGCACCAGACGCTTGGATGCATGAGGCGACTGGGCCGTTCCTGCGGTCGGTACCGTGCTGAGACTGTGCCATGCACAGCCTCGGTTAACATGACTTTAATGGCCTCCACAGGTTTATTAACATAGGATAGGTTTATTAACATGACTTAATGGCTTCCACAATTAACCGGATACATGCACAGTGTGCATGTATCCGGTTAATTGTGGGTCGGATATACGATAGCCCGGCAAAACCTATCCAGTTTATCTCTTCGCATTATGTGCTACGTTTACAGCGTTATTTGACGACAGGCTCAGTCGCGTTGGGTGGTATATTTTGCTCTGACATCTGGCTAACAGTGGTCGTAAAGATACTCGCCTTATCAGCGAGACTCGGTCTAAACATTGCGCGACTGTCTTTGTCGGGTTTTTATTGGCAACATCGAATGACTGCAAGTACCAAAGTCATCGCTTTTTCGAATGCTGCCGAGAAGAACTAAGCTAGACTGTCCAAATATTCCGGAAAGAGAGCTGAATCGAAATCATCAGCGTAGTAGAATTAAGTATGATTATATTATATTATGTATATATATATATATATATATATATATATATATATATATATATATATATATATATATATATATATATATATATAATTTCATGTGGCGTAACCCTGCTGATCTCGAGGCGGACTAACTCAAACACAGGTCTATCGTGTTTTGCATTGCGCTGTACAATCGCTGCCTGATCTCCCGCTCAGGAATATCTCCATTGCATAAGGGGCTGTTCATAAATGACATCACTCGTCGAGGGGGATTGAGGGTGTGGGCCGAAAAGTGACACGCGGTCACAGAGGGGGGGGGTGTTGACTTAAAAATGGCGTGCCATGACACTGGTGGGTTATGACCATCGGTGGTTTGTACTGTTGCGTCTTAATCATCGTTTGGTTTGACGGGGAAAGTGGAGCTGCTTAGAATTAGGACAGGCTGAACGTCAACAATTGTTTATATTTGGCTCCACTTCACGCCGCCAACGTCAGAGCAAGCGGAGAGGGAATCCTCCATGGGAGGGGCTCGCCCCATAGAAACGCCATGATATTGGGGGTCCGGGAAAAAGTAGTGCCATGACATGGGGGCTCACCCAAAAGTGACGCCATGTCGTGGGAGGGGATGGAAACCCTGCTAAAAAGTGGCATGGTTTATGGTCAGCCCCTAATCATTATTTATGAATGCAGGGAGTTACCTGTACTAGCCGGGCGGACTTTGTCGTTCCTGGTGATGCGTGAAACTCGTAGTTCTGAGCCACTTGCGTGTGCTGCCCTAGCGGCTAATGTGCCACCCAGGAGGGGGGTCGTATCCCCTTCTCTTCGGAATCGGTCCGTGCCGTCTCCGAGGCTGACCGCAACGCCGTCCGGCAGGTGCTGCTGCTTCTTCAAGCGGCGGCGGAAGAAGGTGCGCGGCCAGAAGTGACCGCTCTGGCTGCGGCGCCGGCGCGGTAGCGGCGCTGGTGCCCGCGTTGGACTGCTGCCTGTTGTCTCCGAGCCGGACGCCAGCGGCGACTGAGGCGCCTCCAGCGGCGACCGAGGCCGCCTGGTCGGCGCGCCCTCCGGCGCCCTCAGCCCCGCGCGGTGTGTATCGCGCACTCCAGCGTCTTACGGGGGCCGTGGCGGCCAAAGCCTGCAGACCGTGCTTCTGGACCGCTTGGAAACCAGAGCCGAATGGATGATACATCCTCTGCAGTGTTGGCCGTCTGAGAAAATGGTTCTTAATCAGTGAACCCTGTTGGCGATGAGGGGACCGTGCAGCTTTGGCTTTGATGTTTTACAACCGAACGGCTCGGTTGCGTGGGGCCGGGCGCGGAGCGATTGGACATTCCTCTCCCACACCATGATGAAGTGTAAGCTGCCGACTTTAGCCTGTCAGAAGTGCAGAACTGTTGTGGCCGACCTCGCTGATTCTGTGGTCGTGGTGGTACCGATTGGGTATATGCTGAGGACTTCTTCAGCTAGTTGTCCGGAGTAAACCCGCTCTTTTTCTGTTCCTCACTGAGCGTAGCACTGCGGAGCCTTGAAGAGACTGGCCTGTGGCCTGCGGGGACAAGGGCAGCGCGCTGCCACTTACTCGTGTGCGTGTGCGCGAGTGAGTGAGATGGAGTAGAAGGGGCGGGCCGGTCGCAGTGGGCGTGCAGCGGTATTGGGTGCGGGCCGGGCCGGGTCGGACCTCGCGGGACCGGCGCACTGGCGCGGCTGCTAGTTGTGACGCGTGATGACCTGCCCTCTGACCTCACATCTGTGCGCCGACCGATCCGATTTGTTTCATGTGTTCGAGCGGCGCCTTCTAGCTATGAGTTGTGATTAGCGTCCATGGTCGGCTGTCGAATGAGGCGGCCTCCGACGGAGGCGAGCTCGATTGGGGCCGGGTACTCGGCACGCAGTTCGACCTGCTGCCGGTGTTTGTTGTCTCTCTCCACTGTGGTGTGTGCCATTGTATTTGTACGTACTCCTAGACACGACAGTGATTTTATTTAATTATGAATAAAGTGCATCTAAGAACACAATTGTTTTCCTCGTCTTCGGACGACTGTATTCAGCTCACAGACATTCGGCCAATCGGTGATCATTTGGCCCTGAAGGGAGAACGCACTGCCAGGTATGTGGTGGATGGTTGAGTCGGACAAAATGGAGGTTTTGGAGGGGTTCATCCGGCGATGTGCTGTTGTATACCGGGGGAGGGATATTCCACTCCACTAGATGTGGCTTGGTTGGAACTCTGACGCGTGGAAAAAAGCGTCTGACAACCCCAATACGCACACGAATTTTAATGGTCTTCAGTTGAAAAAGATTACTCAGCTTGAATGAATTACTCGTCCCAAATAAACGGCTTTCGGGTATAATCTGGGAATAGATAACGCCCAGCGCTGTAGGACGTACAGGGTTGTTTTGTTTTCTCGAAACGGGAGGAGCAGAAGACCGGTGAAAACTTCAAAAAGGAACTTTTTGCCGTTCTTTTTCGCCATGCAGGACAGCAAATGTATCGCGACTGCATGATCTACCATAGGGGTGCTTTCACTACGCATTTAGGTGCATTTGGGTATGCCCGTCTAGCTGCTCCAGCGTGCCGCTCTAGCGACATCTATTTTCCGTCGCTAGGCGATGCTGGCGTGCTGTCGATTATAGGTGACGCTACACCACGTGCTGACCAGGTGGGCGGGAACGCGGGCGTTCATTGTTCTGTCCCGTGACTCCGAAGTAGAGGTGCTTACTGTCGGCCCCTGACAACAGGATAATCATGTTTGTAATTCAATTTTGTATTCATGCTGACATCGTAATAAACGCGTAAATATACAAAAATCCATGATATCTCCCGCAAGTCATTTGCTCTTCAACTATTACCCCGGTTCGGCACGATATGACGTCTTTTTTCACCTCTACGCTGCACCGGTGCGCGGGCGCCCCCATCACGCCGCCGCCGACGGCCCAGGTGAGTCTATTGCGGCCAGTTGCAGTGGCGGCAGTGGGTGTGGGTGGGTGCCGGCATTCCGCGTGGTAGTCGCGTTTGGGAGTCGGCCGCGAATGGGACGACTGAGTTATTGTTTCGGATCAAAGTGTTTGTGGCGCGGTGGATGGTGCACCGGGGTGCTGCGGCTTAGTTTTGGGGTCACCGAGCGATGACTCACTGGTGCCTTGCGAATTAGGTGTACAAGCATCAACAGCTGATCGCTTGGCGACGGCAGCGCGCGCACGCGCGCGGAGAGTTTGTGCTTCATTGACGGCGTCCCGCTCCGGACTGCTGCAAGTATTCTCGGGTTGGACTGCTCAGCGCCAAGTGGTGCTGTGTGGGCGGTAAAGGCCCAGAAAATAGAATGATTCATTCCCCTTCAAAGGGTGAATAATTTAATTTCTTCACGCTACAAAGTACAGCACTTCTTAGAGCTTCATGCCACCTAAATATGGATATCACTTTCCGTTGTGAACCATTTGAAACGTTCTACGAAATCTTCGAAGAAATTGGCACGTGAGTTTAATGTTGGGTGTCGACTGGAATCCTTGCTCTGGGAGTGGGTGTGATGGTAAGGCTCTTCAGCCGGAAATTTTTTCAAATTTGACAAATCAAAGTAAGCCGTAATATCGTTAATGAAAAACAATTGTTGAGGTTCATACAACGTGTTGTTGAGGACGAAAATACTGGTTGGTGACTGGGCTGTAATTAATTGATTGCTGATGTCGATTGTTAACACGCGCAGTGTAGAGTGGTCTGGCGTTATAGCGCGCTGAAAATGTCCGTCCGAGGGTTTGTGGCGGCCCTGGTGATATACCTTAAAGCCAACATTCATTGACCTAGGTCAATATCTTCAAGGTCAAACGAGAACATAAAGGTTAAATATGTGCCGTGCTGGGAACCTGTTGGAAAATACCGTTGTTATGCGGAAAAGGTCGGAAACCCACCAATAGCGGCCTAAGTTAACACCCGCACTGGAGGGGGGTCTGGCACTAACGCGCACTGGAGGGGGCATGGTAGGCCCCCTAAGATCTCGGAATCTAAAAGGCATAGAAAAACGAAATTTGAGATGTGGGTGAGGGTTATGGTGATCTACATCATGACCAATTTTTATTGACCTAGGTAAATATCTTCAAGGTCATAAAGGTCAAAACTTGGCCATGCTGGGGACCGACCGATAAATGACTTGATTATGCGGGAAAATGGCAGGAATAAGCTAAAGGCGGACCAGGGTCATATAGAGAAGGTCTCAAAAAGTCTTTCGTTCAATTTTGGGGTCAAGGTCATTCAAGGTCATTGACCTGTAAGGTCACAATATAGTATACTACTTATAATGTACACTTTGACTAACACTATAGCCACTGTTTGGTGGGAAATGAGGACTGACCTTTGCAAATGACCTTTGACCTTGCCCTTTGACCTTGACCTTGGTATTGGGTACCTTATCGATGACGTCATAGCATAACGTACGTCAGATCGGGTAACGTTATTTGACCGGAAGCACTGTGGTCAGTGACCTTCAAAGTGCAGATATGACCTTGACCTGTGACCTTTGACCTTGACCTTGACCTTCATGTGAGGTTACCTTGACATATAATCCCGGTTATATGGTATTATGACTTCACCACTCGGTATCCAATGCAAGCTAACTGGTCCGACCGCGCGATTATGGCGATCTCAAAATGCAAGTCTGACTTTAAAAGCCTATAAGTCAAAAAAATTTCGACCGATTTTCAAAAAAATTTTCACCAATCGACGCGCTGTTAAATTCTGTTTAATGTGGCTGAGTATCGTGTTTCGGATACGAGCGGTTCTCCGGCCACCTCGGAAAAACAGGTGGAGGGGCCTCCGAGGCCCCCCTCTAGTGCGCGTGTTAACCCTCACCCTGTTGGGAGGGGGGGCGTTTGAACACCCCTCGCGTTTTATTCCGGCGGCATAAAAATATGATGGCGCGAAACGCTGCTGTACTTGGTACACCTTATCCATCGTCGATTGCGCATTTTTCCAAAATTGTAAGGTCAGGTCATCTCAGGTCAGGTCACCAGTGCAGGTCAAGTGACCTCACCTCCAAAATTTTCTTGAGATGAAATAGTTAAGAACAGGTTTAATCTATCCAATTGAAACCTCTCATAATGAGCCCCAGAAGTACTATGAAATATGTTCCGGTATTTTTCATATTATCTTATATTATTATCATATTATATTATTATTTCATACCTACGATTACCTAAGGTCAGATACGGCTCATGACCTCTCCATTGGAAATGCATGGGGGAAAACGGGAATGGGGCGAAAATGTCTCTTTTTGTGTAGATAAAGCTTGAAATACCTTCATACTCTCCAAATCGCAATATTCTAGGCCCCTTCCCAGGTTAGGTCAACTGGGGCTAGTTAAGCAGATTTTCAGACTTGGGTCAATTACTTTGTAGGAAATGATGATAAAGCCTTTCTTTTGATATAATTACGTTTGTAGTATCATTGCAAGCTGCTTGATATGCATATTAACTCTGCTAGGTCCGATTGTGACCGTGACCTGGCCTTTGTTCAGGTCATTTTTATATTTTGATCTAGTATAGTCATAACACCATTGTATTCGGCGTTACAAGAGGAAACGAATGGTGTCTAAGTGATTATTCTAACTCAACTCTGTCAGACGCCAGAACCCAGCAACCCTTCTCTAACATGTCACCTTCTTTGACCTGTCATGACCTCAATATTGACCTGAGCCAAAAAATGACTGATGGAGGTTCTTCATGAATTTTACGAGCTTTCCACCAGCTATCACATTTTTCGCTATCTCTCATAGGAGCCGAGTTCGAGGGGTGGGGGTGTTCGAACCCCCCACCAGGGCGAAGGTGGTTGATATGCATATTGACTCTGCTAGGTCAGATGGTGACCGTGACCTGGCCTTTGTTCAGGTCATTTTTATATTGTGATCTAGTATAGTCATAACACCATTCTATTCGGCGTTACAAGAGAAAACAAATGGTGCCTAAATGATTATTCTAACTCAACCCTGTCAGACGCCAGAACCCAGCAACCCTTCTCTAACATGTTTCTATAATTTACACTTTATCAACGTTGGGCAGGAAATGATAATTTGACATTAACCTGTGACAGTGGGGTTTTCACTTCATCTTGAAAATGTTGGTATGACCTAGACCTTGCCCGTCATATGAGGTGACCTTGCCCGTATGGTATGACCTAGACCTTGCCCGTCATATGAGGTGACCTTGTCATATCATCCCAATTATATGACGTTATGACGTCACCACTCGTTCTACAAAGCGGGCGATCTGGTGCGACGGTGCAATTGTGGTGATCTCGAAATACAGTTCTGACTTTGAAAGCGTATAAGTTAAACATTATGACCGATTAACTTGCAACTTGCATATTGATACCGACTATTCCTTAACCAATCGACATGCTCATGAATTCTCTCAAACGTAGTCAAGTAGCGTCCAGTTCTCTGGCCACCGCGGAAAATAGGTAGGAGCAATTTAGGACCCCTCCGTTGCGCGTCTGAAGCTATTTTTAGGTCCGCATTTTTCAGATGATTTGAGATTTTGTTCGCGTATTCTGCTTTGGTGTAGGGATACACCTACTGAATTTGTATTGCGCGCTGTGGCTGTTTTTTGTCTTATTCTAAATGCGACACGCTTTTTCATATATCGGAGAGACAGGTAGAGGAATTGAAGTTAGAATAAAAGAGCAGAGTAGAGATGTAATTCAACATAGGTCTTCAAATTCACCAGGTGTACATATTTAAAACCAGTTACCAAGACGGGATGGTGCTAAGATTCTGGCAAAGTCAAAAGATAAAGCACTGAAAAGAAATATGGAGTCAGTATTTATGTCGGTTTACCCCTCTTTAAACATGCGATCTGTTGTTGTAAATTGGTCAAAATCTGCACTATGTTTAGTCATATCAGAAGAACCCCACTGATGTGTTTTGGTGAAAGACGTGAAACAAATTTAAAATGCTATTGAAATGTGTGCCTGACTTATTGTTTATGAACTGTCCTGTTCGTTGGTTTTATGCGAAATTATGCATCTGTCTTTTTGTGTTTTGATGTGTTTTTTAAGGCTTTGTTCTGACGAGATGCCTTGTCATCGAAACATCTATAATAAATAAATAAATAAATAAATGTATATATATATATATATATATATATATATATATGATATACACATAAAAAGTGTTTTAAAACAAGTCTAAGTATCATCCATACATCGTCTATCATCTCAAGAGATACCTAGTTCGGTTAGACCTAGTTCGGCAGAACACTAGGTTACCATCTTAGAATACCGATATTTCAAAAAGCTATCAAGTCTCCGCCTGTAGCTATACACATAAAGGGCAATGGATAAATCACTTAACTTGTCAAGTTCCGTAGAATTCGGGCCGGGCAAAATGAGCAGTTCTAGTTCTACCGTGTATTGACCACAATCATCAAGTTGATTATTTTGTCAATGCGAGTGTCCTTAGTTTATAAATCTCAAAAAGAAGAAATACATAAGAAATACATACTTGCTGTTTGTTCTAGTAAGGTCAAAACTCAGGTCCAATTTTTGTTCGTGTTCAGAATGGCGGAATATTTTACTATTATTGGTGCCAATTTCGTTATCAAATGGTCGTTTAAATCGAAATTCCCTTCGTTTGTTGTAAACTAATTCGGTTAACAAAATTACGACCCTTGATGACCCTAGATCTGACCTCAAGCACTTCTCCGGGATAGAAATTTCTGTGTGATGATCTTTCACATGGTTCTATCGGTGCACTATGTTAGATAGAATTCTGAAGAGATTGGGAACGAAAATGCCATTTCTTGATCAATTTTATGCGGAATGACTCTTCTAATAGTAATGGGTGGCGCCAAGGGCGTGATTTTTCAAAAATGATTAAGAGGGCCCAGATTTGAACAGTGACCCAAAACCTGGGGTGCTGGGTGCAGAACGACACCCAGTCAAGCAGAATTTTCCACTCACTTTTATATTTTTTTGCTGAATTTTCCACTCACTTCCAACAATATTTACTACTAATGAATTTTACTCAAGAATACTTACTAGGGGCCAGTTCCATTTCCTCCTCTACCAGCGTCCACTGGAAAAAGAGAGCAGCAGAATCGACTAGAGGATCGCCAAATTAACTCGGCTCTTATGCGCTTCTTTCGCTTTTCTGCAAGAAAATCTGGCGATTTCTATTTTTCTGGTCAATTATACCTGGCATCCTTATCTCCACCGATTTCAGTGGAACAGAATCGAAAGTTACAATGGGTGAAGACCGCCACTAAATTTCACCACTCTCAAAATTGGTGAGTGGAAAATTTGACACCCTAGCCTTGTGTTGCCAAAAAATGAACTGACCGCTATGAAAGAAACATTTCTGGAAAGCAGTTTATCTGTGCATATGATTTCTAGGCTTACGTCCTTGAAAAGTTGTTTTTGTATTTTTGGTACCGAGAATAGTGAAAAACCATTTTTGGTCATCTTGCTGTTAAAAGCAATTATCTTGAAATTTGTACGCTAAGCAGCATATTTTTTGACATTGTATCGTATAAAATTAACCATTTATTGCGAAGAAAATAATGTTTATCCATATTAGCCCTTCGTTGCTGCGTCCACGCCGTGTGACACCCAAATTCACTCACGACACCCTACGACACCCTAGGCATAAATACGCTGATATTTAAGTTGAACTAAAAGTGTCCGGTACTTGAATACATTGAAACTCTACATTTTCATTAAATGATTTTTTTGGGCAACAAGAATGCATCCAGTTACCCTTCAAACATCGGCACTTTTTTGTATGGCTGGTCTACGGCGTGGACTAACCAAAACGCCGTCTTTACATCTAGTAAATAAAAGCGACATCTTCAAGCTTTTTGAAAGGTAGGTTTCATATTCGTTATTGACAAAACATTGTTAGTGTTCCTCTTTGTGTGCTTTTAGTTGTATAATTTTCTAGTAAAAAGGATTTAAAAAATTAATTTAGAGAATTTTTTGAAATGCAAATTATGTAGCTCATGCGACCGGCAACCGGCAAGCGATCAGAAATTTAAAGTAGTAGTCGCTTTGACGCTGTCGCGACCCGCCGCGCATGGCTGATTGTAGACGAAATGAAGAAACAACAGCAGCAGAAAGAAGAAGAAGGCTGTAGCTTCGATTAGATTGATAGAAAGCAGCATATTCATATGAAGGTGAGTATATATGTGAAGAGGAGCAGGGGAATTGACAGGTAAAGAAAAGAAACTTTTAGCAAGAGTCTGGAAGAGTTTATTGCCATGATATAAAGTTTGTAGTTTTGTCTGGGTTAGTTAAGTGTAAACTAGGGGCTCTACTGGGCCCTAGCATAGGTGTATGCGAGGTGCAGCGATTGAGGCCAGGAGTGGCCTCCAAAATTCCGATAACTATAGGTATATGTATAGGAGGGACGTTGTCCCGGATAGAAAAACTATACAGTGTATGCTTAGATAATTAATTTTGGCACTAGGTACTGCATAAAAAAAATATTTTCATTTTTCACCACCTGCCGGTCTCGGAGGCCCCCTCTGCAGAGTTGGTCTAAGGGGGCCCCGATATTTCGTCTCAGGGGCCCTTTAGAGCTGGTCGTGTGGGAGAGGAGAGGAGGGGCACAAGAGTTGGTCTAGGGAAGCCCCCAAGAGTTGATCTCCATCCCACAAATGTTAGTCTTGGTGGCTCCCAGAGTTCTTACCCCCGAAGGTTGGTCTCAGAGGCCCCCCAAATTTTTTTTATTTGTGGCAATTCCGCCAATTCTTTAAACAAATAATTGGGGACTGCATCAGGGGGTTTCAGTTGGTAAAGTTGGAGCGGGGAGTGGTGCGACCCGTTAACAATGTAATAATACCTAACTGTCTAATCCTATGGAGCCTTAGTTATTGGGTCGCACGGGTAAGGAAGGGCACTCCTGCCTACCTAATCAATGGGTAGTGGGTTAAAAAAAGATTTATCTGCTTAACCCAAATTTTCACATGGTAATAGTCAAACAATGCTTCTTGGGGACGATTTAAAAATGTTTACTTTGAGAAAATTAAAGGAAATATCCATCCTTCAGTTCAAGCAAGGGCTCTGAGAGTTTACCACCTGACTACCCAAATTGGGAAATTTTTACTCCGCCATACATTTTGAGGGGAATTTTCCACTCACTCGCCATACATTCCGAGCTGAGTTTTCCACTCGACACCCTAGCGCAAAACCTATTTTGGGTCACTGGATTTGAAACCATGTCAGCAGCTTGCATATTGATAGGAATATCATGAAATAAAGTGTGTTTTAGCCTTATCATAGAACTTTATAAAACCAATTTATGTGCTTAAATGAAAGTCTAAAGGATTTTTAACGCTGCTTCGATGTTTCACTGGGGTTGCCCCGGGCGCTCCCCAAACATATATAAGTCCACGTCTGTGGGTGGTGCGTTTATTCGTCAGCCTTTACTGAATATTATCACGAACTGGGGCGAGGGTTCGAAGGGCAGCTGACCTTCCGGGGGCGAGCTTCCCACGGGTTTCATTTCTCCTCAGAAGAGACTCCCGCGGGTTCGAGCGGCCGAGTCACACGCGAAAAGAAGAAAAAACCAGCAAACGGAACCAATGTCACGGGACTCGGTGGGGCCTCGGTCAGTGTTAGAGCGGACTGATTTGAAACCATCGAATATTACGGGATCTGAAACCCTCGCCCTTGACTAATTTCGAGACGAGACCACTTCCGTCACAGGGATTTTGATGCCTTGGACATTGTGCCCATGACTTGAGCATAGGGCGTGCGCTTACCAGTCGACCGGGGATGCTCCCCTTCCAAATACCGTGCCATGGGACAGGAAAAGCTAGGGAGAGCGCTCCTCGCTGAACACCTGTTCTGCGCTACTACTCTTATATGCAAATGTTTCCGTTTAAAGGGACCACGTAGTTAAATTTCTGGAAATAATAATGTAAGAACAAGAAAGGTATGAAAGTCAGGAAACAATATTTTTCCCACTTTCATACACTAAAAACAGGAATAGTTTCTAGTTGGCTGGTTCAGCTGAAGCACCAAAACCTTGCTTCTAAACGAAAGAGGAGCCGGGGCAAAAAGAGTTCGGCAGATTGGGCGTTACATTTTCCGTTGAGGGGGAATGTTTTTTTGCCCCTCCCCTCCCGCCTTAGATCCGCCACTGGTACAGAGCACTCTCACGCCTCCCACCATTCCACCACCGAGCCTGACGGGCGCTGTGCTGACTGGGATGGAGCCGACGAGCATCCGGCCTGGTGGGGCCGAATCGTCCTATTTCTCTTTTGACTTTGCTTTTCTTCCTTTCTCTTTCTTTTTCGTTCTTTCTCTTGCTCCTCCTCACATCCAGTTTTTCCAGAAATAGCTCTGGGATGGTTGACATTCTACTAAGCATGTGTTTTACGGTTTCCCCATCTTCTGGCTATGTCAGTCCAGATCCCATTATTGTGTTACCAGCATGTTAGCATGTTAACTCATTTTTTGAGGCAATGTGACCCGCAGTCTAAATCCATTACGAAATTGCCGCATTCCATTTGACACGTGCTGCAGGCGGTGAGGCGCCTCGACGGTCCCCGTCTACTTTTCTCAGGTGGCCAGTCAACCATACAGAGCTTTTAATTGCTACCTGCTGACATCGGAGGGAATTGATATGCGCGTCGAGTAAGACAATGTATGGATAATTGGTTGATACTGTTGTGCTCGCAGGCTTTCCAAGTTAGAATTATTTTGAGATCAGTGCATAGGTACAAAACCGCTGGAACGCCAGTTTTCATGCATTGTAGAGCAAGTGATGGCCTCATAATGCCACATAGTAAGAATGATGTGTCTGAGTCACATCACTTTAAAGGTAAATTTGAAGGTCAAAGGTTAACGATCAAGGTCATTATGAACTTTTCCAGGTCAGTGACCCGGTGTTTTTAGCCACAGGATCGTTTGAAATGACGTAGATATATTTGAAATGATGATATATGACGGTAGAGTTAAGGTGACCTAACGTTTATTTCAAGGTAAAATGACATTGTCAAAAGTCGAGGCTCAAGATCAACGCAATGTCCACTCACTGTAAAGGGAATGTGACAACTTTATAAAGGGATTCGATCTGATATAGCCAGGGAACAGAAACTACTTTAAAACCCTTGATTAGTATTTCATTTGTTCATGACTCAACATTTTCGGAGAAAGAGGATAGATTAAGACCGAAATCTGGCCCCATCGGCCCCACGCCAGCCGTAATTATCACCAAACAGCCATCGGCGGCAGGTAGTCTCGTAGGGGAGAGGGAGGGGAGGCGCAACACAAGTGCATTCAAAAAGAAGTACGTTGATGCAGGTCCGCTGCTCCGTAAAACGCGAGTTCTGGGCGAAAGTAAACGCGAAACCAGGCGCTTGTCCGCATGCTTCATGCGACTGATAGCTCAGTTCATAGCCCATTAACGCGAGTATTCTCTATCCGTTCGCTATAGCTGCCCGGCGGCGGATCTGCCCGAGTCTGTATGCCAGCGTATGCCTGGGCATCGCGAGGTGGCGGCACATGGCAACTGATGCAACTTTGTCTCTCTGGTGCAGCTTTGGCACTCTTATCTCTGAGCCATGGCCGGTGGCGGGAAGTGAGTCGGTCAGCGGGACCGGGCGCTCTCTGGCTTCCTGCCGCTGCCGTACGTGGTGTCTGGCACTCTTGCACCGATCTTCCGTCTTCCTGCGCCAGTTGGGGGAGTTGTGCCGATTCAGCCGGGTCCCAGTCGCCTCGGGGTTGTCAGTGTAGAGCACTTCTGATTTGAGTCCGCTTAACTTGGCGTATTCTAAATGGCGTCGAGAAAAAATGTGTTAAACCTTACATGAAGTGGAGTATCATATAATATTTTTGCTCGTTATGTTTTTAGGAAAATGTGATCGATAAATGTTGCTATATTAGTTATAACTGCCTTATATATTAGTTATATATCAGTTCCAGGCATTGCACCCAAGTGCCAGTTTCAAGTTGTTCTATAGTTATGGGAGTGCTCAATGAAATAATGGGTCCGATAACATTGCAAAGATATCCTGTGACAGACAGGAACCAAATTCAAACGTTTCCTCGATTGTTCTTGCTCGTGTTTTTGTGTAGTGCTTTTGATTTAATTTTTATTCTGCAAACGACAATTATCCAATGGGATCGTAAAACTTTTTTATGATATCCCAGTCAAAAGATTACCCTACAGCCCCACCCACACCCTGCAAACTTTACCCCACTTACAAAGAACAGGAGCTGGAATGGGACATTGATTTTTGTCCTAGGAAATGTCGAGAATGTAGGGGAGGGTGGGTATGGCTCGCACTGCAAAAAGAGCAGATCAACTCAATTTCCTCTCAAATCATCGGATATATTTTAGGTACCTAGTCTACGACTGAAAATGTTCTTCCATGTCGGCGATTAGTTATCACCAAATTACCATCAGGGCTTACTTCAAGTTTAGAACAAGTATACAAATTTCGGTTTTTACCACTTTGCATGCAGTTGATCACATGGAACTAAAGCATCTCAAAAAAGTGTTTGGCTAATATTATAACCCTCACCCCGGTGGATGGGCCAGTTTGACCCTCGATTTTTTCCTGGCCGCACAAAAAAACGGCAGTGCGAAGCGCCGTCATACGGAAAACACATTATCGTTGATCAATTCTGCAACTTTACCAAAGTGTTAAGGTTGGGCCGTCTCAGGGCAGGTCACCAGTGCAGGTCAAGTGATCGTACCTCCCAAAAAATTAAGATAGCCCAAGTAAAAACAGGCTTAATATATTCAATTGAAATTTATCAAATAGTGGGCCCACCGAGCACTAGCACGATTTAATCTGGGATTTTTTCATATCAATGACCCAGGGTTAGGCACGAACTATGACCTCTCTATATTGGAAATATAGGTGAAATGGGAATGGGGCGAAAAAATGGTTCTATTAGTGCAGATACAGCTTAGAATATCTTCCTATTCCCCAAATCGGAGAATAGGAAGATATCTTCTCCAAATTGAATATCTTCCTTGGCCCCTTTCAAGGTTCATGTTGCAAGTTTGGACCGGTGGCCTCTGAGAGGCCATTTGGGACTACTTGAGAAGGTTTTCAGACTTATGCGAAGTACTTTGAAGCAAATAATGATAAAACTTTTATTTTGTTACAATTACGTTTATATCATTATTACGAGACGATTCATATAGATATTGACCATTCTAGTTCATAGGGTGACCTTGACCTGACCTTAGGTCACATCATTTTTATGTTTTGGCTTAGTATTTCCATATCATACATCATTCGATGTACTGTAACGAGAGGAAGCGAATGGTGCCTAAAAATGTATATTCTAACCCAACTCTGTCAGAGGCCAGGGGTCAGAAACTCTTCTCCGACCCGTCACCTTCTTTGGCCTGTCATGACCTCAATATAGACCTGAGCCAAAAAATGACCAAAGATAGTTTCTTGATGAATGTGTATGAGCTGCCCACCGGCATTTGATTTGTTGCTATCCCGCATAGGACCCGAGATCAAGGGGGTGCTTAACACTCCCACCTGGGCGAAGGTGGCTTGAACACCCACTGGGGTGGGTGTTAAGCCCAAGCCTAACACGTGACGTCGCTTTCATGCTCTGAAACATGTAAGACCCTCCCCTAACTGGCATTTGATAGAGCTATGTTCTGTTTGAAGAAGAACAGATCAGTAGTTCAATAATCCATGTGAAAATGGGTCAGGCTTTTGCTCAGCCTTGTCGGAAAATTGCAGTGGACCAGTTCTGAAAAGATTCATACTGTCCCCCCGGGCCCGACGGAATCGATGCCAGGCAACGTGATACGAGTCATCCCCCATAATGGTTCAGTTTCAATTACAAATGGACGGCGGAAAATTGGTAGAAACCCGGACCCGTGATCACGTAGGGACTTGTTTTCAAATTGACGGGTGGTGGTCACAGAATCTTAATCGGGAGGAATCAGTCGTGCATCTGTGTGACTGGGGGCCGAACCAAGGGAGAGTGTGACTGGGGGCCGAACCAAGGGAGAGTGTGACTGGGGCCGAACCAAGGGAGAGTGTGACTGGGGGCCGAACCAAGGGAGAGTGTGACTGGGGGCCGAACCAAGGGAGAGTGTGACTGGGGGCCGAACCAAGGGAGAGTGTGACTGGGGGCCGAACCAAGGGAGAGTGTGACTGGGGGCCGAACCAGGGGGAGAACTATCCTATCCAGTGGGGGGGGCTTCGGTTCTGGATGGGCAACACTGACACGGTTATTCGAAACTTAAACAAAACATTGAGAACCAAGATCTACGGAGTACCTAAGCTCCCGCAAGCCTGGGATTTGCACCTATTCGTCAAGCCATGTTCAAATTAGCTTGTAAAGGTGCCTGGTAGGCGCTGTGAAATAGTTCCTGGTCACGAGAATTGTCTCAGCGCTGTGAAACACTACCTTCAGCGGCCCCGCTGTACTTACCCGGCCCCTCTCCGCTGCGGCAGAGGTCACTATGCGGTGGTGCGCCGCTGCAGGGAGAAGTGCTCAGCCACAGAGTACGCCGCCAAGTTCATCCGGAAGCGTCGGACGGCCTCCTCGCGGCGGGGCGCACCGCAAGCTAGCATCGAACAGGAGGTGAGCGAAACATCGCTGCCGTCGCCTGTTTTAACGGTGCTGTGCTCTGATGGTATTGCTGGTTTCTAGAAAAAGGGATTGGATTTTGCAAGGGTTCTGTACAATTTTGAAGGCCGTCAGAAATCTGTCAATGTCTTGAAACCTAGATTATTGTCTTGAGCTGTTATCTGGGTCACACGTTGTTCATATTGACAACATAAATCGCAACCATATGTGCTGCGTGCGCAAACCGTTTGTGGACCTTGGAAAAGCAGAACTGCGAGACGGGTGATGATATTAACGCTTCGTGTTTCCTGTGCTTCTTTATTGTGAATTTGCGTTATCTTTCACAGAGTTAATCGTTGTTAAGGCAGCCACGAACCTTAGGAAGCAGACACTGCTCGGTCCTGCGGGTATGTTTGCAAACATGCAAACATGGGCAGCGCCTATGCTTTGGGCGATACTATCGCCTATCACCAATAGGCATGAACATTTAAACAATAGCATATTTTAGTGGTCCTCTCGAGAACTCAAGAACAGTTGCTCCGTAAAATCTTGCGTTTTGTTTTTTTTTGTATAAATGTCATGATGTTAGTGCAAGGGATGCGAAAGGCTCTGCACCATTTAATTCAGCGCGTAAAGGTAAGAGAAAACGGTGAATAGATTATGGATATGGATCGTGAGGCACACCATACTTCGAGGTAAATTTCGAAAAATTACAATAATCATAAATACATAGATGCAGTCAAATTGTATATTTACTCTGGAAATATACAGTAAGGAAGAACAAACTTCCATTCGTTTCATTGCTTTGCTCGCTAAATTGTTAAATCACTACTTCAGTGGTGTGTGATGTATGTATTTCACGGCTGGACAGGACAGTTTTGGTTACAATTTTGGACATGTTTTGTATGGAAACAAGGCTAATCATGTCAACATTAACTATTCCATTACATTAGCGGCTGCTATTTCGAAGTTTCTTAGTTGACTGTATTTAACTATAATTCCGACCGGGAATCAGCTACTGCTGGCGCTGAGTGCAATCGTGTTCACAAATCACTCAAATGTAGGTCCATTGAATATACACAAACAAAAAATGATTATGGAAATTTTGGGGGCGCGGTAGTGGAGTGGTCAGCGAGGCTGGCTGCCACGCAGCCGACCTGGGTTCAAGGCCCAGCGGCTTCCCTGAACAAGGAGCAAGCTGGCTCCCGAGAAACCCTTCCAACAGGGAAAGAGTTGGCGACGCCATATGACCCTGGCAGTTGGTGCGTCGATAAGCCCCAATAATTATTATTATTATGGAAATTTCCAAAGCTGGAAACCTATTGCCTGGCATACAAGAACTAGAAGTTACAAATAGCTTACGCACGACCCATTAATTCTATCCACTTGTACTTATTTAGGTTTCATTGTCTTTTCCTCTAATTTCGACAGTAGACAGAAGACACCCCTATGGCGAGGGTGCGAAAGCTTTCGCCCCTTCATCGAGACCACTTTGTTCGATTGCCGTGCCCCTCTCCCCCAATAATTTTTACCGTTCTCGCACCTATAATGTGAGACCGTTGACACGCTTTTCGTTGTGAACAGCGAGGAATCCTCACCCGTGATTGTTTTTCTGATATGAGGGCGTGTATTTATCCTCAAAGGGTGGGCTTTAGGACAAATATGAAATTGGGGGCTTGATGTATAAGGCCCTCGGCTTGCTCTAACAGGCAGCTTCCTTCAAAATTTCGTAAAGGTGCTGCATTTCCATTTATGGTAGAGGCAGACCTGATGATGAATATAATCGGGGCCGTTAGTAAAATAACCTCTCGGATGACCGGCCATAATGTACGTATATTGGGATAAGCTAGATTATAAATATGTTAGTAGTTTTTTGTTACAAGAACTTGGCTGCCAGGTACCGATTCCATCAGAGGAGGAAAAAATGTCTCGACTGTCTCCTACCAACTTTTTGCAGGCACGATCTGTCTCCTCGACATTTTTTTGTAAATATCCTGCACATTTACATCAAAATTAGCGATCATAAGACGGCAGAGAACATGTTAATTCTTCAGGCATGAAATTTGATACTACTGGTCAAATTTGCTTTCAAAATATCACACAGTGTTCTGAACTCTTCAGACACTTACCCCAAAACTGTACTGTGTTGCTACAAGAAGGGACAGAGACTGCAGACTAAGCCCATTGCACCACAAACAATGGCAGCAATGCAGCTTTAAAAAAATTGCTGTTTGTGTCCTTGACTGGTTTTGTGTGTGCCTAACTCATGTTGGTGAGTAGAAAAAACGTTTAGTGGCAGAGGCAGTGACTACCAGAATTAAACTGGTGCAGTGAATCTCTTTTCTAGAATTAAACAGATGCAGTAAATCGATCTTTCATATAATCTAAATCCAAACAGCCCCTCCAAGTATAGCAAACATGGTATGATACAATATTTGGGTGCAACAAGACTTTAAAAAGCAGTGGGTTCAGACTGTAAAAGAAGCTTTCACTTTTTCATCAATGTGTGCCCCTGGTTGATTGTAAGGTGAAGAATTTATCTTGTTGAGCAGGGAAAATATTGATTGGCAGAGGCACTGACTGCCAGAATTAAGCTGTTGCAGTGAATTCATTCTTCACATCAGCTATATCAAATTTATTCTAAATAGAAGTGCCCATCAAATATGTCAAACATGTCACAACAAAATATTTGTGCTGAATGACTAAACATCAATGCTCTCAAACTGAGATGCGTTCAATTTTTCATCCCAATCCAGGTAAATATCATCTTTATAAATACCCCTTCTGAACAGACAAGGATACTTAATTATTTCTAGACAGATTCTCCTCCTATACCTACTGATCAAACATGAAGTTACAGCTTTAGTTGGGGGATAAAGGAGTGCCTCCGGGAGGTCATGGCCTAATTATGCTTGCCTTCTAGATCCTGCCTAGTAGATACAGTAGGCTAGACAAGTCACACTAGCTTTGCAGAAAAATTGCACCACCAGCCACCCAAAACACAACAAAATAGGGAAGCGGAATGCACTGACCCTTCCCTTAAGGAGAAAAATACAGAACTAATATTTTTTATCTTCCCTGAATTTTCTCTTTTCTAAAACTTCTTTGTTTTGTATTGGCTCTCTCTTATCACCCTTTTACCCGGACCTTGCACCAGTGACCAATTTATATTCCAAAAATTTCACAACTCACACTGGTCTTGGCACATACACACGTACGCAGGGTCTGGTTAACGGTGCCAAACTTTGCAGACTGGCTGATTACTATGGGACTATTCAAGCTGTAGAAGAGAACTGGTTTATGGAATAAAAAAACAAATACCAATCACGCCTTTCTCCAGAATTAGGTGGCATTACTATAAGTGAATAGTTAGATGTCCATTTTATTGAAATGTATTTCATAGAAATAATACATCACCTGAATCAGGAGAATGTGCTTACTCTGCTCTTCCATAACATCAAGTGGATTCCAGAACAAAAGCAAGGCAAGCAACATGAAGTACATGAATGTGCATGTTGCTTCTTCGTGCAATTAATAATTTACTTATTACAGCAGCACAGCACATACCTACATTTTCAACCAGTTATCTAATCCTAGGTACCTAGGTAATCTTCCATATGCTATTTTGAAGAACTAGCCGGCACCTACAAGTTGTTTTCTATTTTTCAATCTTGCTCAGCCTGCTTATAGGCAGTAATCCAGGATTCCCAATGACCACCAGCACCAAAAGCAGCATTGGCAAGTTTTACAGGAAAATTTTTGCCTTCCATTTCAGCAAAATACTTATATAATTGTTTAGCTTGTTATTTTGTTACAATAAACTGTCTGATGATGGTGTTTGTGCACTAAAGGCCTAGATTATACAAATTCAGTTAGTACCTAAGCAGACAGACTACAAAGGGAAAAACAACTAAACACTGGCAAGCTGGATGGGAGGTCTGCTGTGCTTGGTCCACTGATGTCTCTTGAAATTTTGAAGCTCACCATTAAACTTGCAATCTCCATAACCTCATCTGGCACGTTTCCTCGATGGAGGTGTCATGACGCTTTCCAGTGGTCGGCACTCATGAATGGGCCCACGTCCAAAATAAAACGAACTTTATCTCAAAAACAATAAAATCGATTTATTTTCCTCCTGCTACTAATGATGCTTCTCTTCCCCTCCTCTCCTCTTTGACAGACACAATCCTGCGCCACCATGCGCCACCGCCACCGCCATAAAATAACAAACTTCAAATCCACACATTTCAGACCCTCCTGCCTGATTCCAGAGAAACTTCACCGAGAAAGGGCTGGTAGGGGTTTTCCTTCCCTGTCAAAGAGAAGCCCTGTTCCAGCTGTCAGCACAGTTTTGTCAGCACCAATCAGCGGGCCGCGTTGCGCCTACGTCACAGGATTGTAGCCTCTCCCCGGGAACTAGTTCTAGAGGTTTTACGGGCTGATGGCCCGCTGTTTGCGCTGATGAAAAACAGTAAGTGCACGAAGTGGCAGCCTAATATTTTTTAATGGTATAAAGGAATAATTTCTCTTTGCTTAGCACAAATAAGAGGCGATTATGGCACTGATGTTACTTTTCTGGAGGAGAGGCTAGAGCAGACCCCGTTCAAGTTGTTTGGCAGCATTACGTCATCATGGCTGGAGAGGCACTACAGTTACTATGCAGGGCATTGGAGAAATTGCACTTTTTCGAAGCTCTAAATAACCTATTTTAGAACTGTATCAACAGAACTTATATGGTTGAACAGAAAGCTAAAAGATTTTTATTTGTGAAACCATCAGACGTTTTGCAAACACTCCAGTGAAGAATATTATTTTTACAAATTTTCCAGAGCGTGTAAAAATAAGGACAGGTTCAGCACTAACAGCTGTTCGCAGTAAGACTAATCTCGATTTTGATTGGCTGTTGATTTCTGACCTTTGATTGGCTGTTGGTGGTACCTGCAGCAGAAGACAATAAACACCGGTGATCTCTTGAGCGAAGGTAAATTTATTTCTCTCGGCTATTAAGTAGGCCTGAGTTGATCAAATAAATGCATGCCCTTTCAACAAATTCCTTTGAAGTGTTATAATTTTTTCATTAGATTTACGTAAAATACGCTGCTCGCCGTTGAGATCAAGGTTACTGTCAAATGGGTGAAACAAGTTGATTTCGATTTATACTAGATTGGTGCCAAATATGCCCAAACTTGGTATGTTCCAGCTGATCCTTCCAAAAACTTAGTAGAATCTCCTATAACTTAGTAGGAAAGGGCGGTGACGTCATCATGGGAGGACTTTATTTAGTAGGAAACTTGGTTGTACCTGTAGTTAAAGTACCCTGGGCTAGAGGTCCTGCTGACAAAACTGTGCTGACAGCTGGAACAGGGCTAGAGTTCAGGAGACACACGTAACCGCACGAGTCAAGCTTGAAGCAATGGGGCTGGAAGTGGCGCAGCCAGCGAAGACAAGAGCCCTGTTCCACCTGTCAGCACAGTTTTGTCAGCACCAATCAGCGGGCCGCGTTGCGCCTACGTCACAGGACTGTAGCCTCTCCCCGGGAACTAGTTCTAGAGGTTTTACGGGCTGACGGCCTGCTGTTTGTGCTGATGAAAAACCGTAAGTGCACGAAGTGGCAGCCTAATATTTTTTAATTGTATAAAGGTTTAAGTTCCCTTTGCTTAGCACAAACAAGAGGCGATTATGGCGCTGATGTTACTTTTCTGGAGGAGAGGTTGGAGGTCCTGCTGACAAAACTGTGCTGACAGCTGGAACAGGGCTAAGATTTTCCTGCGCGGGAAATCTTTCCCCTACCGGAGGGTTTTTTTAAGGAAACCTCTCCCGGTATTTCGAGGTGCAAACCTAAGGTCCACTGGAGCCCATTAAAAGTGCAAATATTAGGTGCTACGTTACTAATTAAGATGGTGTTGTAGTTTGAGGGAAGAAAGTAGGCGGAGAAATAAAGAGTGACCAGTGGGCAGTGTTCCTCCAATTACCTGGACATCCCATATACTTCATATTGTCCAGCTGTCTCCTCCAATGCTTAGAATCTGTCTCCTACTATACGTCCAGAAAGACAAGGTTTTCCACCTCTGGTTCCATATTGAGTCTAACTGTGGTCGGAAATCCCAATTTGTTTATTAGAATGCCGTCTGTTTGATTCCGGGCTGCGACGCGTGCCGTTGCCGTGCAGGTGCGGCTGCTATCGATGATGTCCCACGAGAACATCGTCTGTCTCCACCAGGTCTTCAGCAGCGCCACCCACGTCATCCTCGTCATGGAGCTGTGAGTATCGCCTCGCTCCCGGCTCCAGCAGCCAAGAGATCAGCCTGCTGCACTCCCCTTTGGGTTACTGCGCAGTCGTGATGATGCTCTTCAGAGCTGATTTCGGAAGCGGAAGTAGAATATTTTGAATGGTATCTGCGCGCTCAAGTATTTGCATTAAAACAAAACCACGGTTCATTGGGTGTTGATTTGATAAACCCTTAGAAAAACAAACTGCAATAGACCGCAGATGCCTCTGGTTGTCTTCCGTACTAAAAAGAAGCATCATTGCATTCCTATGCTACGGTTTCTCCAACAATGCCGTCAATAATAGGATTTTTTTATTGATTCGGTATAGATACAGTGAAGCTTGTTTCTCATGTTGCTCCTTCCCCCTCTCCCTCTCCCTCCCTCCTCCCTCCCTCCCTCCCTCCCTCCCTCCCTCTCTCTCTCTCTCTCTCTCTCTCTCTCGCTCTCGCTCTCGCTCTCGCTCTCGACCTCGCTCTCGCTCTCGCTCTCGACCTCGCTCTCGCTCTCGCTCTCGCTCTCTCTCTCTCTCTCTCTCTCTCTCTCTCTCTCTCTCTCTCTCCAGTATCGGACGAAGCCTTCTGGGCTCAAGAGCGTCATTCTGATTGGAAGTGCTGAACCAAATCAGATGCATTCCACGCATAATAACATACACAGAAAGGGTGCAGACAAAAGGTAACATTTCACACTTCAAAGCGCTAAGCCGAGGAGGATGACTCTATGTTGATGAGACATTAAATTGCCTGCCTCCTCGAATCCGGGATGGGAAATGAAGCAAAACACTGTGATTGTATATTCATCGAAATCCTCGTCAGACAGTAGATGAAAACACAAAAGCGTGGTCACAGTGTGAACTCTGACCAAGTATTCAAGGTCGCATATCACACTATGACCTCTATTGTACGATGAAGATTCTGATGAAGGGATGTGTCCGAACACATAATCACAGTAAATTTGCTCCATTTTGCACCCAGGATTTCACGAGGCAGAACATTTAACATATCATAAAAAGGAGCATAACTAAAAAACACAAGAAGCTATTTATATTTGTGAAATATTTTCGTATCTAATTCAAAAGTGCCAATTTTACGTAGCCATGCTTTCGTAGTTGTTCAATGCACACTTCAGCGCGCTAAGTTAGATTTCTATTGGTGGAAAGCCACGCTGCTATGCATAAAACTAACCTGCTAACCAGAGGGGTGAATCGAATAGTCAAGCAAGCAGCTAACTTAGTCAAATGATCGCGGCCACGGTAAGGCATTTGTTGTTGCGATTTTGGCGGTCGTCACCTCAGCCACCCCACGCTCAGGCTGCGTCTTTTCAGTGTGCTTAGCATGCATCCTGTGACGTCATCGGGTCCGCACCGCCTGCGTTTTACAACTTGAGGCTATGGATGCTGGATTTTTTAGGCTGGCGTTAGAAAAAGTTTGCAACTGCAATGTTCTCAAAAGTTTTATCGTCTTTTTATAGGGAAATCGGTCAGTTTTCCTATATTTTTGAAAGACTTTGAAGATGTATTGTCCTTTAGCCAGACTGGTTTATAGAGTCAAGGCTCCACCTGTGCAGCTCCAATCTGGTTAAAAGCGGGACGACATCGCGCTGCGATCTCTTCTGGGAACCCGTAGCTACAAAATCGATACACAGATTAAGTTAAATTAAAAAAGGAAAGTCAAATCCCCAAAACAAATTGTCCAGTTCAGGGATCATTGGAAGCTCTTGAAATTTCGCAAAGGTATGTACATTCTCTGAAAGAAGTGCAGTAATAATTACAATGAACCGTTAGTAAATTGACTCCAATAATACCAATGGGAAATTGCTTCGAGTTCAATTATGCCCCAACTATTCCGTTTCTCTTCTTTTCTAGCCTTTATAGATGACATTTTCAAACTGACTGCCAGGGTGTAGCAAGTAATGATTCATGCGCCATGTTTTTGGATCAGTCCGCCAGAAACATGGTTTTTACAGCTACTTCTGGGGGTATTTCGTTATCGCCCAGGTGACACTATCGTGGAATCGAGTCGCGATTACTGCTTGGGTTTAGCCTACCCGGTACATCGCACTTTTCCTGATAGCTAACAAATGTGTTGGAGGGAATCCGTCATCTTGTTTACCTAAATGGAATAACATACATTCGGGGGTTTGCACCGAGTTACCAGGCGCCTGAATTATACCAAAAACCCAGTGGTGATATCTTGGTTTGTCTCGAAACCCACATTTTGTGCAGTTGATCAGCGATATAAGAGTGCACTTCTTTTAAGCAGTGCTCTCGCGTCACCCTTCCCTACTCCCACGAGCCCACCAGCGACGCGCGGCTGTCAGTGGGTCAGTGCGGCCGGCGCGGGGCCGGAAGAGACGGAATCTGCCCTCAACGCGACCTATTTATGCTCGGAGTGTCAGTTCTGGGATGAATTAAATGATAAAGCGGGGGGTTATCGGTATGATATATTGGGCTATCTCAGTTTTTGAGGCTGGTGAGGTCGTTATGTCCCAATAACTGCGCGCCATTGCCCCGGTCGTCAAATTCCCCCCTCCCTCCCCCTCCCCGGGTGATTGCGTTTCAGCGTGAATGGATGGTTATGTAGCGATGTGTGAAGTGCCTTGGTTTTGTGATTTGTTCTTATAACTTCCTTTGTTGTGGTAATTACTTTTTAGTTTTGCATCTTCCTGCAGAGACTGCCAACAAACGGTTTTTGAGCCTCAGTTTCTCAGCACGGAGAGCTGGGAGGCCCGGAAATACTTCGCCACGTTGCTCAGACTGCTTTGCATGATACCTTGGCCAAACGTAAACAAGCTGGAAAAAGTGCGAGTTTACCATAACGGCCCTCCCGCATGTTACCCTCGTAAAAACTGTGCGGTTGAAAACGTGAAACAGAAGGTGATTTATTAGTGACCTTCTTATTATAGCCGAGAAATAGATGATATTATATTTATCACTACCTTCAATTTCGGATATTTTCAGATGTTTTCTTTGTGTAGACTTTTCTATCTACGTTTGTCACCAGCCTTACTCATCGCAATCCTCCGTGCTGCCGCTACAGCTCTGGCATCAAAACCATCCCCCACCTCTGGTCCGGGGTGTCGTCGCTTTAATAGGTCGGCACGCGCCCCGCCCCCGCGTGCTGCTCTTTCCACCTGGTTTGCGATGTGTACGAAGTGGCGAACCCAGGCTTCACTCAAGAAAGGGAAGAAACCCTGCCTTGTAAAAAATTGATTTCGCAAATACATCAATGATGCATCGACAGATAGCGAGAACATGCTTTTCCATGCTCTCTTGCTGTTTGAGACTGTTGCCTCCCCCTCTAAACACGGCCTGGAAGCGCCACTGCCGACGCACCTGCCGCGCGTGGGGCGGCCCACGCACTGGAACGGTATGGCCACAATGAGCGGATAAAAACTGAACAATATTGCATCCACCTGGAATTGAGGGAGCTGTTCGAGGCCATCCTTGGTCCAACAATGTTACAGTTTACGGGTTTCGGAGCTATGAGTATAGGGAGAAGTGAATGAATGTACCCACAATAATAAAGCTCAACATGAAGACGAAAACAATATGTTTCTAGCATTGGATCTGGATCATAAACATGTATGTGGTTATCCATTATCAACAGGCTTTAGATGTCATGGGCAGGTGCCTGTCATTCTCGGGAGTTTACGTGGAGGACCAGTGCTGCTCTTGCTCGCCGTTGGACTTGAAAAGCGCTGAGACCCCGTCGGAGCCAATCCTCGGAAAATGGAAAAATAAAGGCAAAAATACGCCTTAAATGCATATCAGAATTCAGTCAACATTCATCTAGGTAATTACTTGGGGTACGCTCGTACTCCTTTGGCTTCTTCTGTTCAACGGGGTTTCCGTGCTAGGAAATTGCCACGACAGTTGGACCCATCGTGAAATAACACCCTGCACGTCAGATTGGGATGATATCTGGTCCAGGGGCTGGTTGGGGCGTAAACACACTCAGCGCCAAGAAATATTTAATATGATCAATGGAGGATTCAATGGGGATTAGGGGTTCAAGTCCCCTCCCCCGAAATGTCAGGGGCCTATAGTAACTGCATAGCCGGAGGTTGTTCCGAGGGTCATTGGCGAGGGAGGCTCGAGCCCCCTAGCCTCCCAAATTAATTCCTAGATCCGCCACCGCTTATTGCTAACGGTTTTCAAACTATTGCCCCAGGCAAGCGTTTTCAACTTGCACATTGAATTGAAAACATAACCCTCGTGTACAGGGCAGATAAGGTCAAACACAATATTGCTGAAATCTCCATTAGCTTGAAATGATTCTATAAAGTAAAATTTTGAGAAACCAATTTTTATTCCAATCTACCTCCAAAAAATGAGAACTTGAAAATAACCAGCAGATTATACGGCCAGTGAATACATTTGTTGCTAATATAAAAGCTTAAAATAGGGGAGAGTGGGGTAAGATGCCCAGGGTTTAGGGAAATCGGTATTATAGAATAACCGCGGTACCAACAGCACTGCTTTAGATGCCAAGTCGTAGCATGATCATTTGTCTTCCTTATAGAGTCGATGAAATTGCTGATAATTATCATATTTTCTAACTATTCTGATTTTACTAGACGCTTGCAAAGGGGCGTCTTACCCGATCGGGTGGGTAAGACGCCCCGGGGGCTTGATAAGGTGCACCTCCCCTGGGCATCTTACCCCATTTTGGTCTATCGTTGATGAAGTAGTTTTTTCGTAGTTCTTAGCTTCATTGGTAATTACTTAAGTATTATTCAGAGGTCAGCAATTTATTTAGAAGCGTCCACACACATTGATAAAACATCTATGTGGTTTTTCTCGTTTCCACGTCAAATGATAAAACAAAGTTACGTAAAACTAACGGTAAAAACCAAGGATAAAAACATACCATAAAAGTAACATAAAATCACACACACACACAAACATCAAAATACGAAACGAAGTAGGTAAGCTGGTACGAGGTTTCTGAGAACCTCCCCTAAATCCTCTACCTTGTCTTCTCTGTGTTCCCTTTGTTTCAATTCCTCATTTTAAAAGAAGTATGGGCCAGAAGTTGTTAAGTACAAAAATATTCACTTCAGACAGTAAAAATGGCTTGTGGTGACTCGAAGCTTCCTCCCACTAACCATCACAGGCTCCCAGTCTATCATTTATGGCGCACAGCCACCTTAGCCTTCTCGTCAAGGCACACAGGCCCAGCCTTCCCAGGCAGTGCACTCGATCCATTATTCGCACGAGAGAACAAAACTCACTCCGCAGATGAGATATCCGGTATCGTCATGCCCACTGTCTTTCTTCCCTTATACAGCTTTGACCTGCCTCGTCCACGTCTTTTTAGATACATTTGCTTTCGCAAGCCCTTTAACTAATCTGTCTTCCAGAGCCTTTTTTAGATGCATTTTGCAAGTTGCATCCAAGTTGCAAGTTCGGCTTTCTCACTAAGGTCATCAACTTGTCGCGAGACCCTAGCCCTACCATCGGAGCGAGCAACTCCTGTAATGAAGATCTAGTTTAAAAATCAAAGTTAAACGTCCCGCAAATCACAGGGATGGCCGTCCCGCTCAGGTCACCCTCTCATCAGTCACCAGTCAGTCTCTCTACCAGCCGACCTACGTCGGGTAAACTATTGAGCGCCGAAGCGCCTCAGGAGAACCGATCCCAAGTCTGGACATGCACTGCCACTGCACCTTCCTGAGCAGCAGGCCGGAGCCCAACGCTCCACCAACTGGGCTACCGGGATGGCAAATGTAGGGACGACATAAGAGATCAGGTACGGAGATTCGCAGGATTAACCATGTGGAATATTTCAGGTCTAGCTCATTCATGGGCGAATCCAGGGTAAGCAGTTCAGCCATAGCCCCTTCCTAATTGGCAAAATTGACCGATTTTTACCAATTTTGTGTTAAAATATGTTTTAAGGTTTTGTCCATTTTAATTTAATTGCTGTGCGCCTCCACCACACCAGTTTGATCTGAACCCGCCATGAGGTCATCTCCGGTTGGGGCATCAGGCCAAGTCCGGTGAACTCCCAAATAATTGTCTCAAGGTTTTAATGATTGAGCTTGGATTCGCTTTATCGAATGAAAGCACCAACCACAAAATTTGGCTGTCATGGGATTCCTTGCGTTAGTGGCTTGGGTTCAGGTGCGAGGCCTTCAATTGGAAAGTTTCGTCACAAAGCGACAGATTGAAGTTTGCTCTTATTTAACACGCGTCGAAAGCGAAGGATGCGCGTCGAAAGCAAAGGACAGGAATGGGAGGACGGATCCCCCAACTCGTCAATCTGTGAGGGCGTCTCCCGACAAGTTTTGGGAATCGACCTAGGTTTTTATTGTCACCCTATTACCTACCTACGTTGACCTACGTAAATTTGTTCATGAGCTTCATGGTCATTAGCTTTTTCAAAGACGGTCAATTTAAAGTTCACGTCACCCCCCCGCCATCACCAGTCCAGGGTCCGTAGCCCCAGTAACAATTCCGTGGCGCTGCCCGTGGGTAAGGTTTGGACTAACCCCAAGTGTAACACAGTTGTTTACTCTAACAAATGGTGTTATATTGCTCTGGGTAAAGACGCCCCCTTTCCACCGGGAAAGTTGTCTATGGGGCATCTTTCCCCATTCGTTGAGGGGCATCTTTCCCATCAGTACCCAAACTAGATAAGACCTGAAGGGCAAAAATCGTACAATTAATACACTCAAGGGAAATTCTCAGTTAATGAGTTAAATATGCCATGATTCGTAATGGGAAGTCAAACAAAGCACGCATCCAATATTCTTCGAGATATCTGCAACCTATGTGGACAATTTTTCTTAGAAAAGCATCGAAAAAAAACTTAACCACCAGCTTCAAGCAAATCACAGGAGGGAACTGAATTTTTGCGCAAGAAACAATCAAAGCCTCTGCTTTCGACCAATAACAATATTATATACCAGTGGTGGTCCGGATTGCCAAAAGAGGGGATGGGACGTCTTACCCGACGGGGAATGTTACCCCACTCTCCCCTACAATTAACTTTGAAAAATGAAAGCTATATAATTATGAATTCGTAGAAATTTAGATGAATTGTTGTAGTTCGCCATTTGTATATTTTTGTGTTTGCTTCTAAGTTACAGTCCATAATTTTACACCTTAGGGCGATAGAGGGCTCAGACCAACATCCTTTCGTTTTTTTGTGAAGATGGTCACAGAAATACACTGCTTGAGCCATTATCACGCGCACGGGGGAAGCGTTGGAGGCCCCCGGCCTATTTTTCCAAGGTGGCCGGAGAACTGCTCGTAGGCGAGAAACGATACTCGATCAAATTTAACAGAATTCAATGGCGCGTCGATTGGTGCTAAACGTTTTGAAAATCGGAAGCAAATTTTTGGACATGTATGCTTTCAGTCAGACCTGAATTTTGAAATCGCCGCAATCGCGCGGTCGGACCAGTTCGCTTGCGTTGGAGAGCGAGTGGTGACGTCATCACGCCGTATAAACGGAATGATATGTCAAGGGCCTCTCACATGAAGTTCAAGGTCAAAGATCACAGGTCAAGGTTACTTCAGCATTTTCAAGGTCATTGACCCAGTGCTTCCGGTCAAATGGTGTTGCCCGGTTTAACGTATTTTGTGTTATGCCGTCATAGTTAAGACAACTTAATTTAAAGGTAAAGGTCAAATTTCAAGGCCAAAGGTCACGGGTCAAGGCCAGTCCTCATTTTCTGCCAAACAGTTGCTATATTGCTAGTTATAGTTTACATTGTAGGTGGTTTACCATGTTTTGCCCTCATAGGTCAATGACCTTGAATGACCTGGACCCCAAAGATGTAGGACATATTATTTGCGACCTTCCCTCTATGGCCCTGGTACTTCTTTAGCTTATTTCCGTTTTTTCTGCATAATCACGACATCTCCCTATAGGTCCCCAGCATGGCCAAGATTTGACCTTTATGACCTCGTTTGACCTTGAAGATGCTAATCTAGGTCAATGAAAATTGGTTACGATGTAGATTAGCATAGCCCTCCCCCCACCCACTAACCGGCGTTGTTGTACGCCTCTTAGTTTCCGAGATCTCGGGGGGGCGGGGCTACCAGACCCCCTCCAGTTCGGGTGTTAAGGTCACTGACCAATTGGTCAATTTATCTCTCATAAGAATCCATGAGCTCTTTCTTGTGAGGAAAAGGTTCTTATCTCGGGGACCCCCTCAGGGGACCGATCTTCACTTGCCGGATTCGTCCGGCAAGTAAAGATTGGAGCAACGGGGAGTGACGCGCCCGGGGCCCCAGTCAGCCCTTGGAGGCATGTCGACGCACCACCGCGGACACGTCATGTCTGGCTCTCCGGCGGCTGCCGCCTCTTCCGATCTCGGTCGGTCAGAGTCGGCGCCTGTCGTCGGCGGCTCTGGTGATGAGGTCCGCGGTGGTGCTGATGACTGCCTTACGGGCCCTTTGTTGCCTGGTCGGTAACCGTATTGGATCGGGTCAGTTCTGTCCTGCACCTCCCAGTATGTAGCTCCTGTTTGTTTTTGTTTTCTTATTTTGTTGATTATTTTTAGTTCCTTTCCCCTTTTTACGCTTCAGTTATTGGTTCCACAGTTATTTGCCTTCTTCGGCCTTTTTATGGGTGTAAGGCGCCTACTCGAGGCCTATCTCGAGCCCCGGCGACGAGGTTGACGGGATCCTGGGGGGTTGAGGTCCCCCTCGGGCGGGTCAGTCCCGAGGGCTCCAACACGCCCCCTTTGGCCCAGATATCTCGATCCAACCGGGGGTAAGCCGTCCGTAGGCTGCCGCGGGCGGCCTAGCTACGCGGCAGTGTTTACGGGCACTGTCGCTCGGTCCAGCTGGGCAGGGGGATTATGTTTCGGGCGTGCGGCGCGGCGCCCTTCGCAGTGGGGACTGTGATAGTTTGTGCCGGGCGTGATGCGGGCCGGGGTTTCGGAAACCGTCGTTTTTCGAGACCCTGGCCTGTTGCGCGCGCCTGGTGGACCGCAGTCTCCGCTGCGTGAAGGCTGCCGCGTTTAGCTTAGTCCCGACTCATGGCCCTGCCGGCCCACTGGGCTGATGGCGTCAAGGGGATGGGTGCGTTCTGATCGGAGGGGTTGTGTGAGTATCTCTCGCCCCTCTGAGACGGCCGCACCTGCCCCCGTAGGCACTGTACCAGCCCCTGGGCCCAGCTATTGACAGCTGGCAACCCGGGGGGCCGAAGGTAAACTGACTCATCATGGCCTCTCCTACTTGTACACCCACTGAATCGACCGCACGGACTCCGACCCCCGCATTGACACCGACCACCTCTTGTCCACCCACCGACGTCGCCGCCGCGATGGAACTCGGAAACTGAACCCCCGCACGAACTCGACCAGAGCAGGCCACCCCCCTTGACTCTCGTCATTGACTTCGAGGATAGAACATTTAAGGTGAATCCATTTCAGATCCATGAAGCCCTGCGAAAGTTCCATCCAAAACGGACTTACAGACACCCGAATGGGCGAGTCGAGGTTGAAATGGGAAGTGAGCCCGATGCTAAGAAGCTGCTCTCAGCCTTCTCCCTAGAAATCCGGACACCCAGCAGGTCTCTGTCTGTACCAGTGAAGGTCTCTCCGCATGCTACCAAAAACAGCTGCAGAGGCGTGATCAGCTGCAAAGACCTACGCGATGTCTCTGAGGAGGAGATCCTGTCAGGCCTAAGAGATCAGGGCGTGTCAGAAGCCAAACGTATGCTGCGGAGAGGGGAAAGCCAGGGGACGGACAACGGCACGTTCATGCTCGTGTTTTCAGGGACTACCCTACCTGAGAAGGTGCGAGTGGGCTGGATGGCCATTAAGGTTCGTCCCTTTGTTCCTAGCCCCATTAGGTGTTTCAGGTGCCAGTCATTCGGTCATATCGCTGGCAGCTGCAGAGGTAGGGAACGATGCGGTAGATGCTCAAAGGTAGGTCACAGCTCCAGATCGTGCGAGGTAGAGAAACCCAAGTGTGCCGGATGTGGAGGCGACCACGAGGCGTGGAGCAGGTTGTGCCCTAAACTGACTGAGGCTAAGGAGACCCAGAAAAGAAAAGTCCCACTTCCTCCAAAACCAGTGACGGCGGCCACACCCGTAACATCCCGGGTAAAGCCTTCTACCGACCACTCTCCTTACCGAGATGTCCTGGTGGGACCCGAGCACAGTGTCGCACCAGCTGAAACCATCACTGAGACCCGTCCTGCACTTACCGTGGATTCGAACATCGGTCAGTTCATGAATCTCTCCCTCCGCCAGTTCCTCGCGATGGTTGCTAAGCTCCTACCCAGTCAACCAGATGACTCCAGCTGCAAACAGATGGGCTGTGGGGAGAAAGTCGACGCAGTGACGCAAACGTCATCACCACCACCACAGTACCGAGACGCTGCAGTGGGGACGGACCCGACAGAATTCCGGGCGCTCAGTGCCGAGTCAGCCTCCCAGGGCTGCACAGTCAGCCGTGATCCCCCTCAAACTGAAACCTCCGGTAAGAGAGCTCGGGAAGCCTCCCCAACTCTATCACCACCTCCCCAACGCCCAGTCTTGCCGTCTTCCATGACGGAACACATCACTCCTACGCTTCCCCCTGAGGAGGCCGCAGGCACAAAGGCAAACCCCTATGAGGGTGAGGGCCAAGCCCCGGAGGAAGTGGATGGGTCTGCCCTGATGCCCCCTCCGACCAGTGACAAACCAATACGTCCAAGAGTCCACCCACAACAGGCAGTCGAAGTCGCTTCTAGTACTGTAACACAAAGCAAGAAACGTAAGCTCACATCTCCAACAACAAATACCAAAAGTAGCGAGGACAAAATAAAAATAACACAAAAACAACGTCCGGAGCACTCTTTCCGCTCCAGCAAAGGCCTCGAACTATCAATTCCTCGAGTCACTGTAAAAACACCAAAACAACAAATCAAACTCAATCAAACTCAGCGTGCCCAATCCATGGAGAATTTAGGGCCAGCTCAAGCAGACCTAAGGAACTCGGGAGACCTCAGACAGCGCATACGAAGGCCCACCCCCCAAGATGACGGGAGGCCGGGGTATACAGGCGATGCATACATGGTAGAGAGGCCAGTGTTTGCTAAACGCTCGCCCCCAAGGGACCCTAATAACCCTCCACGTGAGGCAAGGAACTGGAACTCCCGCGCTGCCTGGAGAGAACCAGAGATGTTCGACGGGAGGAGTTGGGAAACATGATGGACGACCGAGGTTTCAATCTAGGAAAGTTTTTACACACCCTACTCGTACTCTACTTAATGACGTTTATTTTACAGTGGAACATGAGAGGTTTTAGGGCAAATCACACGGAACTCCAAGCATTGTTAGCGCAGAAAACTCCTGTAGTAGTTGCCTTACAGGAGACCAAGATTAAAACATGACCATCATTGCCAGCAAATATACTATAAAACATTTCGATACGACGTTCATTCCACAACAATTGCTCATGGAGGAGTAGCGCTGCTTGCCCATTCTAGCGTCCCTGCCCATCCGTTCCGCTTGAGAACAAGCCTACAGGCTGTAGCAGCGACCGTCGACCTACAACAATTTAAAGCAACCATCGTATCCCTATATCTCCCTCCCGGTGAGGGCTTTCCTGGCGATGAACTCACAAATTTAATACAACAGTTGCCAGCAAATTATATAATATTAGGTGACTTCAACGCTTATAACACAACATGGGGCTGCCCCCGCACAAATAGGCGAGGGTGGAGGAAATAATCCACCGCTTTAACATATGTACTTTAAACACGGGTCACCCTACACACATCTCATTGCCTTCTGGAACAGCATCGGCAGTTGATCTATCTCTCTGTTCAGCTTCAATAGCCGACCGCTTTAAGTGGCGAACTCATTCGCATCCGTGCAACAGCGATCACTACCCGATCTGGCTTTGGTCTGAGACCCCACATCCGGGCAGGAGAACGCCGCAGTGGAACTTGCGGCGGGCCGACTGGCAGGGTTTTACCTCTGACTGTGTCCTCGATTTTACACCAGACGAGGCCGAAACCGCTACAATATGCGAGGAGGAGCTGCGTGCTCGAATTCTAGACTCGGCTGAGACTTTCATACCTAAGACTAGCTCGCTCCCACGGCGCATCCCCGTGCCCTGGTGGACGGAGGAGTGCAGGCGCACCATTAGAGAACGTCGACGCCGTTTTAAATTATTTACAAGACAGCCGACAACTCACAATTTAATAGAATACCGACGTACAAAAGCACTAGCCAGACGCACAGTTAGAGATGCAAAACGAAAATCATGGCAAATTTATATTACAACAATAAATCGGCTAACACCATTAACAACAATTTGGCGGCGAGTACATCGTCTGGCCGGCCGTAGCTGTGCCATGTCCCTGCCGGTTCTGACAGGTTCCGGAGGAACAATTTCCAACCCCACAGAGGTAGCGAACGCCTTCGGCAATGCGTGGGCTGCTCGCTGGCGGCTGGCCTGTTCAGACCCAAGGTTTTTACGGCACAAAGAACGGAGGGAACGTCTCCCAGTGAGTTTTAGCTCCCATGAACAACTATCATACAATGACCCTTTTACCATATCAGAACTTAACACCGCACTGTCTCGGGCGAGAAGCACAGCCGCTGGCCCGGACGGTATACACATTGACATGATAAAGAATCTCAGCGAACGGTCTTCTACTGCTTTATTGTCTTACTTCAACTTCCTTTGGACCACACACGATTTTCCCACTGCCTGGAGAGATGCGACCGTCATCCCAGTTTTAAAGGCCGACAAGGATGGTAGCGACCCCCTTCACTATAGACCGATTGCCTTGACCTCATGTATATGTAAACTCTTAGAACGCATGGTAAACGCACGTCTGGTTTGTTACCTGGAGAGCACCGGATTCTTTTCTAATGCTCAATGTGGATTCCGCGCAGGGCGGTCCACTACCGATCATCTTACATCGCTAGATTCATCAATACGCCGTTCATTCGCCTCAAAGCAACACGTGTTCGCTTTACTATTTGACATCGAAAAGGCCTATGACACAGCCTGGCGCTACGCGGTTTTAGACAAGGCACGGAAAGCTGGTATGAAGGGTCACATGGGATACTTTATTGACAATTTTATGAAGAGACGGAAGTTCAGAGTGAGAGTGGGCAACTCGCTGTCTGATAGTTTCTACCAGGAGAGTGGTGTGGTCCAGGGCGGCGTTTTAAGCGTGACCCTGTTCGGTATCTTAATTAATGACGTCTGCGAAATTCTACCTCCCACAGTCGAGAAATCTCTATTCGTAGATGACTTAGCGGTGTGGTTAAGCACCTCCACCTCGATTTCAGCACAGCGACAGCTCCAAATATGCATAGACCGGTTATCCGAATGGAGCCTGAAGAACGGTTTTAGATTTTCCACTGAGAAAACTGTGTGTATGCACTTCTGCCGCCGCCGCTCGTGTACTGACATCAGCCTCCGTTTATACGGCAGGAGAGTCCCAATCGTCCCGGAAGCCAAGTTCCTGGGCATGACGATGGATAAACGCTTGACATACGCCCCCCACATATCACTCCTGCGTGATAAATGTTTCAAACGGATGGATGTGCTAAAGGTGATTTCTCGCACATCTTATGGTGCCGATAGGTTAACACTTCTCCGTTTGTACCGTGCTCTCATCAGGTCCGTATTAGATTATGGCTCAGTAGTATATGATGGTGCTTTGAGCAACGTTAAGCAGCCTCTGGACGCTGTACACCACGCCTGTGTTAGAGTGGCGACGGGCGCTTTTCGCACGTCCCGCAGGGCAAGCCTTCTAGTAGACGCCAACGAACCTCCACTAGACCTGAGAAGGAAGCGGTTGTCATTATCATACGCTAGCAAAATCAGGCAGGATCCGTCCCATCCAACATACAGGTGGATTTTCGACGAAAATTTGACTATGCCCCTCAGAATGGTGCGACAGACATCTTCACGAGCTCTCTGTTTGCGTGTATCTCTGTGGTTAGAAGGCAGCGGCGTTGACCTGGAAGTAATTGCTGAAACGCGACCAGAACGTACGGAACCATGGCGACTCATCCCTGCACAATGCGATCTCGATCTGATGCGCCATAAAAAAGCAGCAACACTACCCTCAGAATTTCTGGCCTTAGCGCTGCGCAAAATCGGCTCCTATGCAGGTCATGCCCGGTTCTACACCGACGGCTCGAAGTCTACCGGCGGTGCTGGAAGCGCCTTTTTAGGGGAGGGACTGAAACAGGGTTTTAGCCTACCAGGGTCTGTTTCGGTTTTTACCACAGAACTATATGCCATTCTCCGGGTTTTAAGACACATCAAGCGTTCTCAAGAGGATCGATGTCTTATCATAACTGACTCTGCTAGCTCACTGACAGCACTCCAATCTCATCACCCACAGCAAAACTGGCTTATACCATCTATAAGAAGGCTTCTGTTAGCGATCTCCGCCAGAGGGACTGATGTGCGCTTTCTTTGGGTACCGAGCCATATTGGAATTTCAGGGAACGAAAAAGTCGATAAGGTTGCGAAAGAGGCGTCCGTACTACCCCCTTCGCGTCAGCTTAGGATTCCGGCTTCAGACCTCAAAGCATCGTTCAGAACACTACAGGAGACCGAATGGCAGTCAAGGTGGGCTGCAGAGCCAGAGTGCTTTATGAAACGTCTGCGCACCTCCATTGAGAGATGGGAGTCGAGCAACAGAAAAAGCAGAAGAGAGGAGGTGGCCCTCTCTAGACTCCGCATCGGGCACTGTTATGCCACTCATGCCTACCACCTGAATAGCTCTACTCCTAACCTGTGTGTACATTGTGGCAACCGCCTTACTGTCCAGCATGTTTTATCCGAGGTAGACTGCTGTGACAATCTGAAAAGGCAAATGCGTCGATTCTTCCCATCGGTCTCTTTAGAGCAGTGTCTTGGAAACGATCCCGTCGTAGACATCAAACACGTTTTATCTTACCTGAAAGAAATAAAGTTTGACATCGTTTATAGCCCTCACAGCGCTTTTTAGCGGTGACACCTCCGGCATAGAAAATTCTTAGCTAACCAAGATCATTTTGAACTGACCTAACTTGAAAATGCTGGGCACATATAGCCAAAGAAGCTGAAGTGCCCTTAAACACCAATAATCATCATATCTCGGGGACAATTTGGTGCCCGTTGGGGCAGGGGCGTGGATCTCCGTAATTCATTGGGAGTGCCAAAGTTTGAAAGAATACCGATAAACTTCACGCAAAAAAATAGATAGCATGATATTATCTTTGTTTTGACCCTTACACAAGGCCTGCTGAAGCAAATAAAACCAGTTTAAAGTCCTGAAAATGATAAACAATATACTTTAAAGAAATTTCTAACACTAACTCAACGGTTTATTGGGGGTATTGCTATTATTGGCCCGTGCTAAAGAGATATAAATCCACACCCCTGCGTTGGGGTAAGTCCTCATTTTCCCGATCTCTAACGTTTACCTCGGACATCTGTGTGCTTGTGTGCCATGCGTTCTGCCTGATAACCTAAAATTGTTGAACCGAGTTCATAGATTGCATCCCAGGCACCATTTTATATATGGCCCATTTCAAGTGCTCAAATGATTTCAGCAGCCTGTCACGTTGATAAGACTATCGGAAGTGAGATCGACCAAAAACTATTTTAGACGGGTGTGTTATTTCCACTGCCATATCATTTGAAATGGCTGGCTTAACCAATCCAGCACTTAAACTGAAGTGCATAGCCTGACCACTTAAGCTCATATCTCTCTCCTTATTGATTACCTCTTTTTATATACCTATTGGTGAAACAGGTTGTCACTATAACGCTTCCTAAAGTGTTTGTTCAAAAGTCTGATGTGGTAGAGAATCAGTGAAATGCAAGATGCCAAGGATGCCATATGTTTTTCCGTTATCGTTGAGTCAGCAGCATCCGCGAATATTGACTGGACTTCGAATGTGCCTGGACTTCGAATGTGTATGGTTGGCACCCATTTCTTACAAAGAGCAAGCTTAAGCGGTGAAAGCTCAAAGCGGAGAGGGATTCACTTAATCTGCTGAGTAGAATCAGCTGGCATCCGTGCTAAGCTTATCAGCTCCCGGAGGTACATTTTCACTACACTGCTTGATCACTGTTAAAGCATGTATCGCTTACAATATGTTCTTCACAGATATCAAGCTCAGAAATGTGGGATTTATTCCGATCTGCGTTTTAATGTGTAGTCTTCAGCATTAAGGTTAGCTGGGCGCCTGTTTTGCATGGGGTAGTCCCCTACTATTATTGTGTTGTACGGGTACAACAGCGATAGAACCAAATCTAGTCAGAAGCTGATGGTGAACGAAGTGAGGATTGTTGTTTATAAACATTTGCGAAATTTGAGCAACCTGATGTTTATATTGAGCGCGCATTACTTGTACATGATCACTGGCAGACGCAGAGGAGGTGGGGGGGGATAAGAGATCATGGTTTCCCTCCAAATGACGAAGTGTTGGCCGATTTTCTTTAATAAAACACTATGCTTTTACTATTTCTCCCGAGTTTGCCCCTAAGTGGCGCTCCTGCGTCCGCCCCTGTATATGCTTATGTTTATTTTTTTGCACAACGGTCTTGTGCGTATGCATTTAAAAGTTCACCAACTTTCATACCATACCTAGAACAAATTTGGCCGCTTTGCAACTGGTAGCTATTACCTCTTTCCTGAAAAGTCTGTGCGACGGCGGCGCGCTCATGCAGTCTGCACTACACTGTGCAGGTGGCTGCTTTTGTTCCGAATGAGGTCATGCACCCTGGCCTCCTGGGAGTGCTGGAGCTAGCACGCGGCTGGTCCGCGGTCCACAGCTTAATTACGACACACGGGTGTGGGAAGTGTTCAGAGTGGACAGTGCCGGGGCCGCTGTTCGCCTGCATTGTTTTCTCATGAGGCAGCGGCTGCGCTCCGTTTACGGCAGTGGCTTCATAAGCAGCGCAAACAACGCTCTGCCGCCGCGCCGGGGCAGCCTCAGAGGCCAGTTTGGCGTTTCGTGAGGGCTGCCCGGGTTCTCAGTGGTCTCCTGCGGTCGCCGGGGTGATCCGCCAGTCACTTGGCCGGTTTTCTCGGCAGACGCTGGTCCGTGGTTTTGCAGGCATCGTTATCATCATCTGACGCCTCAGCTTGGAGATATCAGAATGCTTCTGTCTTTAGTTGCACAGAATGAACGTATTGCAGAATTAATTATACGAATAAATGGGTTCGATAAGCTGGTCGGATTTGCATAGCTTGAGTTTAATTTACTGTGATGAAGGCTTTCAGCATTGATTTTTGGATGTGCTTCAGTTTCAGGAGTGCGTTACATAGGCTGGAATTGGAGAGTTGTTTCGTTCCAGCTCACCATTTACTTGTATTAATATTTAGCGCGCTTTGCAGACTTCAATATATTTCATTCATGAAAGGAAATAAAATCCAAAAAGCATAACGTTCACGTGAGTCTTGGAATACTGCGAAATGATCTGCTTAGTGAACCATCCCATAGCACGTTGGTGTCTGGCTTACTGAGAATGCCTGGAATGGGGGCGCAGGAAGCCAGTCGGCCTGCTTGGTTCTCCGGTGGTCATTTTACTATCGATATAGGTCGGCTGGCAGGATGACTGGCCTGGTGGTCGGAGGGAAACGTCGTTCCTTTACTTTGTAATGGGAGGAGTTCCAATTCACCTGCTGAGACAAACTTGATCACTTGGATGGTGGCTTGTAGAAGGTGTTTTGTAATTTTGTTCTGAGACACTGGCCCGATTGGCCGGGCCTTTGGTACAAAATCAGCGGCAGCAGTGTTTTGTTTGCCGTCTTGTAGCTACTCGCCAGGTTTTGTTCCTGATGCCACGTCCGTGTTTCCAGGGTTCGAGGCGGGGAGCTGTTTGAGTTTGTCACAGATAAGGAGCGCCTGAGCGAGGCTGAGGCCTCATGCTTCATCAAGCAAATTCTTCTTGGACTCGCGCACATGCACTCCAAGTCCATCGCACACCTCGACCTCAAGGTAAGTACCAGAATCCATCGACACTAGACTGAAGTACTTTGCCACAACTCCCTGTAATCCCTGAAGGGAATGTGGCACCTTTATAACGTGTTTTTAAGTGAGATAGTCAAGTTGTAAAGCATGCCGGAAAACCCGGTGCTGAACTTATCATTTGTCTTGGAACTTGAAATTTGCGTAAAAAAAACTAAAAACCTGCCTGAAATGTACCCAAGGAGTCGGCCACAGTTGTCAGCTATTGGCATGATGGCATGCTGACGTCACAGTGAGCAGTCAACTTATTGAATCCTATTGGATATGCTAGTGGTTGCCAGATTATGACGTCATGCACAGGCAGAGGTTTATTTCTTATCATAAAGGAGCATTTTAAACCTAATAATGTTGAGCTTATTGTACAATTTTCAGAAACAACATGTAAATTGTCATGGTTTTGGGCAAAAAATGCCCCTAATTATGCTAAATTTCGGGATTCGATCAAGGTGCCACATTCCCGTTAAGCGTCGCCACCGACAAAAAGTGGTTGGGGAGCCAGTCAATCTTCAACCTGTTACTGACAGGAAACGTTTCCGCTCTAGAATAAAAAAACTCATCGCATTTTATTTCGGTATTGCCTTCTGCACTGGCTGGTTGCAACTTTTCCGATTTCTTCGAAATTTGACCGAGGCTGAGACGTTTTTGGATGGAAGCAGTGACGGATCCAAGGGGGGGGCAGGGGCCCGGGCCCCCTTAGCTCCGAAGCGCCTCAGTATAGCTTGGCTCATATCGGGCGCCGAAGGCCCCGATATGAGCGGCGCGCCTATACCCATTTCGTGCGCCAAGGTGGTAGATACCACTTATTCCGCTTGAATTAACACATAGTCCTTAAAACCATGGCAAAGCGCCCCTGCCCAAACACTAGACGCCTTTACTGGTCTTTTGCGCCCCAGTAAAATGTTGAAGATGAAATTTAGAAAGCTAACAAAAGCGCCCCGGCAAAGAAAAGGCGCCACTAGATAGCAGGATTGCGCCGTGGGGAACTAATGCACCCCTGAGTAGCCTAGGCGCCCCCTGGATGAAGCGCCCTACGGATATCATATGCGCCCTTGGCTAGGAAAGGCGCCCCTGGGCAGCAAAGGCAATTCTTGGTAACATAGGTGCCCTGGACAGCATAAGCGCCCCTTAGATAGAAGTAGGCGCTTTAGGAAAATAAATGCTCACCTTGGGTAGAAAAAGGCGCCCTTTGATAGCCTAGGCGCCCACTGGAAAAAAGCGTCCTACGGATGTCATATGCACCCTTGGATAGCAAAGGCGCCCCTGGACAGCAAAGTTAACTCTTCTTGAAATAGATGATCTGGACAGCATAGGCGGCCATGGATAAACTAGGCGCCTGAGAAAGAAAACAAGCGCCTCACCTGAGAGTACAGGCGCCCCCAGGATATCCTAGGTTTCCCTTTCCATCTTCAGCTGCCCTACTGTCTATGGTTTGGCACACCTGTCCGACAGTCGCGCGCTCTGTTACAGGGCTCGAGCGCTCAATTTGAGCATGGACTGCCTTTAACCACATTTCATTAACCTGTAACTGAAGGCTTAGTGCTCCATTGCTGCAACCGGGTGCCTTTTTCAGTATGTGCGCCCCACTTCCGAGAACGCTGCCCTCACCAACCAGCAGTCCTCCCCGCTCAGCAGATGAGCGCCTCTTTTTGATAACTAGGCACTTTATTTCAGTGTTCGAGCGCATTATTTCAGAATTTGTATTCTCCATCTATTTTGGGCTCCTCCTGGATTGCAGAGGCGCCCCCTCAAGTGTAAAGGCGCCCCTGGATAGAAAAGTGCGCCCCATGTTTGCAAAGGCGCTCCAAGATAGCATATGTGCCCCTTAGATGGAAATAAGCACTCCAGGAAAGTAAAATGCTCCCTTTGGGTAGCAAAGGTGCCCCTTAACAGCGAAGGCAGCCCTAAATAACAAAGGTTCTCTGGACAGTATAGGTGCCCTTGAATAAACTGGTGCCCGGAAGAGAAAAATAGCGCCTCAAAAATGCACCCTTGCACCCTAAGAGAAAAATAGCGGCAAAAAGCACCCCAGGATAACGTAGGGGCATGTATTTCAATCATGTCTGTGATTGAAAAATACATCTAGACAGCATATGCGCCCCTGGATAGAAAGACACCCCTGGGCAGCAACGGCGCCCCGGGAAAGCAATAGTGCGCCCCTGTAGAGAAAAAACGCCTCCTGAATAACCTAGGCACCGCCCCCAAAATATCAGATGCCCGTGGATAGAACAGACTGCCTTGAATAATACAGCGGCCCTGGATAGTAAAGGCGCCCTTTGATAGCATAAGCATTCCTTAGCAACAATATGGGCGCTATATGAGCTGAAGGTTCACGCGCACCTAAGCCCAATAATAGAGCAATCAATCGATGCCAAAGCACTCCTTAAAGCACGGGCGCCAAACTTCCTAAGAAGTAAAGGCGCCTCTGGGTCGCAAAGGCGACCCTCAACAGTGGTGTAGGTATTCCTGAATAACAGCAGCGTCCCTTGATAAGAATAGCCCCAAGATGGCACAGGTACCCTGCTGATAGGAAAAGTGCCCCTGAATATCAGAGGCACCCTCTGAATGAGGTGCCCATGGAGAGCATAAGGGCGCCCTATGTATAGCAAATTGCCGCCCCCTGGATAGCCTAAGCGCCCCTTGCATAGGGTAGGCGCCACTGGGTAGTATAGGTTACCTTGAATAAAAATACGCCCCTCAATACCAAGGTGAACCTGGATAAGAAAAAGCTCCCCTTGGGCACTGGGTATCAAAGGCACCCCCGGAACGGCAAAGATGCCCATGGATAGCTAGGTTGCGTCCATAAGGAAGCGGAGGCGCCCCTGGGTGGCACAGGTGCCTCATCGAAGCAAAGGCCCCTCCAGAGAGCATAGGTGTCCCTGATGAGCACAGGTACTCCTGGACAGCCGCTAAATGACGTTGCTTAATGTTACGACACCTATCATAACATATGCTATTACATCAAAGTAAAGGTTATTCAGTGTTTAGATTAAGGCCACAGCTCAATTTTAAAGGTGACTGGCCTTGATGATCAAGGCTTGATCAAAGGTCATTGGTAAGCTTGGGCACAGCGCTAGTTATAGCGTAAATTAGGCATAATATGTTGGGTTGTGCCGTAATAGGTCAATGACCTTGAAGGACCTTGACCCCAAAATTTCAGACATTGTTTAGAGCCTTCCCTTTTGGCCTCAGCCCTGTTCCAGAGTATTCGCGCCCCGTTCTGGCCCGTTGGGGGGTGCTTGAACACCCCCTCGAGGTCTCCCAGTGGCACGAAAAAACGTCGGCGCGAAGCGACACAGTACTTGTCACACCTTATCATTGATCAATTCCGCAACTTTCCCTGAAACTTTAAGGTTGCGTCATTTCAGGTCAGGTCACCAGTGCAGGTCAAGTGGCCTCACCCCAAAAAATGTTGAAGTTGGCGTAAGTAAGACAAGGGTGAATCTATCGAATTGAAGCTTGTACCATATAATGGGCCCAAAAAGTACTAATAAATTTATTCCGGGATTTTTCTCATCGATGACCTAGGGACAGGTACGAATCATGACCTCTCCATTGAAAATGCATGGGGTAAAACGGAAATTTGCTGAAAAATTGTTCTATGTCTGCAGACGCCGCTTGAAATACCTTCGGATTCCCCAAATCATAATATCCTAGGCCACTTTATCAGTTCATGCTGCAAGTTTAGACATGTTACCTCTGAGAGTTCATCTGGGGCTTCCTAAGCAGGTTTTAAGACTTTAGGTTAGGACTTTAGGACTTTAGGTTTAGGACTTTAGGTTTTAAGATTAGCAGGTTTTAAGCCTTAGTTCAGGTCAATTGCTTTGCAGGAAATATTGATAAAACCCTTATTTAGATACTATTTGTATTGTTATTGTGGGTTGATTGATATGCATACTGACTATGCTAGGCTAGATGGTGACCTTGACCTAGCCTTAGGTCAGGTCATTTTTATGTTTTGACCTAGTATAGTCATATTATACATTATTTGATGATTTGCCGTAACGAGAGGAAGCGAATTGTGCCTAAAAATGATTCTAGCTCAATTCTGGTAGACGCTAGAGTATAGAGACAGAGACATGTTGTAAGCTTTGTCTCGGGGGAGGGACCCCAGTGCTGATCGCGGGAAAATCCCCAATGGCCCCCAGGGGCCATCAGGGAGTCAGGAAATCTGGTGTGGGTGGAGTCCGGTAGGAGGGATTTTGGGTCTCCAAAATCAGCTGAGGGGCCCGTTTCAGTTAAGGGGGCCAGATAAGGGCCCCCGACGAGCTCATTGGACCTCAGTGCCAACACAGGATCCTCAAGACCAGCGTAAGGTGCCTACCTATTTAAACGGTTTCTAGATAAGCTCAGGGACCCAAAACTAACCCAAGGGTCCAATTTTCAATTCATGGGGCCCAGACACTCTGAGGGGACCCTGCAGCAGCTCAGAAGGCCCATAAAACTAAAAGGGCGAGACTAGCTGGGTGCCTCGACGAACTAGTGCCCAGATGCGCACAACGGGCCCTAAACAAGCTGAAGGGATCTATATCAGTTAAACGAAAACGGTACCAACCCAGGGGACCCTGACCAGCTTAAGGGACACTAATCCAGCTTGGGGCTCAGAGCTCAGAGCTCCAGCTTTTAGCTCAGAGGGCCCAGGACCTGTTGAGGGGGCCCTTTATCAATAAAAGGGCCCCGCAAAGCTTAATAGGCTTCAGCGGTTACATATAGGTTTCAAGTTCAGTGTGAGGGCCTGGTTAACTAAATCGGTCCCAGATCAGCTGAGGGGACTCGATATAAACTCAGGGAAGTCACCAAAAACTCAGGGGCCCAGGCCCGCAGAGGTTCTGCGGCCTATGAGGCTCAGGTTAGCGTCAATCGGGTATTTCAGTATGGAGCCGTTAGCCAGGACAACTGTGATAAGTGGAGGTGGTGGATACGACACCTCAGTTTTCGCCATGACCGAAGATAGCCGTATTATTTGCTCATCATGCTTCAGTTAGTGTCAGTGGGTGCTTTCAGCATCGTCTTCCAAGGTGCCAGTCGTTAGCTGGCCCGAAATATGCTTGATTGTTTTGTTTATTGTTTATTAGACAAGAACAGCCACAGGCCAGATCCCACTTATGGTTGCAGTCGTTGGTTAAAATCGTTCAACATTCCGTAAGGGATCACACTCCACACTCGCACGCTTCCACAGTCAACCACCCACTCTGATGGTAAACGTGAACATGTCCTCACTAAGAGGAAGCTTTCATAAAAATAAGCATTTACAAATCCTTTTTTAAACGCGTTTTTCATTGACACTGGCCGCCTTTTGGGTGGTAAATTGGCCAGTGGCGGATCCAGGGTGGGGGGTCAAAAAGGCATTCCCCCAAACGGAAAAGCTCGGGGCAAAACTATGTTTTGACCCCCAAAGCGATCGACCTCCTTTTTACCCCTACTCCTTTTTAGTTTATAAGCAAGATTTTGGTGTTTCAACTCTCAACTTCAAACAGAACATAAGTTGATAAGATGTTCCCTGGCCTGTCCCCTCGAATCCGGAAATGTAAAAAACACTGAAGATTATATATTCGAGCACAGCCCTTCATCAGAATCATGGAGTAAATATCAATAATTCTCAGTTATAGTATAGCCAGTCTAGTATAGCCAGCCTTGGATAGGAAGAAGTATCTCGAGCCCATATTTTTCTCCCTGTGGCGTTTTTTTAGCTTTTCGCCTCAAATACCCAAAATTCTACCGGGAAGTGATATTGGTAGCGCAGCTTTTTACTGCGTGACGTTTTTTTGCTTTTCGACTTTGGTTTGCCCCTCCTCCCAAACTGACCGGCTGGATCCGTCACTGGATGGAAGGGGTTGAGGTTGGGTAGCGTCACGTGGCTTTCCTTATCCGACGCGAACGTGACAATCATATGTACTGTGGCTGAATTCGCATGGCGCAGACACTGACCCCAGAAGCTCTGGATAAGCCTCTCTGGATAAGGCTCTGGATAAGGCTCTGGATAAGGCTCTGGATAAGGCTCTGGATAAGGCTCTGGATAAGGCTCTGGATAAGGCTCTGGATAAGGCTCTGGATAAGGCTCTGGATAAGGCTCTGGATAAGCTCTGGATAAGGCTCTGGATAAGGCTCTGGATAAGCTCTGGATAAGGCTCTGGATAAGCTCTGGATAAGGCTCTGGATAAGGTCTGGATAAGCTCTGGATAAGGCTCTGGATAAGGCTCTGGATAAGGCTCTGGATAAGGCTCTGGATAAGGCTCTGGATAAGGCTCTGGATAAGCTCTGGATAAGGCTCTGGATAAGGCTCTGGATAAGCTCTGGATAAGGCTCTGGATAAGCCTGGATAAGGCTCTGGATAAGGCTCTGGATAAGCTCTGGATAAGGCTCTGGATAAGGCTCTGGATAAGCTCTGGATAAGGCTCTGGATAAGGCTCTGGATAAGGCTCTGGATAAGGCTCTGGATAAGGCTCTGGATAAGCTCTGGATAAGCTCTGGATAAGCTCTGGATAAGGCTCTGGATAAGCTCTGGATAAGGCTCTGGATAAGCTCTGGATAAGGCTCTGGATAAGGTCTGGATAAGCTCTGGATAAGCTCTGGATAAGGCTCTGGATAAGGCTCTGGATAAGAGATCTGGAATGAGCCTGCTGTACAGATGTGTGCTGCTCTAATAAGTCGATACCGCTAATTTCCCATCTGAATTCAATTTGCAGTCCAGGTTTATAACAGTCCCACACTTGTCCGTTTCTTTCCCTCGAATTTAGGTTTTCGGACTACAGCTTCTTCGCAACTTAACACGTGCAGTGGAGGGGGTGCTAAAGTGCCCCTTCCCACCGATGTTTCCAGGTGGCCGGAGAACCGTCCGCAGCCGGAAAAGGCTACTTGATTTTATTTGAGAGAGTTCATGAGCTCGACAAATTTTTAAAATCTGCTAATATGTTTTACCTATAGGGTTTTAAAGTCGGATCTATCTTTTGGGACAGTCGCAATTGCGCGGTCGCTCCAATTTTCCTACTCTGTAGACCAAGTGGTGACCTAATAACGCCATATGATCGGGATTATATGTCAAAGTGAACATGAAGATCAAAGTCCAAATTCCCGCTTCAAGGTCATAAAAACATTTTCAAGTTCATTGGCCCCAGTGTTTCGGTCAGATGGTATTACGGAGTATGGTGTATATTATGCTATGGCTTCATAGTTATAAGGCTGCTCAATGTCAAGGCCAAGATCACCGTTCAAGCAAAACTGTCTTTTTTCAAGGTCAACGCCCTCATTTCATGCCCAACGTGTACTGTACTGCACATTATTGGGAATATGTCATACTGTTAAGTCATAGTTCAGTGACCTTGAATGACCTAGACCTCAAACTTTCAGAGAGCATTGTCTGAAACCCTCCCTCTATGATCTTAGTCGACTTTCAGTGCATTCCTGGCTTCTTTCAACACAAACATGGCATTTCCCTTTTGGCCTCCAGCATGGTCCAGAGTCGAATCTAACGACCTTGTTTGGCCTTAAAGATATTGACCAAGTAAAAAGGGTAGTTATAGTGTAGTATGGCCCTCATACTCCCGAACGGGCGTTCTTCAAGCCCTCTTGGCTACCGAGATCTCAGTGGGGCAGTACCCCACTGAGATATCGGTAAAGGTCCTAAGGTGCCCCACTGGGGCACCTTTGGACCCCGTCCACTGCCTGTGGACGCCAGACCGCTTTCCAGTACGCGTGTTAAGGCAACAGACATAATCAAATTTCTATGTTGCCGAAAATATAAAATTGTGTGTGATATCTTATTTATTGCGGTTCGATCATTGCTGGGTCCTACCCGCCAGGTCGACTGATGAACTTTACGCTAGATGAAACTATTTTGTTGGTAGTATTACATTGTTAATGTTCGATGTACATGGCTGCGGAGTTGGCTGTCGATTCTGTGACCGGCTCCAGGCGATTCCTATCTCTGTGAGACACTCCCAGTGTGTTTTTGCACAAAATATACCTACTTGTGTTCAAAGAAGACTTACGACCCCACATTAAGGCCTTATATATTTTTCTGTAGTGAGATAAATGACTGAACCTAACCTCTGAGTCGGATTAGTATCATTGATGGGCATGACATCGACTCTTGAAAATTTTCTGCAAGAAAACTCACCGAGTTTAAAATATTCATAATATTGACGTTTACAAGGCTAAACGACACTGTTTAGCTCTGAACCCAGCTTCAAAAAATAGTATTTTCTACCTATTTTCGTCCGGGGTCAATTCGGTACTTTTGGTTGACTCCACAGCCCGAGCGATAAGCATTACATCTATAATTTGATCAAACAAGCGTGTTTAAATTCTTGTGAGCCTGCATCCGTTTAGATATCTGTATTTCCCCTTAATTCCCATAGGACCTGGGTGGGGCATCTGCATCTCCATCCAGGGCCCGGGCGCACCAGTCACCAAGTCATGTGCTAGAATGGTAATATAGCGCGAGCTGCTTTAACCCGCGCCCCACCGGGGGTCCGGCGCCACCTTCGCCCCACTGGGGGCATCGATGGCCCCCTCTAACGCGGAAAATCCGAAAATATGAGGGCTAGCGCAAATCTGCAAAGTGCATTAGAAAGCTCGCGTGAATTCAGTAAGAAATTACTTCGCATGTTGAAGCGCTCAGGTCAATGGTTTGACCTCCAGAGGTCACCAAAGGTCACGATAGGCTATTTTCACTAAAATATGCAATGCTTAAGAAAACTGGGCATAACGCCTATGCCATTAGAGCTATTGGAATCTGGTTAAGTAAATTTGATAGGAAATTGTCAGACCTTTTTTCGCTATGTCAAACGTAAAGACCTCCCGCCAGTGGTTTGACCTCCAGAGGTCACCTCGTGACCTAATATAACCTGAGGTCACGAAAGGTCAGAAAGTGACCTTGCCGTATATCAAATGAAAGCCAATGACGAGAGACAAAAACGACGGTGTTTGTTTCAGCGCTCTAGCTTAATTAGGTCAAAAGTTATTGTCAAAATACTGTTTTTGACCCCTGGTGACCTTGGATGACCTTGGAAAAGTCAAAGGACAAATATGACCCTAGGATCCATGAAAGGGTGTCCAAAAACGTTGTTCTGAGCAGTCTTAGCATTTGCAACCATTGTTGTGGCTTTTAGATCATGAGACAGCTTTTCCCCATGTTTTTCCAATGGGAGAGGGTCGCCTCGTGACCTGACCTCAGGTCACGAAATCGAAAAATCCCTGATATACGCGTTATAGGCCCTGGAAGTTTCATGAAGTGTAGCAAGTTTCAAATTGATCGACTAAGAAATATAGCTCTTATAGAGCTTCAAAGTTGAAGTGAGGTGACCTTGGTTGACCTCGCCTGGTGACCTGACCTTGGGTGACCCGGGGTAAAAATTTTCAGGGATGGTGGGAAAATGATGAGGTGAGAGATAGAGCCCTCAACCGCAGTGCTGCGTTTCGTCGTTTTTCTGCTATCTTGAAAAAATCTTAGGGAGGCCATCGATGGCCCCCGGTGGGGCGAGGGTTAAAGGTTTTATCACATCTAGATTCAAAATCGGACCCCTCATGGCATGCCATCTGTGCAGGAGGCATTGTGGTCATCCTAAGGTCAGACCACTGAGGGCACCGAATCCTATAGTGCAGGGGCGCCGATGCTCGCATCTTGGAGAGGGGGAAGCGAAATTTCAGGGGGTGTCATAGACTTTTCCGGTGGCGTCGTGACCACTTTAGGGGGCGCCGAGGGTTGATCGGGGGAGGGAGCAAGTGCCCCCTCTGTCCCCTGGATCTGCCTATGCCAGGGATGGCCTTTCCCCCGTTCATAAACCACATTCTGTTTCATGTTCTCCACCGCACAGTTTTTACAAGGGTAACAAGCGGGAGGGTCGTTATGGTAAACTCGCACTTTTCCAGCTTGTTTACGTTTGGCCAAGGTATCATGCAAAGCAGTCTCAGCAACATGGTGAAGCCTTCAGGACCTGCCATCCCACTGTGCTGAGATACTGGGGCCCAAAAGCTGTTTGTTGAAGGCAGCTATTATTAATCTGAAAAAAATATCAGCAGCCTCATTGAAAAAAAACAGGATGTATTTGAACTCGAAACCAGCGGCATTGCCTTAGTTAGTCTCACATGTTTAGATAGCAGACTATTTCTTATTACCTCCTTGTTGCCATCCAGTATTATTTAGATCAGTATGAGCTTAATAATAATTATCAGAGAAGAAATCACAATGTCTAGTTCGTTTGGAGACAAAAAGACCCGTATCAAAAGTATTGGTACCGAATTATCATTGAAATTCCTACAGTGACGGATCCAGGATTTCGTTTCGGGGGGGACTAGGGGGCTCGAGCCTCCCCCGACATTGCCTCAGATCAGCCTCTGCCTATGTATTAACTACACTGGTCAACAGCCAAAATGGATCCGACACGTGAACACCTGTTTCTGCCTATTTCGATACCGCTGATTTCAAATTTAGTAACCGTTTTTTGCCATCGGACCTGGTTTCATCTCCAGAGCATACCTGTTGTATAGCTCCTACACTTCCCACACACTGTCGTCAGCCTAGCCTTTTGTGGAAAAATATAGATCAAGGATGTCGAGAATCCGGATTATATGCACCCAGACAATGCAGCTTATCAGTATACATGTGAATTTATTGCAACGGAAGACTACCTCGCATTCAAGTGCATGAAGATTGCACATTGAACAAGGTTTGCGCTCGGTCGCACAAGCTCGCCGGTATTGTAGATCGAGAGGTGACGTCGCAACATAAATAATGAGGATTTTATGTCAGTCACCTCCCTTGAAGGTCGAGTCTAAGTAAAAGGTCACAGGTCAAGGTCATACCACCATTTCAAGGTCATTGACCTTAGTGCCTTTGGTCGGATGATTCCGCCTAATATGACGGATATCATGTTATGACGTCATACGCTAAGTCACTCAATCTTGAGCTCAAAGTCGCAGGTTCAAGACAAAGTTCATGGGTCAAGGTCAAACCTTATTTTCCGCCCGACGGTTGCCATAGTGCTAGTTGCAGTACACGCTATAGGCAAAATGTAATATTTTGACGTCAAAGGTCAATGACTTTGAACGACCTTGGCGTAAAAGTTTCAGAGAACATTGCCTCAGACCTTTCCTCTGTTACTTTAGGCCACTTTCTCTCCATATCCGGCTTCTCATCGCATAATCACGGCATTTCCCAGTGGCTACCCTGCACATACAGAATTTGACCTATATGGCCTCGTTTTACCTTGAATATTTTGACCTAGGTCTATGAAAATCAGGCTTAAGGTAGAATACCGTAGCCTCCACAAACACCTAAACGTTCATTTTCCTAGACCTCTTGGGTTTTGCACTGTCAATGTCACTGATGCCAAGAAGGCTTGCGCAAAGACGACACAGAGACATACTGGATCTCAATTTTGATCTGATACGGCATTTCTGCTGCCAGATTCGTGTTCAGCGCCACAAATTACCCTAGAAACGAACTATTCTATATTGAATCCACGACAAAAGTTACATTTTGTTGACCAGTGCTATTGACAAAAAAACGACGAAGTGCAGCACCGAAGTTGAGGGCTTTATCTCTCACTCCATCATTTTAGCACCATCCCTGAAATTTTTTACCTCGGGTCACTCATGGTCAGGTCACCAGGCGAGGTTCACTAATTTCACCTCATTTCAACTTCTGAGCTCTATAAGAGCTACATTTCTTATTCAGTTGACTTGAAACTTCCTACACTTCATGACCGGAATTTTCAGGTTTCGTGACCTGAGGTCAAGTCACGAGGTGACATCCCCGATTGAAAAAGCATGGTGAAAAGCTGTCTTATGATCTAAAAGTCACAAAAACGATTGAAAATGCTCAACTTGCTCAGAAAAACTTTCTTGGACACCCTTTCACAGATCCCAAGGACCATATTTGCCTTTTAAACTCTCCGAGGTCATCCAAGGACATCAGGGGTCAAAAACAGTATTTTTGACGATTTCTTTTGACCTAATTAAGCTAGAGTGCTGAATCAAACATCGTAGTGTATGTCTTGCCATTGGCTTTCATTTGATATACGGCAAGGTCACTTTCTGACCTTTCGTGACCTCAGGTCATATTAGGTCACAATGTGACCTCTAGAGGTCAAACCACTGTCGGGAGGTCATTACGTATCACATATCGGGAACAGTTCTGGTATTTTTTCTATAAAATGTACTTTATCATATCTGATACTCTTATGCCATTATCACGCGCACTGGAGGGGGCCTCGGAGGCCCCCCCACCTGTTTTTCCAAGGTGGCTGGAGAACCACCCGTAGCCGAAAAACGATACGTGGCCAAATTTAACAAAATTTAATAGCGCGTCGATTGGTGAAGACTTTTTGAAAATCGGTCGAAAATGTTTTGACTTATAGGCTTTCAAAGTCAGACCTGCATTTCGAGATCGCCGTAAACGCGCGGTCGGACCAGGTAGCTTGCATTGGAGACCGAGTGCTGACGTCATAACGTCATATAAGCGGGATTATATGTCAAGATCACTTCACATGAAAGTCAAGGTCAAGATCAAAGGTCACAGGTCAAGGTCATATCTGTACTTTCAAGGTCACTGACCACTGTGCGTCCGGCCAAATGACGTTACCCGGTCTGACATATATTATGCTATGACGTCATTGGTAGGGTACCCCAATGCAAAGTTCAAGGTCAAAGGTCAAAGGTCATTGGGAAAGGTCAATCCTCATTTCCCTCCAAACAGTGGCTACAGTGTTAGTCAAAGTGTAAATGATAAGTAGTATACCATATGGTGACCTTGAAGGCCAATGACCTTGAATGACCTTGACCCAAAACTTGTAGGGAAGCCTCTTTGAGACCTTCTCCCTATGAACCTTGTCCGCCTTTAGCTTATTCCCGCCATTTTCCCGCATAATCACAGCATTTACCAATCGATCCCCAGCATGGCAAATATTTGACCTTTACGACCTCGTTTGACCTTGAAGATATTGATCTAGGTCAATGAAAATTGGTCATCATGTAGATCACCATAGCCCCCATCCACCTACCAAGTGGCGTTTTTCTAACCCTCTTAGTTTTTGAGATCTTAGGGGGCCTACCAGGCCCCCTCCAGTGCGCGTTAGTGCCAGACCCCCTCCAGTGCGGGTGTTATAGTTATTGAGATCTATCTCAATAGCTATAATGGCATAAGAATTATGCCCAGTTTTCTTAAAGGGAATATGACACCTTCATAACGTGATTTTAAATGAGATAGCCAAGTTATAAAGAAAGTTGGAAAATCCGGTGCTCAACATATAATTTCTCTTGGAACTCGAGATTTCCGTAGAAAAAAACTAAAACCTACCTGCAATGTACCCGTCATGTACCCTTAGCAGCAGGCCACAATTATCATGGCTGTTGGTGTGACAACATATGCCGACGTCACGGTGAGCCTCAGCCAATCGAAGCCCTTGAAACGTTTCGAGTATGGTAGTGGTTGCCAAATCATGACAACATCCACAAGCAGATATTTCTTTCCCTAGAGGAGCATTTTAAAAATCAAAATATTGAGCTTATTATACATTTTTTTCAGAGAAATCATGATTGTTTTCATTATTTTCGGCCAAAAGCACGCCTACTTACACTAAATTCCAGGATTCGACCAAGGTGCCACATTCCCTTTAAGTATTGCGTATTTGAGTGAAAATAGCCTATCCTAACTTGACCTCTGGAGGTCAAACCATTGACTTGAGACCTTAAACATGTGAAGTAACTTCTTACTGAATTCACGTGAGATTTCTAATGCATTTTGCAGATTTACGCTAGCTTCAATATTTTCGGAGTTAGAGGGGGCATCGATGGTTTCCCCTCCCGGTAGGGCGCGGGTTATACTTATCATGCAAATGTCCATGACAAACGAATCATCCAATTGCATACAAACGCATAAAATACTATCAAAACGTTCCAAAAGTAGCAGATAACGGCAATGCGCCGTCGTACAATCTTACGGCGCGCGTTAGTGTTGCGCTATAGGGCTTGACTCGCGGTAGCTTCGGCTCGTTATTTTGGCTGCTGACCTTTACACTGTTCCCAAGGACTTCCATCGGCAAAAACGCAGGGCATGAGTAAAACGATTCGTGATTACGGGCTCAAAGTAGGTACAGTACATGCACAAACATGGTCAGTACATCGTCATCGCTCCCGCATAGATATACAGTCACTTCCCTAATTGTCCTCGCCACAAAACACCAGTGACCCGTAGAGTCCATTTTCTGTCATTTGCAGCCCATCCATCCACGTTTTAGTCAGCATAGTGGAGTCAGGAAACAAACGTTCACACGAATCTTTCAGGTGATGACTAAGCCCAAGTTCCAGGGAGGAGAATGGTCTTTGCTCGCGCATGCTTCTTGCACTGACACGGGACCACGTGGGTGCGTTTGGTCCAGTCGGATCACATGAAACGGCTTTCGAGAGCGACTTCCGTCGCCTGTTCACCTGTGCGTAGATTGGTTGCGGTGCAGGAGGCACCTCTGGGGCTGCTGTAGGCTCTTCTAATGCATGTGCTGCAGGCTCTTTTGGTTTGGGTCGGGTCTGATTCAAATGTTGTTTGTTAACTACTGCGTATATTGGTAGTTCATCTGAAGCCTGAGAATCGGTATGATCCACGACCAGTTCAGATGCGTCAGGAGCGACTTCTTGCGATTGCTGCTCAGTTGCTTGCTGTATACCTTGAACGTTCAGCTCAAAACCTGTAGCTTTCTGTGATATCAGAACACACGTGGACTCTCCGTGCGTGTTGCTATTCGATCTGTTGATGTCGGTTGTAGAACCGACTCCACCGTCAGAGCGATAATCTTTTAGTTCTGGCGTCTGAACTGAAGCAGTACCTCCTGAACTCTCACTAAGTCCTAGCTCTGACATTGTGGCGTACCCTGCATCCAGTGTTTCCACTGCCAAATCAATTTTCTCTTCAGAGTGGTCGAGAGATGTGACTTCTCCTGTGTTTGCGTTATCGGCAATGGTGCGACCTTCAAGATTTTCGTAAGTGCGTTCTTCGGCGCCTCCTGCAGAGCTGGTATTATCATTAGAAACATCATCGTCGAAGTCATCGGTCTCGAATCCGTCTGTGAAATCATCTTCGCTGTTTTGAGTAGCTGGTCTCACCGCCACAATATCGAGATGGTGGGGTCGTGACACTCGTCTCCCACCGTCCGCTGATTTTGCCACTGCTCTATTGCGCTTCAGATAGTACATGACTTTGTAGAGGCGCTTACGTCTCTGTGACAGCAGAAGAGCCAAGCAGAGAGTAATCAGAAGCAGAGCAGCCACCGCCGCAACTACAAAAGGCAGCCAGCGCTGATGGTCGGCTCCTGTGTTGTCAGCAGCTCCAGCCGTCCCGTCCTCGCCCACAGCTCTGGTGGTGGGAGCAGAGCACTTTCCACCACAGAAACGGCAGCCGTACCTAGCAAGACTGGGGGTGGCGCGCGAGCCGTTCTGTGCCACCTGCAGACATCGGCTGTGCAGAACCACCCTTCGAATCAACCCTTTGTATTTTCCCGGGGAGCTTCTGCCGAAGAGGAGACTTTTTGCAAACTTCCACGTAGGACAGAGACACGGGATATTGAAAGTGATCTGGCGCAGCCTCACGGTGGTGCCTTTGGCGAACGCCAGGGAGCGGTTCTGAGCCTGGTCAATACGCAGCTGACTTAGGTTGAAAACTGCGGCGGAATTCGCGCTGACGGAGATACTTTGGAAGGCGTTCCTGCGCAGCGTGGTGACATTTGATCTCTGGATGGTGACTCCTCGTTTTGCAGTGACGTTCAGAGCGTTTGATGCCAGTTTGCCAATGAAGCAGTGGTCGATCTCGCAGAAGGAAGTGTTCAGTTGAATACCCCGTTTGCGTATATGCTCGATTTTAGTCCCCTCCATCTGGAACTTGTCTACATACCCAAGGAACGAGTTCTTTTGGACCGTTCCTATCTTGGAGTCCCGGATGACAAACTTTCTCCAGCCCCTTTTCGCCTCCAAACAACCAGTTCTAGTCACATCCACTGTTACACTTTGCATGACTATCTGTTTTATTGTACCCTTAATAGATCCAGCTGGGCACTGTCTCATGTATACGTTCCTGAATGTAAGACTGTCAATTGTGGCAGAAAACGTTTCCATTCCCATTTCAAGGGAACTTATGTTATTGAAGACCACTGAGTCAACGAATGCTTGTTGTGAAAATGTTCTGGGACTGAGCTTCAGATGCTGGATATTGCTGATCAATACGGAAGAGTTGGCACTCCAGCTCGCTGAAAACACACCGGAGCCAATCGAGAGCGTCCCTATACGCTGGATCTCAACTAACAGCGGCCCTATGGACATCGCAGCATCTCCGGCCGAAGTTGCCCAGCTCTGCAGTTCTACTTCTTCGACGTCTTGGATGGTGATCTTCCTGAGAGCCGCCAGGCTCATGCTTCTGCTGCCTAATGTGAAGGTCTTGATGTTGGACACGCCAATGGAGCTGATGGTTTCCGGTGTGACGCTGTTTCCCAAGACTATCTGAAAAGACGTCAGTAGGGTCTTAGCTAAATGCCAGGTATGTTTGCCGAGCAAAACATGTTTGTTAGAAGGATCACTGCTAGCTCAAGTCAAGGGAAGACGAGTGCTATATCTTCAAGCATCTGGCTTGAAATTAACACCTTTAATTTATCCTAATTCAGATTTATTCAAAGTCCGGTCTCTGTTTCCAAGGAAGAAAATGAGCCTCGACTAGAGTTGGGTCTGAACCCGCACGTTATTTCAAGTATTAATTGCCGTTCCGTCTTCACGGAGTAAGCCATATAGTATAGTCAAGTCCGTCTAAAGCGGGCCAGAGTCACTTTATGCAGGGCCGCCTGACTTGCCCCCAGTTGATCCCACGGTAATTTCTGCCTGGAATATAGCTTGTATGTCTTTTGTGTATTGACATGCTTCTGTCCCAATCCTTGGCTTAATTAGTGCATAGATACTTGAAATGTTCCGCTGCAAGGTGAGGAAAAATTACTCATTAAAACTGCAAGTGTTCTGAGCATCCAACTCAGACGGATTTTTTCGTCAGAATGGTTCAAATCAGCAAATCGGCCAAATACCATCAAACCTGTCCCTGAGAGCGGTTGAGATATTGTCCAATGAAATAGACTAATCAATGGATCCAGGGGCGTAGGAACGGTTTGAAAAGTGGGGGGGGCCAACCTTAGAGGGGGCCCACCTCAAGGGGGGCCCCAGTTCACGGGGGCCCATGATTATAAAAAAATAGTTAGCTCGTTTGGTGTCAATAAGGCTCGCATGCACACAAGGGTGTCAATATATGGAAAATTGAGAAATTAAATTTTGCCCTATGATTTCGAGTTGTACCTATTATGATATAATAAATCATAGTAAAACGCCAAAAAATCATTTTTTACCACGAGCGCGTTTTTTTATATTTACAGATGTTTAGGCCCTTTTCATCACATTTACAAAATTAAGAACTGCTTAGAAAACTACAGACAATGTTTTGATACCAAATAGCCTCACTTCGCTATGCCTAATCAACTTGTATTTGCTTATTCAATGACGAAAATGGAAACATTTTTTAGGTTATTACAGATCTCTTCTTGCCATCATTAGAGATTGATTTAGGTGAAGCCTGATCACAATAAATACGCCTAGCTATATTTCGATGCCTAAAATGCAGAGTTCCAGCATGACTGCAAGTGCAATGTAGGTACTTGATGGCCAGATTTGTGATGCCGAGGAGGTGTGGGCATGGTGTTATGGTGGTTAGCAACCTTGCTTTCCACGCGACCAACTCGGGTTTAAGGCACGGCAGATTCCATGTGCAAGGAGCAATTTAACTCGCAAGAAACCCCTCCAACAGGGAAAGAGTTGGCGACGCCATATAGCCCTCGCATCGAAAGACGTCGCGCCTTTCGATGGCTCAGGGACGACTGTTGCTCGGCATTTGGTGCGGGGTCCGTGTCCGATTCATATTTTGTGTTGGGATTGGGATGGAGTTTGATTGGGCCCAGTTCTCGGGACTCATTTGGAAACACTCGGGTAGTAGGTGCCTTGGCTTTTTTACGAAGCGCTCCTCCTCCAGGGGCTTGCAGGCAGCGTACTACCGAACTTGGAATGTTCCCTGACAAGCTGTCGGGCCCGTTTGGGTTTCTTGTCCTATATTAAAGTTGCTGATAGTTGTATATTCGTTGCGGGGGCCCACCTCAAAAGGGGGGAGCAGTATCTCCCTGACCCCCGGTTCCTATGCCTATGCCGCCCATGGACCGCTAAATTATCTCGGAGGGCCCCAAGGCCCAGACCATGGCTCAGGAACCCAGATCAGTCAGCTCAAGGGCCTAGACCAGTGCATTAGCCTCGGGACCAGCTTATCAAGGGACCCTACATAAGCACAGGACCCCTAGAAGCTCATCACAGGGGAGTTCCAGATTCGCACAGGGTGCCAGATTAGCTTAGTGGCCCGGTTCAGCTCGGAGGTCCCCAGGTCGACTTATGTAGGGTCTCAAAACAGCTCAAGGGACTTGTTCAAGCTCACGGATCCCAGCTTAGCTCAATTATGCTAGAACAGTTCAGGGCCCCCATACCAGATCAGAGGCCCCAGTTAAGCACAGCGGTACCCAGATTAGCTCAGGGCCCCAGCTAGGCTTAGGGGGTCCCAGGGTGGCTGATATAGAGTCTCAGAACACAGTGGCGTAGCCAGGATTCGGCGAAGGAGGGGTCCGACTACCGTCGGGGGGCCCCAGGCCGGGGGTCCCCTTAGTAACCGGGCCCATCTCCTATATTTTTTGTATAGTATTTTAACATTATAACATTCACACGAAGGAAATTTTGTTGTGCCTTTTTAAGCATTCATTCTTATTTTGTTTATAGCTTGGTTTTTTCGATCCGACCAAGTGTTGGTAAACTAAGGTCACCAAGTATTAAGGATGACCCATACCTTATATGGTAGCGTGGCTATAATAACAGCTTTGAGCCATATTTCGGGAAGTTCAATGTTGATGCGCGCATGATGTTAAGCCTGAGTCTACCTCAATTCACTCGGGTAATCAGACATGAAGTTATTGGAGGTCAGTCGTTTTGAGTATGAAGAAATCATCTTCTACGGGAAATGATTAGCAATTATATCCCGGTGTCGAATCCATGAACTCTTTAATCAGGAAATTTCCAAAGAAACGAAAAAAACGAATAAAGATACAAGTGATATGGTAGAGTGTCCCGAACGTTACATAACCTCTATTCCGTCGACAGATCCTGTTGAGATCCAGTTACTTGCTTACCCTTGCTATCTTGTAAACGAGCAAATTACTAAGTCAAAAGGCGCCCAAGATATCTATCGCCTTGGCTCACTCTGTTATTGTTATTTTCAACCTTTCATACCTATTTTTCTTTTTGGGATTATGCTCATCAATATCTGTCATTACCCTTATTTGTCTGGTTTCCTACGAAAATATTGGAAAGTTGTTTATTTCAGAATATTTAGGAATGTAGTTATTGGTGTTAAGCTAATATATTAAAAATCGACTAAAGTGCCAAATTCCCTGTTCGATTTGCTCTTATGGTAAAATTAGATTAATTTTTGCCTTTCCTTCGATAATGGTGCCTGATCGACATGTTTCAATTTGTGCTTTTTTAGTACGCAATAGGGGTAGGTACATTTTTTCCGAGGCATGTGATTTTGAAATTTTTTATTTGAGCTCTGGGGCCACCTAAGACCAACACTTGGCGGCGCTCTCAAAGCTAATTTTCGGACGCTCTCCCGATTAGATCTCAGAGGGTCTCGGAGACCGATTCACGGCGAATATTGATCAAAACTGGGGGCCCCTGAGAATCTCCCAGGGCTCCTGAGATTAGTTATCGGCAGCACCTCTGAGACTGATTATTGGGCCCCCCAGATTTGCTCTGGAGGGGGGCTGAGACTGACTATCGTGGCCATCCAGATTAGCTATTGGGGTCCCCTGAGGCTGTCTTTGGGGTGGAGGAGGGGGCTGGGAATGACTTCCGACAGCCCTCTGAGACTTACTCTAGGGCGCCCCTGAGACAAACACCCGGGGGGGGGTGGAATCACCTCTGAGACTGAGTCTTTGGCGTTCCTGAGACTGACTCGGAGGCTCCAGATTACCTCTCGCGGGCCTAAGGCTAACTCCGGGCCCGTGAGACCAAAACTCGGGAGCACCTCTGGAAATTACTCTCAGAACCCCGAGATTAACTCTCGGATGTCTCTGAAACTGACAACCGGGAGCCCTCTGAGACTAACTTTTGGGTGCTCCCTGAGATTGACTCTCGGGGCCGCTTATACCAAAACTCGGGGGGGCCACAGCCTGAGGCTAAATCTCGAGGGCTCCCGAAATTACCCCTCTGGGGCCCCCTGAAACCAGCACTCTGCGGATCAAATTAGACTAACTCTCGGACCCCCGGATTAACTCTCGGGGCCACCTGAAACTAAATATTGACTCCTGAGAGAGAAGCCCGTGAGACTATGAGGGCCCCCTGAGACCGACTCTTGAGGTGCTCTGAGACTGACTCTTGGGGTTCTCTGAGACAGACTCTCAGGGGGACCCCGAGACCGAATCTTGGGGTCCCCTAAGACAGACTCTTGGGGTCCCCTTGACCGACTCTTGGGGTTCTCTGAGACTGACTCTCAGGGGCCCCCTGAAATAGACTATGTTGCAGGGCCCTGAGAACCACTCTCTGGGGGCCCCTGAGACTAGCTCGGCCCCCTCCCCTGAGACAGACTCCCGGGGCCCCTGATACCGAATTTTGGGGCCCCTGAGACCAACCCTCTGGGGCCCCTAAAATCTACTTTCGGGGGACCTTGAGACCGACTCTCAGGGCGGGGCCGTGAGGCCGACTCGGGACGCCCTGAGAACGAATCTTCAGGGGCCCCTGAGACTGACTCTGGGGCCCCGTGATCAGACAATCCTTTACAGTGGTTCAGATTGGCCCAAGGGGTGGGGGTCTGCGGACGCCTAGGGCCCCCTTGGCTACACCACTGCATCCACACTTTCGGGGGCCCTCTGAAATCACCATTTGGAGGCCCCTGAAGTAATTGCTCCCCCTAGACCAATACTCCGGAGCCCCTTGATGCTGATGCCCGGGGGGTCCTAAGACTAAGCTCGGGGTCCCACTTAGATCAGGCTCAGGGGCACCCTTAGACCCATGCTCGCGCTTTTCTCATAAGTAACTCGACACCGATGTTCCGGAGCCCTCAAGATCAATATTTCGAGCTCCCCTCCGAGACTAATACTCGGTGCTTTGGAGCCCCTCGATGCCGATGCTCGGGGGTCCTGAACCCAGGCCTGGGGGCCCCTGGGACCAAACTCTGGGTCTCATGAGGTCGATGCTCGTGCCTCACTCATGAGTCCCTCGATATCAATAGTCGGGGGCACTCCGAGGGGGGCCCTGAACCCCTGAGACCAAGCTCGGGGGCCCCTGAGACCAAGCTCGAGGGGACCCTGAGACCAAGCTCGGATGCTCCCTGAGAACAAGCTCGAGGGCCTCCTGACACCAGGCTCGGGGGGTTCCCTGAGACCAAGCTTGAGACCCCTTGAGACCAAGGTCGAAAGGCCCATGAGACCAAACATCGAAAGGCCCATGAGACCAAGCTTACCCCCTAAGACCAAGCTCGGTTGTCCCCTGAGACCAAGCTCGGGGGCCCCTGAGACCAAGCTCACGGGCCCCCGAGATCAATATTCGGTATTCCAGAGCCCTCGATACCAATGATCGGGGTCCCCTGGGACCAAGCTCGGAAGGCCGGTGAGACCAAGCTCGGGGCCCCTGAGTCCAAGTTCAGGGGTCGCCTGAGACCACGCTCGTGAGGCCCTGAGACCAAGCTCTGGGGCACCCTGAGACCAGAATCGAAATGCCCGTGAGACCAAGATCGAAATGTCCGTAAGTCCGAACTCAGGGGCCCCCCGAGATCAATGTTCGGTACTCTGGAACCCTCGATACCGATGATCAGGGGCCCCTGAGACCAGGCTCGGGGGTCCCCTGAGACCAAGCTCGGGCGTTCCCTGAGATCAAGCTCGGAGGGCCCCTGACACCGAGCTCGGGGCCCATGAGACAAAGCTCGGGGGGCGCTGAGACCAAGCTCGGTGGCCCCCTGAGACCAAGATCAGGGCCCCCGAGACCAATGCTCGTGTTTTCCAGTGCATACGGTCAGCCTTATGCATCAGATGCCCTCGGATGCCCCCCCTGAGACCAAGCTCGAGGGCCCCTGACACTAAACTCGGGGAGAGGAGGACCTGAGACAAAGCTTGGGGGCATCCCTGAGACCTAGCTCGGGGGTCCCCTGAGACCAAGCTCGGGGGCCCTGAGACCAAGCTCGGGGTTATCTGAGACCAAGCTCGGAGGGCTCCCTGACACCAAGCTCGGGGGCCCCTGAGACCAAGCTCGGAGGCCCTGAGACCAAACTCGAAGGGCCCCCTGAGACCAAGCTCGGGAGCTCCCGGAGACCAAGCTCGGGGTCCCCTGAGACCAAGCTCGGGGCCCTGAGACCAAGCTCAGGGTTATCTGAGAACAAGCTCGGAGGGTTCCCTGATACCAAGCTCGGGGGCCCCTGAGACCAAGCTCGGGGGCCCTGATTCCAAACTCGAAGGGCCCCCTGAGACTAAGCTCGGGAGCTCCCTGAGACCAAACTCGGAGGGCCCCCAGACACCAAGCTCGGGGCCCCTGAGACCAAGCTCGGGGGCCCCTTAGACCAAGCTCAGGGGCCCCTGAGACCAAAATCGAAAGGCCCGTGAGACCAAGATCGAAAGGCCCGTGAGACCGAGCTCGGGGGAGGGGCCCTGAGACCAAGCTCGGGGGCCCTGAAGCCAAGCTCGGGACCCCCTGAGACTGAGCACAGGGGTCCCCTAAGATCAATATTCGGTACTCTGGAGCCCTCGATACCGATTATCGGGGGCCTCCTGATACCAAGCTCGGGAGGCCCCCCTGAGACCAAGCTCAGGGGCCCCCGAAATCAATTTTTGTGTTTTAAGTGCATAAGGTCAGCCCAAGGGGGTCCGCGGACCCCTGAGACCTCCCTCCTTTGGCTACACCACTGCCAGAACATCTCAAGGGGCCCATTCAAGCTCTCGGCCGCCCGATCAGTGGCTGTAAAGCCTTATAGGGGTCCCAGACCATCTCAGGGGCCCTCAGTTCAACACAGAGGCCCATATTAGCTCTGATGACCAGATAAACTTAAGGGCCCGGATCATCCAGGGGCCCCTTGTCGGCATATTTGGGGCTTCAGAACAGTTCAGGGTTTCAATTAAAGCTTAGAACCCAATTTCAGAGCAGGGGCCCTATTTCTGTGCAGGGGCCTCAGATAAGTTTAGGGTCTTCTGTGCATCACAGGGGATCCAGATTAGCTCAAGGGACAATATTAACTTTACGGTCCCAGCTCAGCTCAGGGGCCCCCCAGGTCGGTGGATATAGGTTCTGGCCAACTCACGGGGCCCTGTTTAAGGTTACGGCTCCTAGCTCAGTTTAGGCATCCTAGAACAGTTCATGCTGCCCAAACCATCTCAAGGGCACTCAGTTCAGCTCAAAGGGCCCAGATTAGCTCGTATGGCATCAGAGGCCAGTTCAGGGGCCCCGAGAAGCTTAGGGGACCTTAAAATCAACTCATATGACCTCAACTTAGTTTAGGGGCACAGGTAAGTTTAACGGGGTTCCGGGGCAAGCTATCGGGCCAGTTTGAGTTTCTTGCTTGATATTACAGTTGTTGATATTATTATCTCCGTTGCAGGGGGCCCATCCCAGAAAAGTGGGGGGGGGCAGTGGCCCCCTGGCCCCCCCGGTTCCTACGCCTATGAATGGATCTGCCAGAAGGTGCATGTTTGAAAGTTGGGACATCCCTTTGGAGCCAAGATCCTTACCACTGTGAGCGGTTGAGGTATTGTCAAATGAAATAAACTAAACCGTGGATCTACCAGAAGATGCGTCTTTGAAGGCAGGGAGGGCACAGAGGTGCAGAAATTTGTCAACCCGTGACAAAATCTAGATTTTGACTAGACGGCCTGACCTTAACATATATGTTTACAAAATACAGAATCAAACGTGCAGGCAGTGTTAGGTACATTTTTAAGACGAAGCTGATTGTAAGCATACGTAAGGCATTGTCAGTATTGAAGATAATTGATTAAGTACTTTTCTGCCTAACCGTTCAATATTTCGCAAGAAAAATAACATTTACAGTTTAAAGTATTCAATTTAGCGTCCCCTATAACCCTGATTTTAGCATTTGGTACGTCTAACATTTACAAAAAAATCCAGTTGGGCAGCAAGCCTGCATAAACTGCGCAACAGCGACAAAAAAACGTTAGAATTGGGTGTGTAGATAGGGTAACGTATGGCCTCCTGACCCAAGGTCTGTGAAGCCCAGTAGGCTAGCACACTAAAGAAACTAAAATTGCACGAAGTCAAATAAGGTTTTTGACCACGCTGGGTCTTTCTGTGGTGTGATAATTTCAGTGCCTCTGTACCTATTGGCCCGCAGACAAAATATTACGTTTGTGACCGAACAAGTTTTTTTCCCTTTTTATCCCTTTTTATATAACCGTAATATTGTGTGTGGAAATAGCATACAATCATACTAATACCATTTCCAGCCCCGTGTGACAGAACAGTGTGTGACAGACGAGGTATACATCGCGTTAAGTTTATGACATCAGCGTAGTGTTTGCACCTCTGGTAGGGGATATCCCTTTGGAACCTTTAGACCGATGAAGCAACTAAGACTCAATGATAAGTCTGGCAACTAAAGTGGCCCTGCAACTTTGCATTCTATTCATTGGGCTGAGGTAGAAGAAACCTTCATCTATTCTCTCATTACAAGCAGATATAAGGAATTCGGACAATGTCAGCGGGGTAAGCACCAGCGCAACGACCTCTCTCCACCAGTGACGGAGCCCGGTGCGGCCTTACCGATCGGTTGATGCAGTTGCGGCCGTCACAGATGATGCTGGTCGGCCTCCTGCACTCCGGAGAGAAACTGCAGCACTCGGCGCCCCAGAAGAGCGCGCAGGACCGAAACTCGGGCTGGGGGACAGCTGCTGATGCTGTGCTCAGTATCATCACTGTCGCCGCTAATGTGGGCCACATGTTAACAGGCGAACTCTTCTGCTGCTCAGCTGCTGTAGAGCCACCCCGGGCGACTCAAAGACATAGGAGGAGCGAAAGGCACAGTGCACGTATCCCGGTGGAACTTAAACGATTCACCGTCGACCTACCAGTCTCTTTTGAATCCTGTCTCCACAAAGTCGATGCGTTCGGCAGTGTGTTCCGTTAGTCATTTAAAGCCGTTGAACCCACCCGTTTCACCGCATCGCTCTGCGACGGCGGATGATTTGGGTGGTTTGCGATCACGGCCCGCGGCTTTGCTGGCGCGCCGTTCCTGCCGCAGTCGTTTGACCACTGAAAGGCCGGGAGCATGACTGGGGCAGGCAGACCTTGCAGGCTGGCCGGCCAGGAGGAAGGATGTGGCCGATAGTGCTGGATTGTGGGATGTCCGGAACAGTCAGAGGCGAAACATGTATCTGAGACCTTTCCCGAAAAGACGTGCGTCTGCTTGGGGTCGACTTGCGTCTCCTTGGGTGGTGGTAACATACCCATAGAAACATGCCAACCAAGCTGAGTCATCAAGGAGCAAAATTGGTTAAGGGACGTCTGTATGCTTCTTGCAACGTTCTCATGTATATAACGCATGGAACAAATATTATCCCATCCGGGATAATGTTAAAAAGAGTGAGTTTTACCTGCATATATCCTGAAGCCGATGAAAATATACGTCGTGTCCCCAAAAGCAGCTTTCTGTCAAGTTGTATTCACCTTTCCGTTATTATAGTTATTTTGCATGACAAAACAGGAGGGAGTTTTCTCGCCCAGTAGGGTGACGCCCTACGGTGTATTTTCAGCCGGAGAACGTCATGCTTCTGAGTCGAAACCAACCGCGGCTGAAGCTGATCGATTTCGGCCTCAGCAGAGTTATCCGGGACGGCGACGAAGACCGCGAGATGATTGGTGAGTTGTAATGCTCACCATGGTGCATTATGGAAAAACTTAAATGAAATAAATCAGATCTCCATATCCTAAGTTTCTGGGACCATCTTTACAAAACAGTTTGCAAACCATAGTCATTCATCCAAATTCAAACAATGTCCGAAAAATATGATTTCATCGGTAAAATGGGAACCCAAAGATGTGAATCCGAAACTACCTGAGTTCTTTGGCAAGCTCAATCCAATCAAATCCCGCTCGGGAATCGATTGGGATATCCAGCATTATGCCTCACTTACATGTTCACACAGGATCTGTCATTGTTTTGCTCTGGTTTTCTGAAGCCTTTGAGTTATGCGTAACAGACTTTTGATGTGATGAATAAAGGCTCAGAGAGGCTCACTGGGTCATGGTCGAAGGAATGAACCAAATTACTGTGATACAATATGACTCAGTACCTAATACAATTTTTTTGGGGAGGGGAGTAACCGTCTATCGGTGGGCCACGCGTAATATGAGTATACCGTCTTTGTATCGTATTTGAACTCACTTTGAAATAACAAGATGACTGCGTATCATAAGAGCATGGCTATCGTAATGAACTTTGGATTTTGTTTGGGACTACCCGCACTTTAATTGTAAAGCACTTTGATACTACGGTGCTGCATGACATTGCTGCATATCACGTAACTGCGTTAAGTGTTTGCCGCAGTAGCAAACTTCCCTTGTTTGCTTTAGGTATATCAGCCAGATTAAAAAACTTGGGTGTTACCTGTGAGGAAAAGAAACGCTTCATCATAGGTTGGCGCGCCCTTGACCCAAATAATCAATCAATTGTAAGGAAAAACTGTGAAGGGTAATACAAATGGTACCGGAGATTCGAAATACAGCTGGTTCCGACTGCCTTGTGCCCCCGCCAGTTTCCTCCTTTTGTTAAAAGAATGAATTATCTTACGTTAATGAATCTTTATCCATCCAGGTCAAGCGGATCAGGTACCTTTGCGCAGCTAATTAAAATTGATTGCGTAAACTGTATCGTAGACTACGTCATATAGCCATTTGGTGGTCTATAACTGTTTGTATGCGTAGAACTTGGCTCCATTTTTGCATAATGCATCTTGCCACACAGTCATACAAAATCGAAAGTTTCCTTGTCTCATCTCCAGTTTAAAATTGTGTAATTTTCGTTATTGACATATGTATGTATGTATGTATGTATGTATGTATTTATGTATGTATGTACCTAAGACAGTTCTGTCGTATCATCAAATGACGGTATGACGTTTGGCTAACATAATTTAATCCACCTATTTATTCCAGGATTCTTTGGATCTGGACTGCATGACTCAGTATGCTTCCCAAAAATTACCTGTTCATGCGCTATGGCAAGGGCGTGAGTTTTTGAAAATTATTGGAGGTGCCTAAATTTGAAACAATGTCAACAACCACCACCTTAGAGATTCCGGCGCTAAATAGTTGTCCTTTGTGTTTTGTATTTTGCATGTAAAACATCCCCACTGTGGCTCTGTGGCTGCTCTAACATTCGTCGTAATGGAAACGAGGGATGATAATGGCAAGCAAAAGAAAATGCGGTGTAGGATTAGGGTGATATTGGAATAGTTGAAACAGAGATAAAACAAGTATCCTTCAGGAGGGTTGCTCCAGGCATCACATTCAACTCTAGGGGTTAGGGATTGAGAATGGATGAAGGGGATTCGGCGTACTCACAATAATATTGGAAGCAATATAAAAATAACACTCAAAACAAGAACTCATGATGGATGGTTTGCATCGTTAAATTCACGAGAATGCACTGACAAAATACTGAAGAAGTATTATCAGCAGGGTCTCTTTTTCGACAACATATCATGGGAGAGGCTATTGGCGAGATGATGATAATAATTGTCGGGGCTTATCGACGCACCAACTGCCAGGGTCATGTGGCGTCGCCAACTCTTTCCCTGTTGGAAGGGTTTCTCTGGAGCCAGCTTGCTCTGTGTCCAGGGAAGCCGCTGGGCCCTGAACCCGGGTCGGCTGCGTGGACGCCAGCTATGCTGACCACTCCACTACCGCACTCCACGCACTGACAGCAAAAGACCAGATATTATCCGTAGATTTTATGACGCCGTACATTTAATGCACCGCACGGGATATATCATTTTAACCCGTTTGAGTTTGGCTTTAATCTTATTTCGTGGCTTAAAAAAGACTAAAATAATGTTTTGAAATGAGTTGGTGATATTTCTAGCGAGGTAATCACGCGGCGAGCTCCGCTGCGTTGGAAACACTTAAGCTCCAGCTGATGCTTGTCCAGACAGGTGCAACTAATCCGTTGCACACTCGCCAGATTTCGCCACTGCAGACATTGCCAGATACAGACAGCTGTGCACCTGCATTATGACATTTTGGCCGTAGAGTTTAGCTTGCGACAACATTTTAACATAGATCCTGTTCTTTGCCATTTACGTCTGTCCCATGTTTTATCAGTTCCGGAGAGTTTCCCCAAACAGTGGTCTCGTCCCATCCCGCTCAATTTCAGAAGAAATCGTCCCGTTTCTTCCCGCCCCGAATGAAACCTGAACAATAATGTCCCGCCCACGCCCAGCTGTGGATGGCAATAGGCCGCGCGATGACCTCCGCTCTGTCTTCAGGCACCCCGGAGTTCGTCTCTCCGGAGATAGTCAACTACGAGCCGTTGTGCCTAGCCTGCGACATGTGGGCTGTCGGCGTCATCACTTACATCCTGTGAGTGCAGTCTAGCTTTTATTTTAATGCTTGTTTTGTAGGCGATTGGGGTAGCAGTGTCAGATACTGCAGTTTGTCAGACCATCATGGTAGCTGGATTGACTTCTTTAGCTTGGCTTGTGACTGGTATGCCGAACCAAAATATTTGAGTCAGAAAAGGCTATATGTTGTGTGTGTTGTGATATGACGCATTTCTGTTAAATTCGGTCCCACCTGGGGAGAGTCAATACAATCACACAGCCTTAACCCGCGCCCCACCGGGGTCCGGCGCCACCTTCGCCCCACCGGGGGACATCGATGGCCCCCCCTCTAACTCCGAAAATATGGGCGTTAGCGCAAATCTGCAAAGTGCAATAGAAAGCTCGCGTGAATTCAGTAAGAAATTACTTCGCATGTTTTAGTGCTCAGGTCAATGGTTTGACCTCCAGAGGTCAAATTAGGTCAAGATCGGCTATTTTCACTCAAATATGCAATGATTAAGCAAACTGGTCACAACTCTTATGTCATTACAGCTATTGAGGCCTGGTAAAGTTCATTTGATAGGAAATTGCCAGCACTTTTTCCTTTATGTGAAACGTAAAGGCCTCCCGCCAGTGGTTTGACCTCCAGAGGTCACCTCGTGACCTAATATGACCTGAGGTCACGAAAGGTCACAAAGTGACCTTGCCGTATATCAAATGAAAGCCAGTGACAAGACAAACACGATGGTGTTTGTTTCATTGTTCTAGCTTAATTAGGTCAAAAGTTATTGTCAAAATACTGTTTTTGACCTCTGGTGACCTTGGATGACCTTGGAAAAGTCAAAGGGTAAATATGACCCCTGGGATCCGTGAAAGGGTGTCCAAAAACGCTGTTCTGAGCAGTCTGAGTATTTGCAATCATTTTTGTGGCTTTTATATCATGAAACAGGTTTTCCCCATGCTTTTCCAATGGGGGAGGTCGCCTCGTGACCTGACCTCAGGGCACGAAATCGAAAAAGCCCGGATATACACCTTGTAGACCCTGGAGGGGTTATAAAGTGTAGGAAGTTTCAAATCGATCGACTTTGAAATGTAGCTCTTACAGAGCTCTAAAGTTGAAGTGAGGTGACCTTGGTTGACCTCGTCTGGTGACCTGACCTTGGGTGACTTGGAGTAAAAAATTTCAGGGATGATGGGAAAATGATGCAGTGAGAGGTAGAGCCCTCAACCGCGGTGCTGCGCCTCGTCATTTTTCTGCTATCCCGGAAAAACCTTAGGGGGGCCATCGATGCCCCCCGGTGGGGCGAGGGTTAAAACGACAATCCTGTGTTTGTCTGTCTGACTGGTTCCTATTCCCGGAAGGCTATCGGGAGCGTCACCTTTTCTGGGCGACACCGAACAGGAGACTTACGCCAACATTACTGCCTGTGACTTCCACTTCGACGAGGAGTTCTTCAGCAACACTTCTTACGCCGCCAAAGACTTCATCTCGCGTCTGTTTATCCGAGACCCGAGGTTAGGATATGGTCGGTGCATTGCTAGGAAGGGATTACAGCTTATCATGAATGACTGTGAAGTGTAAAGCGCATGCGTGATCGGTATATTTTCAAGAGCATTCGGTACTCATCATTTTATTCATATCCAATGCTGCAAAACGATGCCCCCTGCATCGAAAATGGTCGGGCGTGTTTTACCTAATATCACGGAAGGCGTTTGAGAGTCAGAAAAAGTGGGAATGGGACAGATAACGCTATCGTCGAGTTGAACACGTGACGAAGAACAAATTCAGATAGGTGTTGGTGTCAGAACTGAGGAAACTTGAGACATAGACCTGCAACTGGTGAACGAACGGGACGTCCCCCGATTTATGGAACTTGACAGATAATGTTGGCCTTTTGACCTCCTTATCAACGCAGACTGACTCGCATACTCGCCACATCTAATGCAGGTTAGCTGTCTCCATAAGGCCGTCCTAGACGACTTTGATTGATTGCCATTGAGTCTGACTTAAAATTTCCCCGGTGTTGGTGATACCAGAGTTCGTATCCCAGGGAAAAGATGGATGGCCCAGCCTCCATTGGTAGGTTTATTGAGGTGCAATAGTTTTACGATTGATGACACAGCGCTGTTTGTCTGTCCATTTTCACAGACGAAGAGCCACCGTGAAGGAATGCCTTAGTCATCACTGGATTCAGGTTAGTTCATATCCTTTGGGCATGCTGGGGAGGTTCAGCTGAGGGATGTTTCAAGCCTCACGTTAAACAAAGTCGAAACTAATCGGTTTTTTTAGATTTATAACGCCCGAGCCTTTGCCGCGCCATGCTAAGCCATAGCAAGCCTTAGCCCTAAAAACAGGTTGTTAAATCCTCAACACGGGCTGACTACCAATGATAGGCGACAACGTAAAACCAATAATATTTGCAATGGTAATATATATATATATATATATATATATATATATATATATATATATATTGTGTGTATGTGTATATATATATATATACATATATACGGATATATATATATATATATATATATATATATATAAATAAAAAAAATAAATAAATAATAAATACTAGCTAAAACGAATTCTTCGCTGAAGTTCAATCGACAGTGTTTGAGAGAAAATATATGGCCAAAATACACAAACATACATATATATATATATATATATATATATATATATATATATATATATATATATATATATATATATATATATATATATAGTTTTTTTGTTTGCAAAAACGAAAACCTGCGAAAACGAAAACAAAAAACTAGCTAAAACGAATTCTTCGCTGAAGTTCAATCGACAGTGTTTGAGAGAAAATATTTGTATGTATATATGTGTGTGTTTGTGTATATATATATATATATACATACATATATACGGATATATATATATATATATATATATATATATATATATATATATATATATATATAACAATTTTCTTCAATATTCACTTACACAAGTTCTGATGTGTTATCATTGGTTAACTTTGATATGAACAGGGTCAGAAGATAGGCCTAAGAAGTCCCTACTTCGGTCAGCTCTGGGCTCACTAAAGAAAGAGTGTTTTGATTTGTCTGGAAGTAGTTCTTAACATTGAGTTGTCCCTACGCATAATTTTCTCACCTACACTATTCATGGAAAAGAAAGTGTGCCAACTCCACCCACACCAAGTTCTGACTCGACGCACACCCAGTTGTGACTGCATGCACACCAAGCTCTGGCTCCATGCACACCCAGTTGAGACTCCGTGCGCACCCAGTTCTGACTCCTTGCATACCCATTTCTGACCCCATGCACACCCCACTCTCCACCTGACCTGCCGCTGATGGTTCTCCCCTTTCGCAGCCCCCCAGCGACCGGGACCTGAATGAGCGACAGGAGAAGGAGGTCAACATCGAGCACCTGAAGGCCTACCAGGCCCGACGACGCTGGAAGGTACCGCGATACTACTGGTCCCGGAGATTAGAACCCTGAAAATATATTGATATTGGACTTTTGTGTTATAAAGTGATTTGAACGTCGTTTTGTCCGATGCCTGACTTCAATAATGGTTGTTATGCTTGAATGACATTTTGTACTTATATTTATAAGGATGATATGTTATTCAAATGGATTTTGTCCCTGATTAAGAAGTCTGTTCAAATACGTTTTTCCTAGAGAAAAGTCCGTGAAAATATATTGATATTGGACTTTTGTGTTAGAAAGTGATTTCAACGCTTGTATATGTTTATACGCTAAGTTGTGGTGTAATATAGCGCCCTTTTCTGGCTCATTTAGAAATTCATGCATTTTGAGAAGTTATTTATGCCGTGATGTTTCCTCAATTTTGATGAGATCTTGTTTTTTCATTGTTTGATTTCTATGTGTTGTACTTTTTTGTAATGTTATGCCAATCAGGTGCACGTCAGTGCACGCACATGACTACACGTACAATGCAAATACTGCTATTGGCTTTGGTTTCTACAGTGTACTTAATGACGCTAAATAGGGAACTTAAATCGTGGTTCTTTTTGCCATTTTATTTCCCTGTTATTCCCGTTAGGCCCACAAGCGATTCAATTTGAACGAGACATCCCGCACTCTACCAGCGTTTTCTATACATTATCCTCCATTTGGACGGATTTTTCATATCCTCTGATCTGTATAATTGTGATCGTCCAGCCGGACTGACCTGTTTGAACGTGTCGCCGTCAGCACTCGTTGCGCGTGGTCGCCTTCTGTAACCGGCTCTCGCGGAGCGCAAGCTGCGCAGCAGGGCGCAGAGTCTGCAGATGCTGGATGCAGGTGTTCAAATCACCGATGGCTCTGCTGGTGATCTTAGAGCCGCCGTGGAAAAAGTCAGTAGCCTCACTACCGTACCCTTTCCCCGAGCGAGGTGACTTCTTACAGGAACGGATCGAATCGAAATGTGGAATCACAACGCCTCTGCTGCTTTTCTCGGGTTTCGAGGCAAAGTGGGTTTTAGGGTCTCAGTACAAGGTGGGTTGAAGTTGTAATGTGCGTGATAAATGATGCATCAGTGATCGTTTTGTTGCCCTTGAAATGTTGTGGAAAGGTTTGCTTCAACCGTGAATTTAGTAGCTTAGCAGGGCACGGTGGGTGGGGGCAAAACTCGCCCCTCTTCTTTTCACCAGGGTGAAAAGGAGATTGAATTATCGATTCTCGATTGAAGCCAAATTGGTAAAAAGTTATAAATTCCATGGAGAGCCTGCGCTCTAACGTAACGGGGACCGATTACAAGCTGAACTTGATTTAAAGCTAGCAGTTTTTATGTTTCAGTGACAACCACTGTCTCTCTCCCTGTTTTTAGTGGGTGGTGTGGTTCTTATCAAACGCCTAATTCCGCTGGTGGGGACTGATCATGCAATTTCACTACAGGTATGCACGCATCTGATTAGGTCAGCGTTTGCAGGATGAAAACTTCGTGGCTTCGGCGCTGTTTTGTGCGGCTGAGGAGGGAAACATCGCCGGCATCAAGCGCTTGTTCGCCATGGCCAAGATCGACCCCAACGCATGTAACAAGGTAACCCAGGACAAGGGCTGGGCGGAGGGAGAAGTGAGATGAAGGAGAATATGGCACCTTCGTGGGATTTGTGAACTGGGGTATTTGTCACGTGGTGCATTCAGAAAAAAACTTAGTTGGTGGCATATTTCGTTTCTCTCAGATTCCATGCTTTTACACAGCAGTAGGATGTGCAAAAGCATGAAGTACGAAGCAAAAGTATTCATTAGCGTACTGCTTGAAGCGTATGGATGCTAAGCTATTCCCCCAGTGAGTCTGACGGCCAGTGGCGACCGTCCGGTGACGGTGTAGAACGTGGGTAGGGCTCAGTTCCACTCTAAACACGCGCTAGTTGCCCTCAGCTGGTGAGTTCTGGGACAACTGAAATATTAATCCGAGGGCTTTTGGTTTTGCTGTTTCACATGGTGGTCTCAGTTTATCCCCTGCGCGAAGTCACCACATTCACGCCAAGTAAATGGTGACACCTATGTTGTGTCCTAGGGTGGTACTGCACCGCCAAAAACGTATTATCTCGTCTCATAATGCCATATAAGCCTTTTAGAAGTTCGCAAGATGACCTCATGTTTAATAGTTTTCGATACATTGCTGTAGACACTGCGAGTACCGACCGGTATTTTTGTCAGCGCAAATAAAATTTTTCTTTAAAAGGTTCTGGTTACTAAGGGTATGAGTGTAAATCATGTAGTAACACATTCAATCAACATGGAAACTGGCCATTGTTCGTACTAAGAACAACGAAATGTCACAATTTAGATCCATACATGTATATTTCGTACACTGGTACACTTGGAATAAAACCAAACACATAAAAATGGGATGAAACATGGTGATGGAATACAATCGGGCGAGTGGTGACTGGCGAAAAAACGGGCACCCACGGCCGAGCGCAGGGGAGGGGATCTCGCTCCGGCGCGGAGGCGGCGGGTAAGGGGGGGGGCAGTGGCAGGCACACGACAGTTCAGTTCGAGCGATGCAGAAATTCGGTGCATTCTCAGCAATCGTATGGTTCCCTGGTGACAATAAGGTATCGTCAGGAAGAGAAAAAAGAAAAAAATAGAATGCCGGGCAATAATAATAAAAAATACGAATAAAATAAAATAAAGTGTTTTAACCGGACATTCTGGAAAAGATTCCGGAAATTGCACTGAGTACCCGAAAAAACATGGTTAATATGCAGTGCATCTCAGCCGCCTGTAAGCCTGACAACCTCAGTAAACTGCACCCCAGCAGCGAAACAAACCGACGTCACCCAGCGCCGCCAACAACTGGCATACAAGAACTACAGAGGCGCCGCGAATGCTGCCGAGTGGACAATATCCGGCTAAATTCCTTGAACATAGCTTTGTTTTCCAAAGTCTCTGCAGTTAAAACATTCTCATACAACAGCGCTGGCAGATACTAACGAAACTGGCTGCCACCGTTCCTCCCGCACTCAGCATGGGTATGCGACGTCAGGATTAGTGGCGAAGCGTGTCGGGGCATTCCGTTTTGATTTTGTGCTTTTTCGTCGGGTGCGTGACCTGAATGCCATATTTTGGCCTGGTAGCACTTCAGAGGTCGGCTTTATTCGTTGGCGTGTAGAAAATGTCTTCATGCCGCTGTTTGCCGGCCTTGTGCAGTCTAATGAGTAAATTCGTGTTTTTTTAAGCAGGAGCCAAGCCCAAATGATATGATGCCCCCTCCCCCTCCACGACGTGTCGAAGTGTTTCCAGTCAATTACTTTCCGGACATTACCGATGCATCGGTCCATCCGTTCCATCGCCGTGCAAAACTTTGGCGCCCTCGTTATATAGCTGTGGTACAGTTTAGCTTTCGAAGACTTGTTCATTACATTTCCAGGTGAAATTACAGCCAGAGCTTTGTGCTTAACTGATTTGAGCGTAGTTATTTGGCCAGGGAAGTGCTAACGAACAGGTGCGCAGTATCCAGCATGGTGTCAAATACGGCTCCCAGGACTGTCTTTCGTCGCGTGCCAAGCAGCATTCACTCAATAACTTGTCCGCCACCTGTCGGCAGCAAGGTGAAACTGCAGTTCACGTGGCGGCCGGTGCGGGGCAGCTGGAGGTGATCCGTGTGCTGCGGGCCAACTCTGCTGCCCTGGAGAAGCCAGATGAGAGGGGGGACGCGGCACTGGCCTGGGCTGCCCGCCAGGGCCACTCCGCTGTGCTGGAGTACCTGGCCGCTGAAGGAGCCTACCTCAATCGACAGAACCTGGTGAGCCGAAGATACATGGAGCGTATGTTCCCGGCTCGGATCTGCCGCCGCCTGAAGCGCAAGAGTGATAAAGTCAAGGAGTAGTATGATGTTTTAATGATTTCGTCTATTATATTATTTGTGGTCTGCAGCTCATTTGAAACAGATGGGCCACCTGGTGAATATTATTCAATTGCTGATGTGGGCTTGGTGCTCGTAATTAGGGACAATTATAATGTCATAATGGACGTCATCCCCGCAAGCTTGGAACGGCAGCAATCGCAATCGTGGTTTAACGCTTCTGATATATACCTTGGCAGCTAGTGTTGGGTTTTGTATACTTATTTCCCGCGATTACCAGATCCCGTACTGGTGTACGCACCTCTCAGGTTATGTTGCTTCTAAAAAGTAGCATGCAAAAATATGAATAAAAACGTTCCAGCTTGGCAGGGCCGCCTCTGTACACTATGGCGTGGGTTGATGTTGGCATGATGTTGCAGGCGGGGGAGACGGCGCTGATCATTGCCTGCAAGTACGGCCACCTGACAGCGGTCAGACAGCTGCTGGAGGCGGGCGTCAGTCTGGACATCCAGGACAACGTGAGTGGAGGACGCCTGCAGGAGCAGGTGTGGACAGGACCCTCGTGTGCTCTGGGCTGCGCCGTCACTCTCTCACTTCTGCACAGTTTGAGAGCCACTGCTGCTTGTTTCGGTTTGTTGTTCGGTTGCCTTGCGCGGGACGGGTGGAGCGGGGCCTTTGAACTTGCCTGCCCTCCATCCAGGAGAACGATACCAACATAGGACAAGATTGTATATAGAGTGTTCTGTGCTTTTGATATCCGGTGAATATATTAATTCCTTTACTATTTGTTTCAGGTTAAAACCGCCCCTTGGCGCTAGGGAAAGACGGTGTTTTTATTGATATGACAAATGCACACCCTTGTTTCCGGCCAAGGTATCAAAAGAAGAAAAAAGTCGTACAAAATGATTGATTCCATGTTCAATTTCGACTCGTATTAGGTCATTAAGGGCGGCAGTGTTTTTTTTCGCGCGGTGTGTGCATGGGTAGACGTGAGGTATAAGGCTGGCTTTGGTTACCCCGGTACCTGGCACCTCGTTCATGCAACCTCTTCTCACTTCCATCGGCGTTGGAAGCACCGGACAGCGTGATGGAGTGCGCCCTCCAAACTTGTGAGTCGGGTAACGTCCCCCAGAACTGTGGGACGTTACCCGACGTTAGCTCTCCTCATGGGACCACCTCTACTGACTATTGACTGCCCTGCGATGACCCCGGTGACCACCTCCGTCTGGCAGCACGGTGAGACTGCTCTCCACGCCGCCGTCTGGCACGACTTCCCTGAAATCGCCTGTCTCCTCTGCCAGGCTGGAGCCACTCCGCTTCTTGCCAATGGCGTAAGTGCTGGTAACCTTTCGCGATGATCATAAAGAAGCCTTAATTAACTTCCGAACGACTCAATCATATAAATAAATGACATTGTACTGCGTGGATTATGAAATTGTTTTTTTTCTGGAGGCTTCATAAAGAGGAAAAATGTCAAAACTTGCCAACTCCGTTGAAAGTACGTTGGATACACGATTTTGGGACTCGATTGGGGCTTTACAGGGCTCAGACAACATAGGTCATACGGCTTTTTAAGACTCTATAAATCGACATAGTTAATTATTCTTGCTGTCTTGTTGATGCATACGATTGCAATGATGGGTAGCTCACCACATTTATCTTTCGTTAGCTTCCTTCCTTGTTTAATTTTTATTTCGATACACTTTTGTTTCGGAGGCAGGTTTGGTACAACATCTGAACGCGTTTGTAACAATCTTTTGACTTTTGAATGCAGGGGCGCAGCCGGGGGGGCACAGGGGGCACGTGCCCCCCCCCATCGGTGCCGGGGTGCCCTTTTGATTGCCAGGTGGTGTACCCTCTTTGGGCCGTGCCGCTCGAAATTTAGTGTCCTACGCCGTTGAGCCTAGATGGAACTAGACTGCTTTTGGCGACTTAAATTATTGTTTGACAATTAAGTGCCTTTTTGGTCAGTTAGGGCATTCTGTCGCCTTTCCAAGCACCCGGGAAGAGTATAGGCACATAATCCGTCTCCAGATAATGCCTCATCGTCGCCAATCATCGTACGGGCGGAGCTAATCTGGTGCCCCTTGAACTCATCGGGTGCCCCCTGAGCTCTGGTCTTGGCCCCCGGAGCTGATCATGTGCCCTCTCAGCTGATCTGATGCCCTCGTAGTCAATCTGGTGCCCCCCTGAGAAACTAATTGTGCCTTCTGAACCTATATAATGCTCTCTGAGTTAGTCTGATACCTCCGAGCTTGCCTGGTGCCCTATTAGCTGTTTTAGTGCCCCTTGAGCTGATCCGGGGCCCCTGAACTTATTTAATGCCTCCCGTAGTTTATCTATTGTCCAGGGCCGCAGCCAGGGGGCACAGGGGCACGTGCCCCCATCGGTGCCGAGTGCCCTTTTGATTACCAGGTGGTGTACCCCCTTTGGGCCATGCCGCCCGAAATTTAGTGCCCTACGCCGTTGAACCCAGATGGAACTAGACCGCATTTAGCGATTTCAACTACTGTATGACAATTAAGTGCCTTTTTGGTCAGCTAAGGCATTCTGTCGCCGCTTTTTGGTCAGCTAAAGCATTCTGTCGCCTTTCCAAGCACCCGGGAAGAGTATAGGCACGTAATCCGTTTCCAGATAATGCCTCATCGTCGCCAATAATCGTACGGGTGGAGCTCATCTGGTGCCCCCTGGAGCTGATCATGTGCCTTCTGAGCTGATCTGATGCCCTCGTAGTCAATCTGGTGCCTCCCCCCTGAGCAAATAGTCGTGCCTTCTGAACCTATATAATGCTCTCTAAGTTAGCATGATGCCTCCGAGCTTGCCTGGTGCCCCTTGAGCTGACCCGGGCCCCCTGAACTTATTTAATGCCTCCCGGAGTTTATCTACTGTCCAGGGGGCACACGGGGCACGTGCCCCCATCGATGCCGGGTGCCCTTTTGATTTCCAGGTGGTGTACCCCCTTTGGGTCGTGCTGCTCGAAATTTAGTGCCCTACGTCGTTGAACCTAGATGGAACTAGACTGTATTTAGCGATTTAAACTATTGTTTGACAATTAAGTGCCTTTTTGGTCAGCTAGGGCATTCTGTCGCCTTTCCAAGCACCCGGGAAGAGTATAGGCACGTAATCCGTTTCCAGATAATGCCTCATCGTCGCCAATATTCGTACGGGCAGAGCTCATCTAGTGCCCCAAGGAGCTGACCATGTGCCCTCTGAGCTGATCTGGTGCCCTCGTAGTCAATCTGGTGCCCTGAGAAAATAAGTGTGCCTTCTGAACCTATATAATACTCTCTGAGTTAGTTTGATGCCCCCAAGCTTGCCTGGTGTCCTTTTAGCTGTTTTAGTGCCCCTTGAGCTGATCCGGGGCCCCTGAGCTTATTTAATGCCTCCCGGAGTTTATCTACTGTCCAGGGGTGCAGCCGGGGGGGGCACATGGGGCATGTGCCCCCCATCACTGCCGGGGTGCCCTTTTGATTTCCAGGTGGTGTACCCAATTTGGGCCGTGCCGCTCGAAATTTAGTGCCCTACGCCGTTGAGCCTAGATGGAACTAGACTGCATTTGGCGATTTAAATTATTGTTTGACAATTAAGTGCCTTTTTTGTCAGTTGTGGCATTCTGTCGCCTTTCGTACCACCCGGGAAGAGTAAAGACACGTAATCCGTTTCCAGCTAATGCCTCATCGTCGCCAATAATCGTACGGGCGGAGCTAATCTGGTGCCCCTTGACCTCATCGGGTGCCCCCTGAGCTCTGGTGTTAGCCCCCGGAGCTGACTACTTGCCCTCTAAGCCGATCTGGTACCCCTGAGTCAATCGAGTGCCCCACTGAGCAAATAATTGTGCCTCCTGAACCTATATAATGCCCTCTGAGTTAGTCTAATGCCTCCGAGCTTGCTTGGTGCCTTAATAGCTGATTTAGCTCCCCTTGAGCTGATTCGGGCCCCCGAGCTGATCTCATGTCTCCCCACGTTGATTCTGTCTCCTAAGTCAATATGGTGCCTCTTCAGCTGATTAGGTGCCCCCTCAGCTGATTATTTATGTCTCCTTAGATGGCCTGGTGCCCCCTGAGCTGGTTTGGTGGGCCCTGAGCCCACCTTGTGTCCCCTGAGCTGTTATGTTGCTCCTTAAGCTGATTTAGGCTCCTGCCATAGTCTGGGGGCTGGGAGCTGATCTGGCCCCCGAGCGGATCGATCTGGTGCCACCTGAGCTGCACTAAAGCCCCTGAGTCGATCTGATGCCTCCGGAGCCCATCTGATGCCCTCTGAGCTAGTCTGGTGCCCCTTGGGCTAATCTGGTGCCCTTTAAGCTGATCTGGGCCTCCTTACGTGATTTCATCAGCAGCTCTTAAGCCCTGAGCTGGGCCCACAGAGGCTGATGAGGGCCCCTGAGATTGTATGGGGCTCTTGAGCTAATTAAGTGCCTCCTGACTTGATCTGGTATTCCCGAGCTGGTCGGGGACCACTAATTTGATTGTTTGTCCCCCGAAGCTGATCTGGTGCCCTATGGGCATCTGGTGTCCCCTGAGCAGCTCTGGGGCTTTGGAACTGATTGGGCCCCGAGCTGGTGAGGGATCCCTGAGCTGATTTAGTGCCCCTGACTTGAACTTGCCCCCTGCGCTGATCGATCTGGTGCACCCTGAGCAGATATACTGCCTCCTGAACTTAACTAATGCCCCCTGAGTCGATATGGTGCCTGCTGAGTCATCAGTGTGGCTCCTGAGCCCATCTTATTCCCTCTGAGCTAGTCTGGTGCCCCATGGCTAATATGGTGCCCTTTAAGCTGACCCGGGCCTCCTGGGTTGATTACGTGATTTCCTGAGCAGCTCCCAGGCCCTGAGCTGAGCTGGGCCCACAGGGGCTGGTGAGGGCCCCTGAGATGGTATGGGGCTCCTGAGCTGATTAAGTGCCTCCTGACTTGATCTGGTATTCCCGAGCTGATCTGGGCCCCCAGCTGGTCGGGGACCACTGATCTGATTGTTTGTCCCCGAGGCTGATCTGGTACCCTATGGGCCGATCTGGTGCTCCCTGAGCAGCTCTGGGGCTTTTGAACTGCTTGGGCCCCGAGCTGGTGAGGAATTCCTGAGCTGATTTAGTGGCCCTGACTTGATTTTGCCCCCTGGCCTGGCTTGAGGCCCCTGAACTGATCTGGGGCCCCAAGAGCTGATCTGGGGCCCAAGAGCGGGTCTAGGTTCTGAGGGTACCCTGAGCTGGTCTGGGCGCTGAGCTTTTGAGAGCCCCTTAAGTTGGCTTGAGGCCCCCTGAAGTGATCTGGCGCCTTAAACTGTTCTGGGGGCTTCTTGAACTGGTTTAAGGCCCTATGAGCCTATCTGTGGCCCATTGAGCTAGTCTGATGACCTCATCTCTGGGACCAATTAGCTAGTTTAGTCCCTGGGTGAAGCATGAGCTGCTCTGTGGCTCTGATCTACATCAGGGGCCCCTGAGCTGGTCTTGAATAGATGGGGAATAAGAACACAATGGAAACTCCCCTTGTAAAACGGAGCTAACGAGAAATGAGGAATCTCTAAAACGGCTTGTGATACCTAGGCACCCCTGGTTATATAAATTGCTTATTATACTGGTGGATTCTGGGAAGGGATGATAAAAGGCATGTGCCCCTGAGCTCAGAGCACAGTCCCCTAAACCAGGATTTCTACTAATTAATTCAAATGAAGAAATAGTTTTCACAATTCTCAGCCCTGTCACACCATCCCCATCCAAACCACCGGCCTGTTCAACTTTTATTTACTCTTAACTGGGACCGAGCCCTGAGAATATGGAACTTAATAAACGCGTTCAAAAGGTATCTCACAATTTTTTTCCGGCAGCAAAAATGTGTTTTTCCAAAGACACTATGCTACTCCTCGTCCCACGGAGATTGTGGGAGGCAAGGAACTTAATCCGCGTTCAGCCAGGGCTCACTCGTCACGACAAAACCAGTGGGCATAACAAATGAATTTTCGACTCCAATATGCCTTAACCTGCACACTGTAACAGATAGCACATGCTCCGCTGATTTCTCCGATGTTAAGTACTTGCATGAGTTGGCTAATTTGTCCTTAAATCTATCCAAAACAGTCGTGTTTGGGCTACTTCCATGACATTTTGGTGATATTGTTTTCTTTTTTGGTTTTAATCGCGTTTTCCTTCTCCTTCAAGGATTTATTTGCATTTTTATTGAAGCAAAGATGCCCAAAAAATGGGATAAACAAAGATATAGTAAGTTTTTTAGGTTACGTAAAAGGCCCTTTTTTCCCCGGGGTGCCCCTCAAAGTTGGTGTGCCCCCCCCATACCAAAGCTCTGGCTGCGCCCCTGTTTGAATGTATTGTTAATTTGTCCTCTTCCGCTAATCTCGCTCCGTCTCTCTTCCTTTCTCTGTCAGAGGAGTCCTGAGCCGTGTTTGTTCGTGGAAGTGTTATCTAGTCATCAGCCCGTAGTACACGTACGTGTATGACATTCCACACATAGTGCGGATGTCCTTACAACAAACCTTGACGCTCCTCTCTCCGGTAAAATTTCGGTGATGAGTCACCGGTTGAATCGCGTGGGTTCGGTTCTTCTCACCACCCTCCTGTTCCGCGCAGGACCGGGAGACGGCTCTGCACTACGCGGTGTCGCGGGGCCACCTGGTGGTGGTGGAGGCTCTGCTGGGGGCGGGCGCTCGGCCGGACTCCCCTGACGTCAGTGGCGTCACACCGCTGCACTGGGCCCTACGCAGGCGCCACCTGGCTGCTGCCCACCGGCTTCTGGAGGCGGGGGCCGACTGTCACGCCGCCGACGCGGTAAATGCTGACCGGTTGATGTTGGTGACGTTAGTTGTTTGACTATAAATAACTCAGTAGCAATGGCGTAAGAATAGTCGTGGCCAGGCCGAAATCGTAGGATTACTTACGGAATGGTCGTCGGACCAATCATCGTTGTTTCACCGGCGGATCCAGGGGGACCGTTCAATTACCCCTAAATCCCCCGATCTTTTCCAGTAGATTTTCTTTAAAAAACATATTTTTTCTCGATTTCGCCCCCGTCCCCTAACCGTCCATCTGGATCCGACCCTGTGTTGTTTACCACAAGTTGGCCGTCGAGCAGCACAGCTCGAAAACCCTCACGGAATACGGAAGAATTCAGGAAGGTTATTAGGCTGATAGCATTTGATGCCTATATGGGTTGAATTTTCTACCTCAATTAAAGCAAGTGTTAGATAGTATTAATGCAGTAGACATCCAATACAAATATATATTATATCATAGGAAATTAATATTCAGCTGATGGGCACTGGCAATAACCAATGCTGGCACCTTCAGACCGGGGACCGTCCCATCCACCTCTCCTCGGAGCAAGGTCTGGTGACTGTCGTGCGCGCTCTGTGTGCGCTGCACTGCGCCGTGGACTTCCCCAACAGACACGGCCAGTACCCCATACACCTGGCAGCACGGAACGGCCACACTGAAGTAGTCAAGTGAGTGTCATCTCTCTCTCTCTCTCTCTCTCTCTCTCCCCTCCCCCTCCCTCTCTCTCTCTCTCGTCACTTATCCACTCACTTAATTGCTCGGTCATTTATTCTCACTTCACTCATTCAGTTGGCCCCTTACGCTTCCCAGTCGGATTTCCTGTCGGTTGTTTGTCCATTTCCTCTCGGATACACTGCGGGCTTTCTCGTTCACCGTCGTTCCCTTTCCTCCATTCGCCCTCCCAGCTCGCTGTTTTTTATGTCACCTGTGTATCTCTAGTGCACTCACTGACATGTGTTCAGCATTTTCCTACATTCATGTGGGAACAACGATTTGTGTAGAGTAATCCCGGCAGCATTGGTATTAATCTGGTGACGTTTAACGATGATTGTCTCTGTTGAAGCCCCTCTAACGAGCGCGTTCTGCGCCGGTAGTGTTCTCTGCCTAGCTGGGTGTACAGTGGACCAGCGAGACCGCGCGGGCCACATGCCCGAGTTCGTTGCGCTGCAGCACGGCCATCTGGACACAGGCTGCCTGCTCAGTAAAATCAGAGATGTGAGGCTGCTCTTTCTCAATTGCTGTGATTCTGCTCCCGAAAACGATCATTAGAAGCCGTTGAAGTATAACTTCTTTTATTGAGTGATTATTGATTGTTGATAGTACTCAAGTGAACCACCCCTACCAGAGTTCATAGGAATCAGTGGTAAATAATTGTGCAGGCTTTAGAGAGATGACGTGAACCATAGCATGATCCATGGGGTTTTTGTGGGTTCTTGTTATGAAAAAAGTTCTTGAAAGTTTGAATGATGCCCATTTCTCAAGAGTTTCTACAGCAACGTAAAACAAATATCGAACTAATGACCAATACTTCCTCTCCACATTGCTGTGCCTCTGAACATGATATGTCTGACAAGCAGCCCGTGGCTTGCTTTCAGAAGCAACAGAGAGATACTTACGTCAGTCAGCTGAAACCCAGCACCACTGCCATCTCGCGGGTGAAAATCAAACTGCTTGGCTCATCGGGATCCGGCAAAACGACATTGGTTAATTCTCTGACTTCGGGATACTTATCCAGCCTTTTCAAGCGGAGTAGGGGCAGCAGCTTTAGAAACACAACCAGGAAGACAAGTAAGGCTGCTGTCTAAGGGCGTCGCCGGCTTCACCTATACTTACAAGCAACGAGACAACCATGTTCGTACATGGATTTCCTTTCAATTTTGTTTTTTTATGACGTTATGTGAGCCGCCAATGCTATTATTATCATTCGTGTTGACAATAAAGCGAACTGCATCGGCGGCCCAGTTTTCGTGGCTCTTTTTATTTCCGGCGCTGTCCTTAAAAGTCTTCCATGTCAGCATCACAACTGAAATGTATATTAGTTATTACACCAAGTAAATATGTGACACTACCAAAACCTCCGCATCAACAGGTTGACTGTCAATCGTATAGTCGTTATGGCGTCTATAAACATTAGAGACCGCTGTGTGCTTAAGTTGCGCAAGTTGCCTAAGCACAAAATCTTGTACTTTTTACTGCACTGCCAGTTTTCAGTTTTAGGTCTTGTAAAGCTGCCAAGTGACCGATTTTTATCATTCTTAAGAATCAATATATCTGAGTGGCTACGGCGGAGCAGTGCTACTGAATATGCAGCACCGTTCACACTCTGTACGCTGTTTCAGCAGCCCTCGGGGTTGGTAGCTGCCCCAGTGATGTGGCGAGGTCTGACCCTGGGCAGACCCACATCGACTGGGATGCCCACTCTGCCGGCTTCACCAGAGGCATCAACATCACTCAGGTCTGTCGATCCCTCACAGTGAATACTAACTTGTAAATAGGATACGCGCTGTGGAAATAGCACACGTAATTCGAGTGTGACATCGGTAGGTATCTCTGTCCCTTGCTTTCACGGATTTAAGTTGTTCATGACTGTTTTGCGACATGCGAAAGCACCACTTCCGGTGAGAAATGCTCTCATCACCATGTGTGTATGGCGGAGGCCTCCGTCTCCGGGCTAGGTGATGTGTCGCTCTGGGACTCACCATGTATGATGGCGCAGGCCTCCGTCTCCGGGCTGGGCGATGTGTCTCTCTGGGACTCATCATATGTATGTGTCGCAGGCCTCCGTCTCTGGGCTGGGTGATGTGTCTCTCTGGGACTCATCATAGTATGATGGCGCAGGCCTCCGTCTCCGGGCTGGGCGATGTGTCGCTCTGGTACTCACCATGTGTATGTGTCGCAGGCCTCCGTCTCCGGGCTGGGCGCTGTGTCTCTCTGGGACTCATCATATGTATGTGTCGCAGGCCTCCGTCTCTGGGCTGGGTGATGGGTCGCTCTGGGGCTCACCATGTGTATACGGCGCAGGCCTCCGTCTCCGGGCTGGGCGATGTGTCGCTCTGGTACTCACCATGTGTATGTGTCGCAGGCCTCCGTCTCCGGGCTGGGCGATGTGTCTCTCTGGGACTCATCATATGTATGTGTCGCAGGCCTCCGTCTCTGGGCTGGGCGATGTGCCGCTCTGGGACTCACCATGTATGATGGCGCAGGCCTCCGTCTCCGGGCTGGGCGATGTGTCCCTCTGGGACTCACCATGTGTATATGTCGCAGGCCTCCGTCTCTGGGCTGGGCGATGTGTCGCTCTGGGACTCACCATGTATGATGGCGCAGGCCTCCGTCTCCGGGCTGGGCGATGTGTCTCTCTGGGACTCATCATATGTATGTGTCGCAGGCCTCCGTCTCTGGGCTGGGCGATGTGCCGCTCTGGGACTCACCATGTATGATGGCGCAGGCCTCCGTCTCCGGGCTGGGCGATGTGTCCCTCTGGGACTCACCATGTGTATACGGCGCAGGCCTCCGTCTCTGGGCTGGGTGATGTGTCGCTCTGGGGCTCACCATGTGTATACGGCGCAGGCTTCCGTCTCCGGGCTGGGCGATGTGTCGCCCTGGAGCCTGGAAGACGATGCCTTCACGCGGTGGGCTCTGTGGGGGTTCGCCCCCGGTGTGGCCGTGGCGAGCGGCCGCACAACGCAAAACGTCGTCACCTCCGCCCCTCGAGGACGGACGGCGGCAGCCGACGCCGCCACCACGTCGCCGGGGCGGGCACACCGGGTCTCGGTGCTGCCCCGCCCACCAACCTCACTCTGGGAGATCATGCCGGGACACCGGCTTGCCAACCGACTTCAGGCGGGTCCTGGCCCTGCGCGCAGGCGCGGGCCGGACCCGCGTAACTAAATGAACACCCAGCCCCCGCCGGTTGCGCCGCCGGCGGGGGCTCAGGAGGCTCCGGCGGACGCCGCTCCTGGGGAGGACGCAGCAGAAGAGCCAAGAACCGACGGTACCGGCAAAACTGCCAGACGCGAAGCCGCCTTCAAATAGTCAGCTGGAATGCAGAGGGACTACGCCCCAAACAGGACGAACTCCTCCGCTGGCTTCGCGATACCAAAGCGGATGTCGTCGCCATTCAAGAAGCTCAACTCGCTGCATACAAGATACCTTCCCTCCCGGGATATCAGACCGCCGCTGTCTCCCGCCGGGCGCGCGGGAGGAGGTCTGCGGGCCCGGTGAAGGGCGGGGACGTCCTTATCCTCGTGAGGGACGGCCTTCCCTTCTCCGTCATCGAGGACTCTCCTCTTCCCCCTGAAGACGACACTACCGAATGGTGTGCGGTGAAGGTCCACCTAGTCAATCCTAGTCAAGTCACCACAAGTACAAACTCCAGTACAAATTACCCTAACTACCTCACCGTCTACAACGTGTATCGTCCACCCATTCGGACCTCAGAGGCCGATGACCGCACCGATCACTTCGACATGCTTCGATTCCCGACTGCGCCCCATGCCATAATCACCGGGGACTTCAACGGACACCACCCATCCTGGGACAGCAACTGCCAGGAACCTGACAGAACAGGACAGCTGGTACACGACTGGACGGCTTCCAACCAGTGGGAGGTCCTAAACTCCGGTGCCCCCACCCGCGTCAGCTACCGGGCGGGCCCGCCATCAACCCCCGATGTCTCTCTTGCCCACCGGGATACTGCCAGGCGATGCACCTGGCAGGCGGGGACTGACCTGGGGAGCGATCACCTACCTCAGATAATTACGGCCATCACTGGAGGAAGCCGCCCCCGGCGCATCCGCAAGCCCAAGTGGGCTTTCCACAAAGCCCAGTGGGATGACTTCGCCCGCCGTTGCGACGAAGCCCTCTCCACCCCACCCCCACCAGGGCTCACCCTCGACGCAGAAGCCGATCGCCTAGTAGACGCCATTCTTACGGCCAGCAAGCACTCCATTCCTCGAGGCGCCCGGTCTGACCCGACCCCTTGGGCGACCGACCCAGACCTCGTAGCAGCCGTTGCAGAGCGCCGAGACGCGAGAGCGCTTCTCCAGTTCGACCATAGCGCCGAAGCGAAGGACCGTTGGAAGGCAGCCAAGACCCGCGCTGCGGCGGCCGAAGAGACTGCGCGCTCCCGCTGCTTTCGCCAGTTTGCGTCCGAAGAGCTGAACAAGCCAACCAACATCGGTCGGGTCACGAAAATCCTCCGCCGCATGGAAGGTGCTACACAGAGCTCGGCCCCAGGCCAAGCTATTCACGGGGACCATGGCCGTGAAGCCGTGACGGACCGCAAAAAGGCGACGGAATTCGTCAAAACCTACGCCAACGTGAGCAAGCATACCCGCTCTAAGAAATGGGACCAGCGCACCAAGGCAGCAATCCGAGAACGCCTCCAATCGACATGCCAGTGTGACTCTACCCGCTCCGAGGCCTGCCAGCCCTTCTCCCTACAAGAGCTGAACGCTCAATTGAAAAAACTCAAACCGAAGAAGGCTCCCGGACCAGACGGCGTCTGCGGCGAACACCTGAAGTGCCTAGGCCCCAGGGCAAAAGAAGCGGTTCTGCATCTGATCAACCGCTCCTGGCTCTCAGCCCGCTCGCCCCGGTCGTGGAGAGAAGCCACCATAATACCCATCATCAAGTCCGGGAAGAACCCCAAGCTCGTCTCCAGCTACAGGCCCATTGCGCTCACCAGTAACCTAGCAAAACTCGCCGAGCGAGTGATTGGTGCCCGTCTGTCCCACCTCATCGAGCGTGATGCCCTCGTCCCGCCAGAACAAGTCGGATTCCGAAGGGGCAGAGCTGCCGAAGAGAACCTCGGACGCCTGGTTCAAACCGTCCAGGACGGCTGGAACAAGCCTAAGGCGAGAGGCAGACCGCAAGACGGCGTGACGGCAGAAAAATTCGTGCTCGTGGCATATGACTTTGCCCGCGCGTACGACACCATCGACCATCATATGCTATATTTGAAGCTCCTGCGCCGGATTCCCCGCTGCATGGCAGAGTGGATCTTCCACTTCCTCCGCGACCGCTCTGCGCGTGTTGAAGTGAACGGCACCTGCAGCCAGGCACGCCCATTCCGCGCGGGCCTTCCCCAAGGCTCAGTCCTGGCCCCAACGCTTTACACGTTGTGGGCCGCTGACCTGGTGGATGAGCTCCGCACCGCTCCAGGGACCCACGTCTTCATGTATGCAGACGACACGGCAACCCTCAGCAGCGGCTGCACCATAGAGATGGCTCGCTCACGGGCGCAGCGGGCAGCGGACATCATGGCGAGGTGGGCGGACCGCTGGAAAATGCGCATCGCAGGAGCGAAGACGCAGGTCCTGGCTCTCTCGCAGTGGAGCAAGGACGCGGCAAATCTTTCAATCCATGTGGCCGGTTCGACTGTCCCCGGAACGGATCACCTGAAACTCCTGGGCGTCAAATTCGACAGGCTCCTTCACTTTGGAGAACACTGCCGCGACCTGCGTCGGAAAGTAACCCCCCGCATAGCACAGCTGCGGAAAATCACGGGCCGCTCATGGGGCCTCTGCGAGGGTCAGCTGCGCACGGTGGCGAACGGCTACGTGAGGGGCGCACTAGAATACGCCGCTGCCGCCTGGCTTCCTGCTGCGTCGACCTCCCACGCGGAACTCATCGACCGCGAACTACGCGCCGCAGCGCGAGGTCGTGACCGGCTGCCCGCTCTCCACCCCCTCGCACGCCGTCCTGGCAGAGGCCGGCATCCAGCCGGTAGCCGTCCGCCGTCAGGTCCTCGCGGCCCGACTAGTCACACTGGCTGACTCCCTGCCAGAGGAGGACCCCCTCCGAGTCGCCGCAGCTCCAGGCCCCCGCCGCCGGCTCCGCGCAACTGCGGGCTGGCGAGAGGTAGGCCGCGCGGCGCTCAACAGCGCTGGGGCTGGTGACCTGCCAATCGAAGAGCGCCTGCAAGTGTCGCTCCCCCCCATGGACCGATACCGAAGGCATCACTTTCGCCCTGGACGTGGGACCGTCCGGCGGCCGCTCCTCATCCGCACAACGCAGACGCGAAGCTGCCGAGTCCCATCTCGCCTCGCTCCCACCCCAGGCGATTTGGGTCTGGACGGACGGCTCGGCCAGCGACGGGGTGGCAAACGGCGGCGGCGGAGCCCTCATCATCCCCCCTGTTGGACCCCCTGTGGAGGTCCGCGCCCCAGCTGGCCGCCTCTGCAGTAGCACCCGAGCGGAGCTCGTCGCCATCCGGGAGGCCGCCCAGCGCGTTGCCCTCCTGGATGCTCCGCTTGAACTCCCTGTGCACATCTGCCTAGACTCCCGGGCTGCTCTGGCCACACTCGAGCCTGGACCGGCTGCTCAGACCTCCGAGCTGGGCGCCGCTGTCTGGCGCCAGCTCCTCCAGCTGCACCAGCAAGGCCGTCGCATCCACCTCCAATGGATCCCGCACACTGCAGTGTTGCGGGGAACGAGCGAGCCGACACCATCGCGAAGGAGGCGTGTTCCCTTCCCCAAACAGACACCCCAATCGATCACCGCACAGCGACCGGCGCCGTCAAGCGCACCGCCAGCCAGGTGTGGCGGACCAACTGGCCCCCCGGCTGGTTTTCATCTATCTGGGGTGACGCCTCACCATCTCCCGTCCGCAGCGCCTCCAGAGAGGACGCCGTCGAAGTCCATCAGCTTCGCGCCGGCCACTGGAGTGGCTCCGAGCAGTACCTGCACAGGATCGGCCGCCGCCCCTCCCCGTCCTGTGCAGGCTGCAACGACAAGTTCTGCCCGGCGGCGCGCTGCTCCCTCTGCCGGGAGGAGGCAGATACACCGCACCATGGTTTGATACGGTGCCCGGCCCTGGCCGGCACCCGTCTCCGTTCCCTAGGGAACATATTCGCTCAGCGAACCGATCTTCGACGCGGCGACGTGGTGGCGGCCTTGGCGGCCGCCTACCGCTACCTCAGGAGTTATACGACTACGCCTCGGCCCTGAGCCGAGGCCGAGGGGAAACACAACAACAGCAACAACATGTGTCGCCCTGGGACTCACTATGTGTGATGGCGCAGGCCTCCGTCTCCGGGCTGGGCGATGTGTCGCTCTGGGACTCACTATGTGTGATGGCGCAGGCCTCCGTCTCCGGGCTGGGCGATGTGTCGCTCTGGTACTCACCATGTGTATGTGTCGCAGGCCTCCGTCTCCGGGCTGGGCGATGTTTCGCCCTGGGACTCACTATGTGTGATGGCGCAGGCCTCCGTCTCCGGGCTGGGCGATGTGTCGCTCTGGTACTCACCATGTGTATGTGTCGCAGGCCTCCGTCTCCGGGCTGGGCGATGTGTCGCCCTGGGACTCACTATGTGTGATGGCGCAGGCCTCCGTCTCCGGGCTGGGCGATGTGTCACTCTGGGATTCACCATGTGTACAGCGCAGGCCTCTGTCTCCGGATTGGGCGACGTGTCCCTCTGGGACTCACGATGTGTATATGTCGCAGGCCTCCGTCTCCGGGCTGGGCAATGTGTCGCTCTGGGACTCATCATTTGTATGTGGCGCAGGCCTCCGTCTCTGGGCTGGGCGATGTGTCGCTCTGGGACTCATCATGTGTATATGTGGCAGGCCGCTGTCTCTGGGCTGGGCGATGTGTCGCTCTGGGACTTCTCCAGCCACGCCGGCTACCATCTCACCCATGGAACTTTCCTGGGCTCATCCGCCTGCGTCCACCTGGTGCTCTTCAGGCTGACTGACCCTGCGCCTGCCCAGCTCCGGCAGTGGCTCAGCCTGATACAGGCGCGCGTCCGACCCACTCTGCCGCTGGGTGCGTCCGCCTCACCGTATCCGAAGAGTTTACGGAGAGTGTAATCGTGATGTCTGGAGTCGGTTCACAGAGTTTTGACATTGAAAAACGCCGTTGGATGTCGTTACCTAAGGCTGCGTGCTAGCAAACATCAAATTTTTGTACTTGTGAATTATTTTCTTCCTCATCTGCTCCTAGGAAGATCACGCATGGATACGGTGTGCTTCTTGGTGGCACACTCCTCTGTATTGCCCTTCAATGTCAGCATTATATTTTAGTGCGTAATCCACTTCAACATTAGATGAATGTACCAATTACTTCTTACTCAAAGCGCTTGAGTTGATTCGGAGCTCTCTGTATTTCGTCTCACTCTTGCATGACTTAATAGTGCGTACCGAGGGCTTCGGTACCGAAGCTGTCCTTGTATCCGGCTAAGTGCGATATCTGCAGATGAGGAGTGTGAACAGGATGCTTGGACACGGATGGAGCCTGCAAACGCCGGAGTTCCGCTGTAGTTACGGGAAATCCCGTGTTCCCCCAGGCCACTGCGGCCGGCCCGCGCGCTGTGGTCGGGTAGCTCTGGTGGGCACCCATCCCGACCTCAGCAACTGCCAGAGAAACGCCCACGGGGAGTACGTCTGCCCAGAGGTCCGTCTGTAGGGACGGCACAGCTGCCACTCGGACCGAATCCTCACGGTTTTCACAGCTAGTGTGTTATATGGGCTGTGGTTAGTGTTTGGTTGCAGTGAGTTGGCAGACAAGGAACATCAGGTGAATCTGTTTCAGCTGCATCACTGGTTTGCTGTCAGCAAGGACATCTACAGATCATAGAACTATCTGGAGACAAAAAATTCGTGCTGAGTACCACAGCATGCTAACAAAAATTAGTGTATTGTCCAGCCAGTGATTAAAAGACACTGTATGCCTACTTCAGCTACGCGGTGCCTTGGCTATCCGACATATTGAAATCAATATATCTTCCTATATCTGATGAGCGACTAAATATCAAACATTTACGCACCGGGGGTTACGGTGTAAATGACCTTAGCTCAATTATCCAAGACGCTGAGGACGCCAGCATCTGTACACCTCGCCCCCGTTTCTTACCAGGCTGAAGCCGTTCTACGGGAGGTGGAGCGGACGTTCGGCCAGGGGCTGGACATCCACGGGTCGGTGTTCCTCCTGGACGCCACCTCCGCCTCCTCCAGCGGTCTGAAGCAACTGAAGCTCTACCTCTCCCGCACCAAGGCCAGCCTGCTCCAGGTGAGGAGCGTGGACGCACCCGCACATGTCGTATAGCACGAGCCTGCAATGCACGTACCTCATTGTTAAACAGTTTCTCTCAACACGCGGTCTACCCAGGAGCGTAAGTTGTAAAGTTGTTGTGGATACAGGTTTGTCTCTCCAACTGTCTGTTTGCTCCATCGATGCTACCCTTGTGCTGACCTGCATTTACATATTCACCGCTATATTGTTTTGTTTTTCGTTGTTGCGTGCATTTATCCAACATTTGTACATTTCTGACACCGGAGCAGCATAAAGGGCAATTACTGTGCGGAAGCTGAAAAAGCTGCTTGTTTGAGCTGCTGAAGCATGTCCTTTCCTCTTTTAATCCGTTTTGTAGAGAGCAGAAAAATGATTTCCCCCAACGCAGACTTGTTTTTACCCCCAGGTAGAGGAAGCTTGCTCTAGACGAAAATGGCTTTTGGAGTCTAACTCGGGCGGAAGCGTTAGTAGCTTAGATGCAGGGAGCGTCAGTAGCTTAGATACCAGAACGTTAGTAGCTTAGATACCAGGAGCGTTAGTAGCTTATATACCAGGAACGTATTAGTAGCTTAAATGCCAGAAGCGTTAGTAGCTCAGATACCATGCTCCGATACCATGTTCTATTGGAAGGTTTATTCGTACCTCAATGGACATCACTCTCAGTTCTAAAGGAATCAGATGTGCTAGGAAGGGGAGATTCCCAAGGGAGATTTCCTCTGGTCCCCAAGATCCCCCAAACTATGTTGGTAAGATCGGGCTTTTGTGACCTCTGGCGTTATGTTCCCCCAGGGTCTTCCGAAGAGCACGGGGCTGCTGCCAGCGCTGGCGTCTCAGGTACTGGGCTGGCGGCGGATCCTGCCTCACTTCCCGGTGATGACGTGGACGGACCTGGCGGAGGTGGTCAGAGACCAGGTCAACCCGCTGGCTCAGCCGGAGCATCTGCAGCAGGCGGTGGAGCAGCTTCAGCTGCAGGGCGAGGTCAGTTCAGCTGGGTCACGTGACTTTGGGGACGGGTCACTGCGGGGCGAGGGGTGGGTCACTGCGGGGCAGGGGGGGGGTGGGTCACTGCGGGGCGAGGGGGTAGGTCACGTGACTTCCGGGGCGGGTCCCTGCGGGGCGAGGTCAGTTCAGCTGGGTCACGTGACTTCCTGGGCGGGTCACTGCGGGGTGAGATCAGTTCAGCTGGGTCGCGTGACTTCCTGGGCGGGTCACTGCGGGGTGAGATCAGTTCAGCTGGGTCGCGTGACTTGCGGGGCGGTTCACTGCGGGGCAAGGCCGCACTTAAGCAGTAGATGTTGTGTCTGCGTTATGGCGGGTAAAACATTGGGCTTTGAATTAAAACTGGTGTTGCCTGTGAGAATGTTTGGGCTGGGTCCTCCCCAAACGCTCTGATACTCAATACTTAACCTACTTGGTTCAGCTGTCGACTGACTGAGAAGTTGACCTGAGCCGCTCAGCCTCGCTGCGAGGCGACCGTTGCTGTGTTCTGTAACGTTGACTTTCAAATTTGCTGGTCATTAACGAAACTTTTCCTGCAAATAATGATGTCTGAGTGACTGGGGCAGACAAGCATCTTGCAATATTTATCTCTCAAACCCCAAAAGTCAAACTTGCAATACCTTAGGAAGCCTTTTGAAAGTATTTATGCATTCATTGGTGCCAGTTTTTCATAAAGGTAATTGCGTATTTATTTCCTTTTACCTTCTTTTGGCCACTTTCAAACTGTCGTAATATTTTTCCGAGAAGTTCGGTCGACTTGGTGGAGCAAAAGACCAATTAAAACCTGAGGCATCACCTCCTTAGTAGAATTCGCTATGGGAAAGTTCGAGGGTATTAACTTTCCGATAGCTAAAGCTATTGCCCTCGAACATTCCTGTGTAAATGATAATCAGATAACCTTTTTTGTGTACAGCCACTGAACCCATTTTAAATGTATATGGTGGCCACTGTCCTCAAAATTGGGCCCAGTTGGAGTTGTGGCTTCCTTGCTAGATTTCATAGTAGAATGACACGGGTTAACGTGAGTTCAATCCCCACGACGGGAAACCGCCTGCCGTATTCCATCAGATGCGGTGGGGAGGCTTTTAAACACCCACACCTATGCTCTCAGTTATTGGGCAAGTGTGCATGCTGGATAGGGCCTTAATTGCACTACGCTTTTTTGGAAGGGAGCAGCAATGGAGCTGTTGCTCCCTTTTATTAGCGGGAATATTTTGTAGTAGTAAACATATGTCCGGTGTTGGGAGGGCGCCGGAAAAACAGTGCGTGTCTGCCCGATGTCACCCTGTACAATCAAATTTATTGTATTTGCACTACACGGTCGGATAATTTCACACCATTTTGGCTGTCCATGTCGGCGCCTGACATGGAAAGGGGCGTGGCTGAGAGCTGAGGGGGCGAGTGAACTCTTTGTACCCTTATCGACACATCTGCACTCCCCAGCTCCTTCCCTGAGCCATATCAGCGGCGGTAGCGTTGGCGACCTGCCCCACTGTACTGTTTCACCTCGGCACGCCTCTGCGGGGTGCAATTATGCAGCTACAGCTGGTACTGACTGTTCCGATTACCCGCCGCCCCACCTGCCTCCGCTGAGGTACCAGTCGCTGACAAAATGGCGTTCAGAGTGGCCGCCCCTATCCTGTACATTATCCTGCTGATGTTGTCCCACGCAGCAGCCAAAAAGACAAATCTCACGGCTCAGATGATGGCGAGGAGGACGCGGGTGTTTTGTCCAATGACGAGCTGGAGGACCTGCTGGAGCTGCTGCAGCGGCTGGCGGACGCGCCGGTAACGTCAGCGGAGACAGTGGAGCAGCTGGAGCAGCTGGCTCCTGACCTGCGCCGGGTGCAGCAGCTGACGTCGCACCCGCTGGCCAACCTCAGCTTCACGCCGTCAGAGCGCATGCGCGGCCCGGCCGGCCAGATGCTGTTCGAGCGGCAGCTATCGGCGGCCTACTTGGCGGAGATCCGGGAGGACCTGAACACGAGCGCCCTCAGCGCCGCCTGCCGGCCGGCCATCGGCGCCCTGCTGGACGGCTGTGAGAACATGGAGGACTGGGCCTGGGAGATGTTCGACTCCAACGGCCGACCGGAGGCTGGCTTCAGCGACGGCAACAGCTTCTGGGAGGGACGCTTCTCGCAGTGCAATAACGTGCTGCAGGATGTGATAGTGATCAACAGCTCCGTCCACATCAAGGGACGCTACTACAAGGCCGTGCTGACCGGGACACTGGGTCCCCAGCAGCAGAGCTTCCGCGTCACCGTGGGCACCTGCTTCCCCGATTTGTGCACCGATGGCGACGTCAAGGCGCTTCTGAACGACGCGCCCGGATTCATGCGCATTCCCAAGGTGTCCGAGTGGTACAAGGGGGCGAGCTTCCTGGCCGACACTGTGACCGGCGTGGAGACGGAGCGTCGCCTGTGGCAGGACTACACCGCTGTCGGAGCCCTGCTCACCCTGCTGGTCTTCGTCTTCCTCTCGTTGGCCGGGACCGTGGTTGACCTCTACGCAGAGGATGGTCCGGCTGTGGACCAGTCTTCCGCCGGGTCCAGGAGCGAGCAGACCAAACTGGTGTCGGAGGCGCGCCCGGCCGGGTACAGCACCCTCGACCAGATACCCATGGCCCCCGCCGCAGGGCAGCCGTAGTTATCGGCTTGAATGGCGACTTTTTGTTGGTTTGTTCAGGGCTAGTGGATCCTGTGTGCTGGAGTGAAGTAACGAGTTGTACGGCACACCGCACCAATTGACGCGTGGTGGAATTGCAGGTTTCCCGTTTGAACTTTCTGAACATTGCTGATCCGTCTGATACAGCTGTATATTATGAGGCAGCGGACTTTTATCAAGGCGTCAGGCTAAACCTACCGCACAATGGTGTGAAAGTGATCACGTCTGCGTCGCTCTATCGAGCAATTCGCCTCGCTGTGGCTAACCTACAATAAAATGACTTCTTTTCCTTGGCGGTATCATCATGACTTTCCTCTGTTTGGACATGCTTAGTGACCACTTTTCAGTAACGGAAGCGTCAAAAGTGTTAATCATAGGTCAGGGCATGAATGTTTGCTGCCATGCGTCAGGTATCTCTTCATAATGACACGTGCGGTCTGGTAAAACATTTTTTCGAGGTTCGGGGCCGGCAGTGTAAACATGTGCGCTCCTAGAACTGCTAGAATTACTGACAGACAGGCTTACTACATGAAGAAGTTGGACAATCTGGGGTTCTGCCAGAAAAGATAATTGCCCTCGTCATGTTGTGTAGGTATTAGCCTATCTGTCCCTTTTATCTGAATACCCTGCATCGATTGAGTTACCTGCTTTGCCGATACGCTTTCAATTTACCTTCTTCTCTATATATGTGACTCACTTAATGAAAATTGTTGTAGGACACGTAAGCAGTATCGTTGGTGGGTTTGCATCTGCAGTTACAGGGTGCATAAGATAAATGCACTGCATTTTGTAGCAGAACCGTACTATATCGCGAGAAACCTGACTGCCTAAATGCTCCATGACGGTACGATGTGACATTCTTTGGCATAGTTCCTGATTCCATTCATGACATTGATGGAGGTGAATATATGATGTTACGAATGATGTATGGCAGGTTTTGCATATCTAACAGAACTTGAAATGCAAATTCGACAATGATGCTAATGCTTTCAGGGTTCCACGCACTAGTCCTGCGTTGGATGCAAACACTGGATACCTAACCCCAACTGCATATATTTGACAATGCGCAAGTGACACAAATAAACCCCGGTCTGCGCCCTGGGCTAACGCCCCACCGGCGCAGGAGAGCCGCATGACAATGTGCTGAAATAAGCCATATTTCGTTCTCAATGTATCTCTTCATAAGCCTGAAGGTCAGTGCTATCATTCTTTTCTTTGAGATAACTAATAAATATCCCGCAGTCTACCAATGATTCGAACCGGGCACCCCTGCTCAAGAGCCAGGGCCTCTAACCACTAGACCACTGCGCCACAATGTACAGGCTCCCACTAACCCTACAGCTGTGACCCGTCAGAAGGTCACTGGCCGGTATCACTTAATCAAAACGATGCCGTGATCGTGGCGCCGGGTGCTGTGTTCGTACAGAAAATTCATGGTATAGAGCTACTTCTAGAAGACGAACCAAACATTATATTGGCCTAGAATCACTTGTATCGGTGACCCAGGATCCTAAGCCAGCTTCATGCCAAATTGCATTCACTTCCATTCATTTTGAGGACTTGAAACCATGGCGAGAAGCAAACGTGTTCTGAGAAATTGAGCTCCTTGAAATACCTTTTCGGACGAATCACTCGAAAGCCGTTGGAGATAAGTGGGTAGTGTAAATGAATGAAATGACTGCAATTAATTTTTCTATTCTGCCATGTCAATTGTGAGCTAGTGAATGACATGTGCTCGGAGCCGAGAAGCTACAAATAAAATGTTTTCAACTAAAATTATATTTGTACACATTAAACAATGAATTTAAATATTGCGATATCCATCTCCAAACATTATCAGGGGGAAACAATATTCTTCTCTTCTTTTAAATGAAAAGTAAAATCGGCGCATTAGATCGTGAGATATTAAGATTTCAATGAAATGAGCAAAACTGCAGTCCTTCGGCAAAATGGGAAAACAACTAGGTCATAATTTTATGTTTTCCTTTGGAAACTATGCATAAGTACAAGAAAATTAACCAAGCTGCCCCCAGGAGGCTGTCTTTAAACTAACTGAAGCGTGCCTTCTGACATTTCGGGCTTATAAGTCGGCCGTCAGATTTGAATAGCTTTTTTGCTTGTGTTAGAAATACTTCGTTTTGGCGTAATAAATATTGTCGGACCAGTTCGAATTTTTTTCTTAGGTGGCCCCTGTTGCTTATTCAATAGGAGGCAAATTTCAAGTTCGTCGCTTAAGAAATAAAAATGAGAAAAATGAAAAATTGAAAACATTTGTTCCAAAATTTCTCAAAAACTATTTTGAATTTAGATCCGGGGGCCTTAGTTTGGGCGTCTAGCCTAAAAGGGATATCACCCTACACAATTGCAGAGCCCTGGCATCGACTGTCAGAACCGCCAAGCGGCCAGAAGAGAGCCTGTTGAGAAATCTCAATCGACTTCGCTCCATGGATTTCGTCATGCGTCTCTGACAGTTAGTGGTTTGAGGAGGAAAACAGTACTTTATCAACCATGTTGCTGTAATCACTGACGCAGTTACAGAACATATGTCTGGACCTTTCGCATCCCTCCCATATCGCGGAAAATGACTTTTACAGCTTTAGTTAATAAAACACCCGTTGGAAGCCTGTTATAAGCTCTAGCTAGTTCACACAGGTGCCGTGAGGGGACATTGGCCTGCGTCTCACCGGTCGGAGCGCTCTGGGCAGGTGGTGCAGCTGAACCCGACGTCTGCGGAGGACGTGCTGCTGGTGTTCGGCCCCTCGTGGCTGTGTCGCGACATCCTCGGCCTGATGCTCTCCCCTGAGTTCGTGCGCCAGACCAAGCGGTCAGGTCAGTGACTGCTGGGTGGGGACGCGACGGACCAAGCGGTCAGGTCAGTGACCGGTGGGGGGTGGGGGGGCAGTGGAAGGGTGGTGTGTGTTAGTTGGGCGCAGGGGCTTGGTGTTTGGAAAAATAGTGGAGTCACGAGCGGAGTATTTTGGCAGGAATCGTGACAAACGATATCGCTGAAGAAAATCGGCAGGCTATCCGTGCAAGTAGGGTTACACCCTATAGCGGATCCGTCATCCAAAGATGAATGATAATTTTTGGGGCTTATCAACGCACCAACTGCCAGGGTCATATGGCGTCGCCAACTCTTTCCCTGTTGTAGTGGTTTCTCGGGAGCCAGCTTGCTCCTTGTTCAGAGAAGCCGCCGGGCCTTGAACCCGGGTCGGCTGAATGGAAGCCAGCTACGCTGACCACTCCACTACCGCGCCCCATCCAAAGATGAAATAACCCGTGTTTCGTGCATATCATATGGCGTAGCATATCCAAATAATATGACGTTATAAATGGTTTGGCCTTTGGGTAGCAGCTATTGATTTGTGGGTATTAGGTTCCGGCTATTTTGAGGACGTATTTATATAGCGCTATGGTGTCTACCGGCACTTTTATTGTTGCCCTAAAGCTGCGCTGCTATGTTGATACGTAAAATAGTTATCAAAATTTGAGACAATTTTTAGAAAAAAAGAAAATGAAAACAACCGTCTGGGATGAGCAATGTAGTATCGGGTCCATTGTTTTTGAGTTTGATATATCATCCAGCTGTCGGGAATGCGTGAAAGGATCTCGCACAATTTGTTATTTAAGATGTCAACTGTTTGATACAGGTCCTTGTGTTAAATGTACTTGTTAAAACTACTGCACCTTATACCTAAGAATAATTGTAGAGTGTAGAACCTACTGTGCATCTTGGACTGAAGTCAGAAGAATTAGTTATATTTTCCAACGAAGTTTGGTTTGTATCTCCGGATAAGGGCGTTACCCCCCAAGATGAAGAGGCTCATGTACTCATAAGAGGCTGCAAATGGCGATTCCCAACGCACAGAATAAGTAGATTAGGCACCGTATTGTGATGCCATACTGTATTAGATATGTGCCCGCGCTGGATAGCAGTTGGACACTTATACGCTCCCTGGTGGGGGCCTGGTGGGCCCCGCCCTGAGATCTCGGAAACCAAGAAAATTATGAAGGAGTGAAAGGCAATGAAAGAGCTTGAGTGTTTCAGGGGGCTATGGCTATTTACATTATAGCAAGCTTCATTGACCTAGGTCAATATCTTTAAGTTGACGAGGTCATGAAGGTCAAATGTGGGCAGTGCCGGGGTGCTATTGGAAAAATGCCTTGCCCATGTGGAAAAAGTGGGGAATATACTAAAAGAGGGCCAGGCCTGTAGAGGGAAGGTCCCAAAAATTTTGGAGGTGAAGGCAATGTCATTGTCATTGTCATGTCAATGTCATGTAATGTCATTGACCTACGACCTCACAATATTATATGTTTCCTATACTGTACAATGTACATTATATATAGCACTTTGGCAGCCGTTTGACGGGAAATAAGGATTAACGTTGACCCATGAACTTTGAACTTAACCTTTGAAATTGTCATTAAAATTGAGTTACCTTAACTGTGACGTCATAGCATGGAATACGGAGGTACTACTGGCTAACGCCATATGACCGGAAGGGCCAGGCTCAATGACTTGAAAATTCTGGTATGACCTTCACCTGTGACCTTGACTTCCATGCAATGTGACCTAGACACATCAACTCGTTTATATGAGGTTGTGCGGTCACCAATCGGTCTCCATTGCAGACGAACTGATGTGACCGCGCGATTGTGTCGATCTCAAAATACAGGTTTGACTTTGGATCCTGTTAGAAATGGCAGGTTTTTTATTATTTTACCAAAGGATGCGCCATTAAATTCTTTCAAACGTGGTCAAGTAGCATTGTTTGCTGCAAACAATTATCCGGCCACCTTGTAAAAATAGGTAGATGCGCCCTCCGAGCCCCCCTCCCCTCTCCAGTGCGTGTGATAAGGACTTTATTGGCACATCTTTGGGTGCCACCCTCAGTTTTGAAAATGTCCAGTCTGTTGATTTTTATATTTTTCGCATCTATGCTGGAGAGGTCGGGAGCTTTCTCACCCCTGATTTTTAATCTGTATATCAGCATCGGGATTTAACATGTGTTGAAAATTATAGTCATTAATGGACCACTGTTATGCCTACCAGTGTTCTTGTGCCTTAACGGGTGCACAGAATGGCAGTTCTATCTAAAGCTGATTTCACTTTATCAAATCGTACCCGTTGTTTCTTGGTAGGGGACTGAACTAAAGCTTTTGTCAGGGCACCTGCTGGGGACTACACGTGAAATTATTGATAAAAAGCAGGCGCTCTTCTGCTGCGTCACCATCCCCGGCCCTAAACCAGTCTCAACCCGCCAAACCCGTGAGGTCTACCTATTGCTTACCGCTGCTGACCTCCTGTGACGTTTCCAAGGCGACTGAGACTGATTCATGCGCAGTATTCTTAAGGTGTAATGTTTATACTTTGGGGTAGGGTTTCCCCTCCTTTCCTTACTGATATTGGCATGGCGTGCGACAGTATATTAGAAAGTTTGGGGGAAAACTGTCTTCTCTCATTTCCTGCCTTTTTCTGATTACATTTAGCTATCCTTCACGCTATGACAGATACTGTTACTGCAGGTCGCTACTCGGTGGAGGAGTTTCAGACGCTGATGCCGTCCTGTGATGCCTTAGACCTTCTCCAGGTTCTGGAGACGCTTCACATCTGTGCCCAGGTGAGGACGTGATTCACCCTATTCATTTGCTTAGAGATTCGGGGTTCTCTGCAATGTTGTCCAGATTTTGTGTAACCATCAACGCAAACACAAAATATATACGAATTTCATGTGAACTTGCCTCACGAATTTCAAGAAAAATGACAAAAAGAGAAATGGTGGGTTATCTCGGCGTCGTTAAAAGTGTATCGTTTCAGCGGTACACTTTAAAAGTATTCCGATTCTTAAAGAGAAGGTGGCACCTTGGTCGAGTTCTGGAATCTAGTGTAATTAGGGGAACTTTTAGCCGAAAATCAAGGAGGCGTCCATGATCTCTCCGAAAAATGTACAATAAGCTCAATATTTTGATTTTTAAGATTCTCCTCTAGAGAACGAAATCTCTGCCAGTGGATGATGTCATGATCTGGCAGCCACTACCATATTCAATTGGCTTCAATGTCTTTGATTGGCTGATACTCACCGTGACGTCAGCATATGTCGTCACACCAACAGCCATGACAACTGTGGCCTGCTGCTAAGGGTACATGAGGGGTACATTTCAGGTAGGTTTTAGCTTTTTTCTACGGAAATTCCGAGTTCCAAGACAAATGATATATTGAGTACTGGGTTTTCCGACATGCTTTACAACTTGACTATCTCAGTTAAAGTCACATTATGAAGGTGCCAAATTTCTTTTAAGGAGTTTAAAAACAGAAATATATTCCGCCAGTCACATCCGTCTGTATTGCCTAATTATTGCAGTGACCCAAAATAGGTTTTGCGCTAGGGTGTCGAGTGGAAAATTCAGCTCGGAATGTATGGCGAGTGAGTGGAAAATTCCCCTCAAAATGTATGGCAGAGTAAAAAATTTCCAATTTGGTACTCAGGTGGTAAACTCTCAGAGCCCTTGTTTGAACTGAGGGATGGATATTTCCTTTAATTTTCTCAAAGTAAATATTGTTAAATCGTCCCCAAGCAGCATTGTTTCACCATTACCATGTGAAAAATTTGGGTTAAGCAGGTAAATATTTACCAACTGAAGCCCCCTGATGCAGTCTCCAATTTTCTTTAAGGAATTGTTGCATTTCCACAACTATAAAAACTTTTTGGGGGCCTCTGAGACCAACCTTTGGGGGAAAGAACTCTGGGAGCCAAGAAGACTAAAATTAGTGGGATGAAGATCAACTCTTGGGGGGCTTCCCTAGACCAACTCTTGTGCCCCTCCTCTCCTCTCTCACACGACCAGCTCTAAAGGGCCCCTGAGACGAATTATCGGGGCCCCCCTTAGACCAACTCTGCAGAGGGGCCTCCGAGACCGGCAAGTGGTGAAAAATGAAAAGGGATTTTTTCATGCAATACCTAGTACCAAAATCAATTATCTAACCATACACTGTATAGTTTTTCTGTCCGGGACAACGCCCCTCCTTCACCTATACCTATAGTTATCAGAATTTTGGAGGCCACTCCTGACCTCAATCACTGCACCTCGCATACACCTATGCTAGGGCCCAGTATAGACATGGTTTACAGTTAGCCAACCCAGAAGAAACTACAAACTTTCTATCATGGCAGTAAACTCTTCCAGACTCTTGCTAAAAGTTTCTTTTCTTTACCTGTCAATCCCCTGCTCCTCTTCACATATCTACTCACCTTCATATGAATATTCTGCTTTCCATCAATCTAATCGAAGCTACAGCCTTCTTTCTGTTGTTTATTCCTTTCGTCTACAATCAGCCAGGCGTGGCTGGTTGCGACAGCGTCAGAGCGACTATTTTAAATTTCTGATCGCTTGCCGCTTGCCGGTCGCATGAGCTACATAATTTGCATTTCAAAAATTGCTCTAAATTAATTTTCTAAATGCTTGTAGACTAGAAAATTATACAACTAAAAGAACACCGAGAGGAAGACTAGCAATGTTTTGTCAAAAACGAATAAGAAACCGACCTTTCAAAAAGCCTAAAGATGCCACTTTTATTTACTAGATGTAAAGAAGGCGATTTGGTAAGTCCACGCCGTAGACCAGCCATACAAAAAAGCACCGATGTTTGAAGGGTAACTGGATGCATTCTTGTTGCCTAAAAAAATCATTTAATGAAAATGTGGACTTTCAATGTATTCAAGTACCGGACACTTTCAGTTCAACTTAAATATCAGCATATTTATGCGTAGGGTGTCATGTGGTGTCATGAGTGGATTTGGGTGTCACAGGGTGTGGACGCAGCAATGAAGGGCTGATATGGATAAAAATTATTTCCTTTGCAATAAATGGTCAATTTTCTATGATACAATGTCAAAAAATATGCTGCATAGCATACAAATTTGAAGATAATTACTTTTAACAACAAGATGACCAAAAATGTTTTTTTCACTATTCTCGGTACCAGAAATACAAAAACAACTTTTCCAAGACGTAAGCCCAGAAATCATGTGCACAGATAAACTGTTTTCCAGAAATGTATCTTTCAAAGCTGTCAGCTCATTTTTTGGCAACATAAGGCTAGGGTGTCTAATTTTCCACTCACCAATTTTGTGAGTGGTGGCATTTAGTGGCGGTGTTCACCCATTGGAACTTTCTCTGCGGGGGCAGGGGGCACTGAGCGTCTTGCCCACGCCAGAATTTTGATTCATTTGTTCCACTGAAATTGGTGGAGATAAGGATGCCAGGTATAATTGGCCAGAGAAATAGAAATCGCCAGATTTTCTTTCAGAAAAGCGAAAGACGCCCATAAGAGCAGAGTTAATTTGGCGATCTTCTAGTCGATTCTGCTGCTCTCTTTTTCCAGTGGATGCTGGTAGAGGAGGCAATGGAACTGGCCTTTGTAGTAAGTATTGTTGAGTAAAATGCAATAGTAGTAAGTATTGTTGGAAAGGAGTGGAAAATTCAGCAAAAAAAAACATAAAAGTGGGTGGAAAATTCTGCTTGACTGGGTGTCGTTCTGCACCCAGCATCCCAGGTTTTGGGACACTGAATTATTGACAGCGAAGACTTGCGTGAAATCAAATCGGTGCCAAGCCCCCCATTTATGTTTGGACATATCATGCATTTGGTGGGCTACTGATATTGTACTGTTCATATTCCTTGAGTATTGAATTTTTCTAGCATCACTAAACGTATTTTCCGAGCCTCGATAAATTTTAGGTAAAACTTTGTTTTAAAGGGTGGGACAATGCTGGTGTTTCTTAGCACAAACACCGTTTTTTTCTGGAACTTTGGCCCTATTCTTACGGCACAAGATGGGATCCAGTATTATCTTCTTCTTTTTTAGAAAACAAGTTTCAACTGGTGGTCAGTCGTGTGTAGATGCACATGTTATAAAAAATAAAGGAAAATGACATAGTTGTCGTAAGATACCTTTAACTTTATATAGTCCCAGCAGCTGAAGCGCCCTAAAACCCCAAGATACATTTAACTTTTCAAGGTACGTTCATGAGAAAACCTTCAAAATGCATGCGCCCAGGCTATGTAATATTTAGGTTTAGAAATTACCTACAACTTATTAACTTTGATCTTATTTCTAATGACCACGAATAATGGATCAGTTAACTTGCATTTAATAACTTTTAATCCTCTCTCATCTATATTTACAATTACGGTTTTGTATCATTACGTCACTTATTCAAGGGAAGCGAAAAACCAGCGTAAGCATTTTGCGCCATACATGAATGATCTGGGCCAGTAACTGCAATATTGTTCTCATATGGCTGCGGTCTCATGAAGTGAACTGATTCCTCCTTTGCAAACACAAAAATAAACTTTATCTATATGGAAGGAGTCCCCGCTTCTGCTTTTCATGGCATTTTTGCGGGCAAATAAAATGTAGAATGAATCCAAACTCGACAAGTTAAGGGTCATACACTAGAACAAAAGGGACCAAAATTTAGGATTAGTGTCCAAAGCATGCTTTTTAGGCTTCGGGTGCTGGAAAACACTTCCAAATTTGGTAAAGTTTTCAATGTTAAAGATAGGTAAAGGGATTTTGTGGCGACCATATGACATCACAACATGGTGGCTCGTGACCAGGGACTGGATAGGCTGATCTAGGATGGAAACATATGGGATCTTCAATCTGAGTCACTCGCGATCCATACTCGCCTGGAACGCCATGGGAAATGTACTTGCATTTGGGATTGGGCTAGACTGCGGATGAAATTCCGAAATTCAATCCTGTCATGACAAGACACGCTGAGCTCATTTCTATGTAGAAACGAGCTCAGCCTGAATATGTTTCAACGAGCCTGTTACGCCCCTCATCTGAAAAGAAAAGAACAGTCTGACTTCACCTGTTGACTTACAAAGCCCAAATCGTGGCTCTTCTCGAGGTCCAGCGCCCTGTCAAATAGAAACAGAGCAAATCGGGTTTGATGTGTTTAAATCACATTCCAGTTGAATTCCAGCCCATAGTGCCCGTCACTCAAGCTTCAGAAGCAGTCCAGTGTTCGACCACTTTAACCACGGCCCTTTTCGTGCCCAGTGTGAGGGAGAGTCGGACCTGAAGTTTGAGTTTCCTTGCTACTTCCGCGAGGGCCCCGCCGGGCACCTGGGAGATGGCTGACGCCGCGTCGCTGTGTTACGGAGGGCTGCTGCTGCGCAGGGCCCCCGAAACTGCCGGGCAGCCTCTGCCGAGCCTGCTGCCACGTCTTCAGGTAATGCAGCGTCGCAAGGTGTCGCAAATGATGACGATGCTGCTGACCGATGCGGTACCTGTTCTGGTTCTGACCGATGTGGTACCTGTTCTGCTGCTGACCGATGCGGTACCTGTTCTGGTTCTGACCGATGTGGTACCTGTTCTGCTGCTGACCGATGCGGTACCTGTTCTGGTTCTGACCGATGTGGTACCTGTTCTGCTGCTGACCGATGCGGTACCTGTTCTGGTTCTGACCGATGTGGTACCTGTTCTGGTTCTGACCGATGTGGTACCTGTTCTGGTTCTGACCGATGTGGTACCTGTTCTGGTTCTGACCGATGTGGTACCTGTTCCGGTGCTGACCGATGCGGTACCTGTTCTGGTTCTGACCGATGTGGTACCTGTTCCGGTGCTGACCGATGTGGTACCTGTTCTGGTTCTGACCGATGTGGTACCTGTTCTGGTTCTGACCGATGTGGTACCTGTTCTGGTTCTGACCGATGTGGTACCTGTTCTGGTTCTGACCGATGTGGTACCTGTTCTGGTTCTGACCGATGTGGTACCTGTTCTGGTTCTGACCGATGTGGTACCTGTTCTGGTTCTGACCGATGTGGTACCTGTTCCGGTGCTGACCGATGTGGTACCTGTTCTGGTTCTGACCGATGTGGTACCTGTTCCGGTGCTGACCGATGTGGTACCTGTTCTGGTTCTGACCGATGTGGTACCTGTTCTGGTTCTGACCGATGTGGTACCTGTTCTGGTTCTGACCGATGTGGTACCTGTTCTGGTTCTGACCGATGTGGTACCTGTTCTGGTTCTGACCGATGTGGTACCTGTTCTGGTTCTGACCGATGTGGTACCTGTTCTGGTTCTGACCGATGTGGTACCTGTTCTGGTTCTGACCGATGTGGTACCTGTTCTGGTTCTGACCGATGTGGTACCTGTTCTGGTTCTGACCGATGTGGTACCTGTTCTGGTTCTGACCGATGTGGTACCTGTTCTGGTTCTGACCGATGTGGTACCTGTTCTGGTTCTGACCGATGTGGTACCTGTTCTGGTTCTGACCGATGTGGTACCTGTTCTGGTTCTGACCGATGTGGTACCTGTTCTGGTTCTGACCGATGCGGTACCTGTTCTGGTGCTGACCGATGTGGTACCTGTTCTGGTTCTGACCGATGTGGTACCTGTTCTGGTTCTGACCGATGTGGTACCTGTTCCGCTGCTGACCGATGCGGTACCTGTTCTGGTTCTGACCGATGTGGTACCTGTTCTGGTTCTGACCGATGTGGTACCTGTTCTGGTTCTGACCGATGTGGTACCTGTTCTGGTTCTGACCGATGTGGTACCTGTTCTGGTTCTGACCGATGTGGTACCTGTTCTGGTTCTGACCGATGTAGTACCTGTTCTGGTTCTGACCGATGTGGTACCTGTTCTGGTTCTGACCGATGTGGTACCTGTTCTGGTTCTGACCGATGTGGTACCTGTTCTGGTTCTGACCGATGTGGTACCTGTTCTGGTTCTGACCGATGTGGTACCTGTTCTGGTTCTGACCGATGTGGTACCTGTTCTGGTTCTGACCGATGTAGTACCTGTTCTGGTTCTGACCGATGTGGTACCTGTTCTGGTTCTGACCGATGTGGTACCTGTTCTGCTGCTGACCGATGTGGTACCTGTTCTGGTGCTGACCGATGTGGTACCTGTTGAAGATGAGTCACTGGTATGCGGTGCTGAGCTGGTGCTTCACGCCTGTTGCTGTCATGAGTACCTATTGTTTATATCACGAGGCGAGTGCTGGGGAGCTCTGTGCTGTTAAAAGTGAGTGCCTATTTAGCAGCCTCGCTTAATTTTCCAGTTCATCCTCTCTTAGATAAGTGAGACTAAGTAATCCGAGCCCAATTTCACATTTGACCTGAGCCCTCCAGTGCATGCGCCTAAAGCTCTGCCTCCAAAGATGTTATATTTTTCAGGAACTAGTCGATTTTGTGATAAGCCCTTAGGACTGATATTCACAATCCGGGTTGCGTATAAAGGAGCTATAAAGCCGCCCTTAAATCTGGCAGGTTTATCTGAGGCGGTTCACGAACGACAATGCGTGTGACGACTGGGAGCTTCACCAGTGGTCGACGGGCTCTCTCTTGCGGACGGACCGGCTGATGGCCATGTTGAGCCGGACGGGCGACTCTCTAGAGCTGAAGCTCCGCGGTCCTGTCGAGAGCAGGGCTGAGTGCTTCTGGCTGATGGAGGACTTGATGGCAGTCTTCGAACGGGTGTGTGAAATTGTTTACTTGTTACTTGAGAAGGTTGAACTTACATCGTAAAGATTGGTGTAGCATGCTTAATTTTGTCGTAGTTCATGACATTCTACGGGTGAAATCACAGCTGCTGGGCTTGTTGATCTAGACAAGTTTCGCGATGTCAGTTGTCATATTGCTTCTAAATGCCTCCAGCATTTTGATCAACCGTTTCATGGACAATTAACAAGTGGATAGTCGTAAAGACGGCTGAGGAGACCTGTTTTTGTTTGTGCTTGGGATTGCTGGTGTCTTTCTGGCCTCCTGCATGTTTAATCGATCTCTTTTGCAGGTAATGAATGATGAGAGCTGCCATCTTGTCGCTGAGCGCCACTACATCTGCCCGGAAGACCTGCAATGTCCTGATCGTCAGCGGCGAGCTTACCCTCAGGCAGCGATAGTGGCCCGGCTCCTCCAACTCCAAGATCCACCGGCACACTTTTCTTCATCTCCTCTGCCAGATAATACTTCGTCGTCGGCAAGCACTTCGTCAACATCAAGTTCAAGTGAAGATGTATTAGCTGCCCATGCGTTTCTCCGCCACGTCGTCTGCTTCGGATCTTCAGCTGTGCAGGACCAGCTGGTTTTCACTCCCGACCTCCCGCTGTCCGTGCTCTCCGTGTCTGCCGTGCAGCGTCTGTGTGCTGCTCTGGATCCTGCCGACCCTCTGGGCAGGGACTGGTGCCTGCTGGCCGTGCGGCTGGGTCTGACGGAGCGACTGTCGAAGCTGGACGCTGGTGAGGACCCGGCGACCAGCCGGACCGCTGGGCTGCTGCAGGAGAGCGCGGCGACTGGTCTGACTCTGGACAGGCTGTATGCAGCTCTCAGAGGGCTGGGCAGACCTGAGGTGGCCGAAGCGTTAGCGGAGGCGGCGCCGCTGTTCAGGCCCCTCCAGCGGAATGTGGATGGGTTGGCGGAGGGTGAAGAGAAAGCTGAGCCCCGTTCAGCGTCGGCATCAGCTGCCAGCTCCTCCAATGCCAGCCGGTGAAAGAGACAAACTGTTTCGGTGACTAGTGATACAGTGCCTCCATTTTTATGTTCTCCAAAGTGGCTTCGCTGAAGTTCGGAAACGTGACAACTGCTACACGGTTGGTGTCTGGTAAAGGGAACTCTGTCTTTTTTTGTTTATTGGAGAAGCCTTACGTTTTAATCATTTACATCAAGCTAATGACTGGTTCAAATTCTGGTGTTTATTTAAAATACTTATGCTGGGTTTTCGGGTCAAAATCAGGTATTTAAGAGTTAGCAAAATACCAGCACTCCGAAGTCCCAGCTTCTATGTTGGACAGTATATGGCACCCAGGCTTATACCGCTTTAACAAACCAATGGGTAGGTGCACAAATATACAAATTCTTCATCTCTAAACGCGGCTCTAGCGTATTGCCAGAGGCGTATAGTGAACGCTTGTATCTCGCCAAGCAACGATAGTGCATTGCCGTGGAATGTCCTCTCACAGTTGGTATACCTTTGCTGTCATAGCTCTTCTAGCTACACTTTAACCAGGAAATGTTTTATCAAATAGTGTAATTTTCAAACCCTTTTTCACATTGTGTTTGTTTTTGTTAATTCTTATGCTGATGTTGATGCAATACGATGTACTGCCGTTATCGAGTGCGATTCTGCTTGACTGCGTGATGTTTTATTGTTGGGGAGATCAGGGTCGCAGCCTTTTAACTGACAACTCATTTATGTGTTCTTATATAAAGTAAAGCTTGCTTAAATAACTTTTTATAGACTCACGAATACTTGTCCTTCAGTTCGTACCGTGACTAAAGAGTACGCATTTTAAATGTGAGATAATGCATGTCTGTTTGAATAGGCGTTACTAAAGTGAATATGTATGTCTGGGGCCAATGTTTTACTTATTGTCAGAGCCGCATGACGAAATCCATGGAGCGAAGCGCATTGAGATTTCTCAAGCGGCTCTATTCTGGCCGCTCAGACGGGTCTCGTCGTGGTCTGTTGTCAGAGCCGCATGACGAAATCCATGGAGCGAAGCGCATTGAGATTTCTCAAGAGACTCTATTCTGGCCGCTTTACCGGTCTCGTCGTGGTCTGTCTGTTGTTGTCTGTCCCGCCTGAGAATTGATGTCAGAGCTCTGAAATTTTGTAGGGTGATAGCCCTTCTGCTCCCGATACCCAAACTGAAGCCCCGAGTTGAAATCCAAAATATTTTTTGGGAAATTTTGGCTCAAACTTTTTCTGTTTTATATTTTTCTAATTTTTACTTCTTAAGCTACGAACTTGAAATTTATGTCCTTTTTAATGGATAACAAGGGCCAGCTAGGGGAAAAAATTGAGCTGATCCGACAATATTTATTGCGCGAAAACGCGGCATTTCTCACGCGAGCAAAAAACCTGCTTAAAGTTGATGGCCGACTTGTGCGCTCGAAATGTCAGAAGACAGGCTTCAGTTAGCTGAAAGGCAGTTACCTAGGGGTAGCTAGGCAAATTTTGTTGTGTTTAGGCTTAGTTTTGAGTGCAATACGTAAAAGTTTGACCTACTTTTTACAGTTCTTCCGGAAGACTGAATTTCGGTTAATTTCATTTCAACGTTAATATCTCACAATCTAATTGACTGATTTGGTTTTCATTTCATATAATGAAAGAACATTGCTTCCGCCTGATAGTATTTGGAGATGGAAATTGTGAATGTGTGAAATTCTTTGTTTTATAGGCATAAATAGAAATTGAGTCAAAAAAACTTTTTATTTGCATCTTCCTGGTTCCAAGCTCATGTCACTCACAAACTCAGAACTGACATGGCTGAAGAGGAAAGTTACTTGCGGTCATTTCGCTCACTTATACTACCAACCTATCTCTAATGGCTTTCGAGTAATTAGTCCAAAATTTATTACAAGATGCTAAATTTCTCGGACCACCCTTGCTTCTCACCATGGTTTGAAGTCCTTAAAATGGATGGAAGTGGAAGAAATCTGGCATGAAGCTAGCTTAGGATCCTAGCTCGACGATACAAGTAATTTCAGGCCAAAAGAATGCTTGGTTCGTCTTCTAGAAGCACCTTTATATCGTGACTTTTCGGGACAAGCACAGCACCCGGCGCCAGCGGCCCGGCATATTCGGCGGAGTGGTACTAGCCAGTGACCTCTTGACGGGTCACAGCTGTTCAGCTAGTGGGAGGGTGAGTAGTGTGGAACGGTGGTTTAGTGGTTAGAGGCCCTGTCTATTGGTCAGGTAGGTCCGGTTCGAATCCGGGGTGACCATGTTCTCTTTATTGGTTATTTCAAAGAAAAGAATGATAAAACTGAGTTGCAGGCTTATGAAGAGATACATTAAGAACGAAATATGGTTTGCTTTCAGCACATTGTCATGCGGCTCCCCTGCGCCGGTGGGGCGTTGGCCCAGGTGGCAGACCGGAGTTGTATCCTTGTGATCGGTGAGTTTACGTTTCATGAAGCTAGCCCGTTGTGACTCACCATTTACTTATGCCTGCTCTGTACGATCAGAGCAAATGGATAATAAACCATTGTCACTGTATCTGTCTTTTGATGAGGCTATTTGGTTTTCTGGCAGAGAAGTGGTTTGGTTTGATGATGAACTTTTTCCCTTTATCAAACCTGCTGGAACTAACATATAATTTCGAAAAAAATATATCCTCTCTTAAAATGTTGCTCTATCTCTTCAGTCGACTTTACGATGACGTCTCTGTCAAGCCGTGATGTCCAGATGCTATTCTTGATTCGAAAGTACAAGAATTGCGTTTGGACAATCAGAGCCAGATCAGACTTGTCTTCTGTGTGGTGCTGTACACATGATGTTCCCGCAGCACACTGATCACCCCAGGGCTCGCCGAACGAGCGCAATGCTCCGTGTTGACAATAAAATTATTTCCGGAATCGCAAACTTGGTGAGAGTTGCATTCAAAATAAAAATGGAAGGTATGATACAGTTTTACTGACTTGTCTCAGAACCAGGTCAGGTGAAACTTGTTTGTACGACCATGAATTGCTTAGGCTACTTTAAAGGTCTACAAAATATAGCCGAAGTGTTCTGGACCCTGTGGAGTGATGTACAGGGTCAAGGATTTAGCACACCCAGAGGCAGGATTTGACGCCCAGTTCAAGCCTGGCTTACTCCCCTCCACTCTTGGACACCATATAAACTTGCAAATGGAATACCGTAAACCCCCACACAAGCCCCCTATCCCTGATATCCCGAGGGATGCATTAAGGTATGAGGGCCTCCAGTACCAAATACACCAGCGCACAGTGATGCAGGAGGCCTGAAAAACGGGACGAAATTCATAGCTCAATAAATAATAATGATAGAACAATGTTTTGGGTGCAATTTGAGGCTCTGCATCAGGCCTCTCAAACAAGCACACCAATTTTTTATCTTAACCCTCCTTTCTCCAGGGGTCGATTCTACCCCCTCCTCATCTTTTTTGCGGTGGGCAAAAAACGGCTCGGTTTAGCGCAATGCCGCATGCCAAGTGCAAACCAAAATCAATTTGATACATCTTGACCAAATTTCAATCCAAGGTCAGATCAGGTCACCGAGTTATGATGTCATTTCTAAACCGATGTAAGGCAATGTTGGTTCTCAAAACAAGGTTGACAAAAGTCGGGAGGAACTCGGCTTCTAGAGAAGTTACATCGAGTTTCTATACACCATTCGAAAGCTCTTGTAAAGGAAAATCTAGAGCGGACATCCATTTTGAGGTCAGGTCCATAACGAAGGCACCAGAGCACCCCTGGGCACACATTGGGTGCGCTACTTTATGCAGAGGCTATCGAGGGTTTATAACGGTTCTTGCAGTGACTGTAGCTTTATAAAATATTTACACAGTCGCAAATCTGACCATGCGGTAAGCTGAATAAAGGTAATAGTAAGGGAAACAATTCATATGATTGCTAATTTGATGAAGACGGGGCAACTCACTCAGTGCGGTGACTTGATGGGCTAGGATGCTGTACTGGAATTTCTCACCAATTTAGACACCATGGTGCTTCCAGACCAGATCGAGGAGGTCAACGCCAAAATCCTGGACAAGATCGTGCAGGAGCAGACTTACGCTGCCGTGTTATTCTACACATTTTACGAATAAACGTTTGAATAATAAATAATTTGATGTAATAATTAGATTTTCCCAGTTGTTAGCCGGCAGACATTGGAAGTGAAAAATGTATTCTCACCTCGTATTTAGGTATTAGCATTGAGAACACATATTGGGGAGCGTCGGGTATTAAAACATCATCAGAAGATAACCACTGTTAAACCTTAACAGCCGGCAAACACAATAAAATGTGCGACAAGCGACTTTCTTCAAAATCCAAGATAGGTAGTATGTATAGCCGGTTCCATACTGATTGGTAAATATTAGGCTGTGGTCGTTTTTGCAAAAATATCTCTCAAGTGATGGTCCTTGTCGACACCATTGTTGCCTCACCTGCTGCGTTTTAACTGGACGCATGAACTGACGTGCAAAATACTACAAAAGGTCCAAAATTCAGAACTAATTGACAAAAGACACAGAAAATCATCGGGATCAGCGAAAAAAGTTTTGATGTCCATAATTTTCCCATTTGACCTCTCATCCAGTTTTCAGGGCCACAAATTTAAAGAGCTCGTCAAAATTCATTGCTAGAGACGTCTCTAAACGTCTCTGAGAAGAGGAATCGTTTTTAAGATATTTCTCAACAAACTGACACTTATCCCTACCAATCAATGTGGAACCGGCTGTGCATACATGACAGTGAGCTTTAACAGGGGGTGGAGGCCAAAGATTTTATGAAAATCGGTTTAAAATAACATTTTACAAAGGGGAAGAAAGTGAGCCGCAGTAAAAATATCAGTTTTGTTATTCACAGCCCGATCTCGCTGTGCCCAATAACTATTGAACAACATGCTTTCGTTGTCTCAATTTACCCTCCTGCTTATCAACTTTATTGCTTTCTTCAATTAGAGACCGTCCATCAATAACGTTACGCATATTTTGTCATTTTAACCCCTTTCCCCCATTTAATTGTGTCATTTGATTGGAAAAATGAAATAATATGCCTCAATTGGTGGATGCCGCGCGCGTCATTGCCACAACCGCCCGCCGACTACGGGTAGAAGATGCGCTCACTAAAACTGTCATAACTTTTTTCGGCTGTCGGTTGCCGACCTACGGATTCCGCCAATGCAAAGAAGACACTTCCCAGAATACATGGTATGATTTTCTAGCTGATCCTGACAGTGCCTTTTTTGGCAGCCTAAGGAAATATGATGTTTGTTATAAATTTTAATTCCGAAACATAAGTTCATTAAAACAAACTCACTGCATTCTTCGGAGCAGCTAGAATCGTATTTATATAACCAGAAGGTCGCAAACATCCCAAGCTTTACGTTAGTATGCGTTTTTATAGATGGCGAGGTGCGAATACCTGTTATTAACGTTTTAGATCACGCTACTATTTGTGGCCAGATACCCGTATTTAGCGAGGCAGAATAAGTTTCAAGTTACAGCTCCCGTGAAACCAGTGTGGTACGCTAGAGGAAGAAAATAATTATGGTTTTCCAGGTTCCAAACAATTCTCAAACGCATCACATACATTTGAAATCAATTCTAGAAAGTCATTTTTGGCATTTTCGTCCCGTTTTTAGGCCCGCTGCATCACTGTGCAGTGTCTTGCTACTGAACAGTCTTGCTCAGTTCTCCTCTCCCCGTTACACCACTACCAACCGAACTCGTCTATGCGGCGTGCCGACTGCAGGCTGAGTGGCCGGCGACGGTGTTGGGCTTGGTCTGCGGTGCTCGCTACTGATTTTGCTGTGTAGACTTCAGTCTTTCTATTTGCGCTATATGTAGTTTAAGCAGTGCATTTTCACGTGAATGTGTTTGGCAGTATGTGGGCTCGGCTTTGCAAAATTTTGGAATAAAAATGTAGGTATACATATTGCTGTCAATTAATCTAATATTACCCATATATTCGTATTGCTCAGCCTTTTGTGATTATTGCCATGTAAGGTTTTGTGGGATTACCTTCAGTCTGAACGGCTCAAAACTCAAGCGAAAAGTCCTATGGGCGCGTCAGATGCTAGAGTGTCCGAGGCTGTTACCCCTGCACCATTATCCGGACGAGACTAAAGTACCACAGTCGTTTTCAGCACCACTGAAAACCCAAGTCCCAAATTTCATGAAGTCTGAGATATGAGGGTGTTATTGAAATGCTTGTCGTGGAATACCCCAGCTATTATTCGGAGTCGTGATGTTCCAACAGAAATTAAAACCCTGTTGACTGTGACACTCTCCCCCGTATTTGATTCTGTGTCGTTTTGATATTACGATTCAGAAGACAATTGGTGTGCTATGTAGCCAACAGTTATTTTAATCAGAATTCTTCGAGTTGGGCACCTGGAAAACTCAGTCATCATACGATGATGGTATTCGTTGCAGCTTCACATATACTATTCACTACGTTTTTTTGTAAAATGATTTCAATTCTAAACCGGATGGTGCCCAGGTAGCTGGTGGAGGGAGACCGGACATCATGAGGGCAGCTGGCCAATTCCTGTGCACCCACCACCGACCAGTGACGCAATTAGCCAGATTAATCCTCGCCATCCAGTGTCCACGCGCCTCGCGCCGCCCGCCGCACCGCACGGCTCTTTTTCCGCCCGACCAATACAAGACTGCGACCGTATTGACATTGCGGCGACAAGACGTGGCGGCGAATGAAACACGCCCCAGACGGCGGCAATGCTGATTGCCTGAGGCGCCAGTCGCCGGGGCTGGAAAGGGTCTCTCAGCTGACCGGGCGCGCTGCCAGCTGATCGGCTGCGCTTTGGGGCGACGCCGGCTCCACCGCGACCAGGGACTCGTCTGGAAGGTTGTCAGCGGTTGGTACCATTTGAGTTATCGAGTAAATATGAAATTATCTGACCAGTGTTGCCAGATGATGCAGATCCAAAATGGTGAGAAAGTGGGCCGAACAGCCTCGTCTTGGGTTGGACTCTCAGAGCGGGTGACTCCGTCTCCCCTAGGAGCCGGACCAGCTCCTATAACCGATGTCAAAGGCTGCCTCCCAGATGAGCTGCGTAGTTGCATTTTTGTTTGTTTAAAGTAACCATTGTTTTGATTTCTCAAACTGATTTCTTAGAACTTTAAGTACTGGACAATGATAATTATGAACACATTTCAGTGTCATGAAGGTGAATAACACTAAAATTGGTGAAAGGTTTGCTGCTGGTGACTAAAACCTTTTGATAATATGTGCAGCAGAGCGTGTTATGACCAAGGACATGAAGATCCCATCAGGTCCACACCCGCAGTCTATATAAGTCCAGTCCGGCTTACACCCGCAATATATATATATATATATATATATAGGATCAAGTTCAAGGAGGCATAATTGCGGAAGGCATACCTTATTATACAACAGTACATAAAACACACGAATTCCAGTTCAAATACAAACACCACACAGAAGTGGCTGCACTTTTTTAAAAGGTTCTTCCCAGGGGCGTAGGAACGGTTTGAAAAGTGGGGGGGCCAACCTGAGAGGGGCCCACCTCAAGGGGGCCCAGTCTACGGGGGCCCATAATTTTAAAAATTTTAGATAGCTCGTTTAGTGTAATAAGGCACGCATGCACACAAGGATGTCAATATATGGAAAATTGAGAAATTAAATTTTGCCATATGATTTCGAGTTGTACCTATTATGATGTAATAAATCATAGTAAAACGCCAAAAAACATTTTTGTTTTTTTACCTAGAACCTTTTCAAATACGAAATACATTTTTAAGCTTTTTTGGAGGATTTCAATCATTTGTTTACCACGAGCGCGTTTTTTATATTTACAGATGTTTAGGCCCTTTTCATTACATTTACAAAATTAAGAACTGTTTAGAAAACTACAGACAATGCTTTGATACCAAATAGTTTCACTTTGCTATGCCTAATCAACTTGTATTTGCTTATTTAATGACGAAAATGGGAACATTTATGTAGGTTATTACGAATCTATTCTTTCCATCATTAGATATTGATTTAGGTAAAGGCTGATCACAATAAATACGCCTAGCTATATTTCGGTGCCTAAAATGCAGAGTTCCAGCATGACTGCAAGTGCAATGTAGGTACTTGATGGCCAGCTTTGTGATGCCGAGGAGGTGTGGGCATGGTGTTAAAGTGGTTAGCAACCTTGCTTTCCACGCGACCAACTCGTATTTAAGGCACGGCAGATTCCTTGTGCAAGGAGCAATTTGACTCTCAAGAAACCCCTCCAACAGGGAAAGAGTTGGCGACGCCATATAACCCTGGCATCGAAAGACGTCGCGCCTTTCGATGGCTCAGGACGACTGTTGCTCGGCATTTAGTGCGGGGTCCGTGTCCGATTCATATTTTGTGTTGGGATTGATATGGAATGGAGTTTGATTGGGCCCAGTTCTCGGGACTCATTTGGAAACACTCGGGTAGTAGGTGCCTTGGCTTTTTACGAAGCGCTCCTCCTCCAGGGGCTTGCAGGCAGCGTACTACCGAACTCGAACGTTCCCAGACAAGCTATCGGGGCCGTTTGGGTTTCTTGTTTTATATTACAGTTGCTGATATTTGTATATTCGTTGCGGGGCCCACCTCAAAAAGGGGGCAGTATCCCCCTGACCCCCGGTTCCTATGCCTATGCCGCCCAGGGGCCGCCAAATTATCTCGGAGGGCCCCAAAGTCCAGACCATGGCTCAGGAACCCAGATCAGTCAGCTCGAGGGCCCAGACCAGTGCATTAGCCTCGGGACCAGCTTATCAAGGGACCCTACATAAGCTCAGCACCCCTCGAAGCTCATCACAGGGGAGCTCCAGATTCGCACAGGGTGCCAAATTAGCTTAGGGGCCCGGTTCAGCTCGGAGGTCCCCAGGTCGACTTATGTAGGGTCTCAAAACGGCTCAAGGGACTTGTTCAAGCTTACGGATCCCAGCTTAGCTCAATGATGCTAGAACAGTTCAGAGGCCCCAGACCAGCTCAGGGCTCTTGTTCAGTACAGGCCAGCTCAGCTCAGGGCCCCAGATCGGCTAATATAGGGTCCGCCTCTCATACCAGCTCAAGGGCTCCATTCAAGCTCACGGCCCCAGCTTAGCCCAAGGACCCTAGAAGAGTTCAAGGCCCGCATACCAGATCAGAGGCCCCAGTTAAGCACAGCGGTACCCAGATTAGCTCAGGGCCCCAGCTAGGCTTAGGGGTCCCAGGGTGGCTGATATAGAGTCTCAGAACACAGTGGCGTAGCCAGGATTCGGCCAAGGAGGGGTCCGACTACCGTCGGGGGCCCAGGCCGGGGGTCCCCTTAGTAACCGGGGCCATCTCCTATGTCTTTGTATAGTATTTTAACATTATAACATTCACACGAAGGAAATTTTGTTATGGCTTTTAAGCACTCATTCTTATTTTGTTTATAGCTTGGTTTTTTCGATCCGACCAAGTGTTGGTAAACTAAAGTCACCAAATATTAAGGATGACCCATATCTTATATGGTAGCGTGGCTATAATAGCAGCTTTGTGCCATATTTCGGGAAAATCAGTGTTGATACGCGCATGATGTTAAACTTGAGTCTACCTCAATTCACTCGGGTAATCAGACCTGAAGTTATTGGAGGTCAGTCGTTTTGAGTACGAAGAAGTGATCTACGGGAAATGATTAGCAATTATTTCCCGGTGTCGAATCCATGAACTCTTTAATCAGGAAATTTCCAAAGAAACGAACAAAAAACGAATAAAGATACAAGGGATATGGGAGTGTGTCCTGAATGTTACATAACCTCTATTCCGTCGACAGAACCTGTTGAGATCCAGTTACTTTCTTACCCTTGCTATCTTGTAAACGAGCAAATTACCAAGACAAAAGGCACCCAAGATATCTATCGCCTTGGCTCACTCTGTTATTGTTATTTTCAACCTTTCATACCTATTTTTCTTTTTGGGATTATGCTCATCAATTTCTGTCATTACCCTTGTTTGTCTGGTTTCCTACGAAAATATTGCCAAGTTGTGTATTTCAGAATATTTATGAATGTGTTAATTGGTGTTAAGCTACTAGATTAAAAATTGACTTAAGTGCCAAATCCCTGTTCGATTTGCTCTTATGGTAAAATTATATTAATTTTTGCCTTTAAATCGATAATGGTGCCTGATCGACATGCTTCAATTTGTCCTTTTTAGTACGCAATAGGGTAGGTACATTTTTTCCGAGGCATATGATTTTGAAAATTTTTATTTGAGCTCTGGAGCCACCTAAGACCAACACTTGGCGGCACTCACAAAGCTAATTTTCGGCCGCTCTCCCGATTAGATCTCAGGGGGTCTCTGAGACCGATTCACGGCGCCTCTTGATCACAACTGGGGGCCCCTGAGAATCTCTCGGGGCTCCTGAGATTAGTTATCGGCAGCACCTTTGAGACTAATTATTGGGCCCCCAGATTTGCTCTGGAGGGGGGCTGAGACTGACTATCGTGGCCTTCCAGATTAGCTATTGGGGTCCCCTGAGGCTGTCTTTGGGTGGGGGAGGGGCTGGGAATGACTTCCGACAGCCCTCTGAGACTTACTCTAGGGCGCCCCTGAGACAAACACCCGGGGGGCGGTGGAATCACCTCTGAGACTGAGTCTTTGGCGTTCCTGAGACTGACTCTCGGAGGCTCCAGATTAGCTCTCGCGGGCCTAAGGCTAACTTCGGGCCCGTGAGACCAAAAATCGGGAGCACCTCTGGAAAATACTCTCAGAACCCCGAGAGTAACTCTCGAATGTCTCTGAGACTGACAACTGGGAGCCCTCTGAGACTAACTTTTGGGTGCTCCCTGAGATTGACTCTTGGGGCCGCTTATACCAAAACTCGGGGGGCACAGCCTGAGGCTAAATCTCGAGGGCTCCCGAAATTACCCCCTCTGGGGCCCCCTGAAACCAGCACTCTGCGGATTAAATTAGACTAACTCTCGGACCCCCGGATTAACTCTCGGGGCCACCTGAAACTAAATATTGACTCCTGAGAGAGAAACCCGTGAGACTATGAGGGCCCTCTGAGACCGACTCTTGGGGTGCTCTGAGACTGACTCTTGGGGTTCTCTGAGACAGACTCTCAGGGGGACCCCGAGACCGAATCTCGGGGTCCCCTAAGACAGACTCTTGGGGTCCCCTTGACCGACTCTTGGGGTTCTCTGAGACTGAGTATCAGGGGCCCCCTGAAATAGACTGTTGCAATGCCCTTAAAAACCACTCTCTGGGGGCCCTGAGACTAGCTCGGCCCCCTCCCCTGAGACAGACTCCCGGGCCCCTGATACCGACTTTTGGGGCCCCTGATACCAACCCTCAGGGGCCCCGAAATCTACTTTCGGGGGCCTTGAGACCGACTCTCAGGGTGGGGCCGTGAGGCCGACTCGGGTCGTCCTGAGAACGAATCTTCAGGGGCCCCTGAGACTGACTCTGGGGGCCCCGTGATCAGAGAATCCTTTGCAGTGGTTCAGATTGGCCCAAGGGGTGGGGTCTGCGGACGCCTAGGGCCCCCTTGGCTACACTACTGCATCCACGCTTTCGGGGGCCTCCGAAATCACCATTTGGAGGCCCCTAAAACAATTACTCCCCTAGACCAATACTCCGGAGCCCCTTGATACTGATGCCCGGGGGTCCTAAGACCAAGCTCGGGGTCCCACTTAGATCAGGCTCAGGGGCACCCTTAGACCCATGCTCGCGCTTTTCTCAGGAGTAACTCGACACCGATGTTCCGGGACCCTCAAGATCAATATTTCGAGCCCCCCCGAGACTAATGCTTGGTACTCTGAAGCCTCTCGATGCCGATGCTCAGGGGTCCTGAACCCAGTCCTGGGGGCCCCTGGGACCAAACTCTGGGTCTCATGAGGCCAATGCTCGTGCCTCACTCATGAGTCCCTCGATATCAATAGTCGGGGGCACCCCGAGGGGGCCCCTGAACCCCTAATAATTAATAATAATTATTGGGGCTTATCGACGCACCAACTGCCAGGGTCATATGGCGTCGCCAACTCTTTCCCCTGTTGGAAGGGTTTCTCGGGAGCCAGCTTGCCCTGAACCCCTGAGACCAGCTCGGGGGCCCCTGAGACCAAGCTCGAGGGGACCCTGAGACCAAGCTCGGATGCTCCCTGAGACCAAGCTCGAGGGCCCCCTGACACCAAGCTCGGGGGTTCCTTGAGACCAACCTCGGGGGCCCCTGAGACCAAGCTCACGGGCCCCGAGATCAATATTCGGTATTCCAGAGCCCTCGATACCGATGATCGGGGGCCCCTGAGACCTAGCTCGGAAGGCCCGTGAGACCAAGCTCGGGGCCCCTGAATCCAAGTTCAGGGGTCCCCTGAGACCACGCTCGGGGGCCCTGAGACCAAGCTTTGGGGCACCCTGAGACCAAAATCGAAAGGCCCGTGAGACCAAGATCGAAAGGTCCGTGAGTCCGAGCTCAGGGGCCCCCGAGATCAATTTTCGGTACTCTGGAGCCCTCGATACCGATGATCAGGGGCCCCTGAGACCAAGCTCGGGGTCCCCTGAGACCAAGCTCGGGCGTGCCCTGAGACCAAGCTCGAGGGCCCCTGATACCGAGCTCGGGGCCCCTGAGACAAAGCTCGTGGGGCGCTGAGACCAAGCTCGGTGGCCCCCAAGACCAAGATCAGGGCCCCCGAGACCAATGCTCGTGTTTTCCAGTGCATACGGTCAGCCTTATGCATCAGATGCCCTCGGATGCCCCCTGAGACCAAGCTCGAGGGCCCCTGACACTAAGCTCGGGAAGAGGGGGCCTGAGACCAAGCTTGGGGACATCCCTGAGACCAAGCTCGGGGGTCCCCTGAGACCAAGCTCGGGGGCCCTGAGACCAAACTCGGGGTTATCTGAGACCAATCTCGGAGGGCTCCCTGACACCAAGCTCGGGGGCCCCTGAGACCAAGCTCGGGGGCCCTGAGACCAAACTCGAAGGGCCCCCTGAGACCAAGCTCGGGGGCCCCTGAGACCAAAATCGAAAGGCCCGTGAGACCAATATCGAAAGGCCCGTGAGACCGAGCTCGGGGAGGAGGGGCCCTGAGACCAAGCTTGGGGGCCCTGAAGCCAGCTCGGGACCCCCTGAGACTGAGCACAGGGGTCCCCCAAGATCAATATTCGGTACTCTGGAGCCCTCGATACCGATTATCGGGGGCCTCCTGAGACCAAGCTCAGGGTGCCCCTCCCCCACCGAGACCAAGCTCAGGGGCCCCGAGATCAATTTTTGTGTTTTTAGTGCATAAGGTCAGCCCAAGGGGTCCGCGGACCCCAGGGACCCCCTCCCCTGGCTACACCACTGTCAGAACATCTCAAGGGACCCATTCAAGCTCACGGCCGCCAGGTCAGTGGCTGTAAAGCCTTATAGGGGTCCCAGACCATCTCAGGGGCCCTCAGTTCAACACAGAGGCCCATATTAGCTCTGATGACCAGATAAGCTTAAGGGCCTGGATCATCCAGGGCCCTTTGCCGGCATATTTGGGGTGTCAGAACAGTCCAGGGTTTCAATTGAAGCTTATAACCCAATTTCAGAGCAGGGGCCCTATTCCCGTGCAGGGGCCTCAGATAAGTTTAAGGTCTTCTGTGCATCACAGGGGATCCAGATTAGCTCAAGGGACAATATTAACTTTACGGTCCCAGCTCAGCCAGGGGCCCCCACGTCGGTAGATATAGGTTCTGGCCAACTCAAGGGGCCCTGTTCAAGGTTACGGCTTCTAACTCAGTTTAGGCATCCTAGAACAGTTCATGCTGCCCAAACCATCTCAGGGGCGCTCAGTTCAGCTCAAAGAGCCCAGATTAGCTCGTATGGCATCAGAGGCCAGTTCAGGGGCCCCGAGAAGCTCAGGGGACCTTAAAATCAACTCATAGGACCTCAACTTAGTTTAGGGGCACAGGTAAGTTTAACGGGGTTCCGGGGCAAGCTATCGGGCCAGTTTGAGTTTCTCGCTTGATATTACAGTTGTTGATATTTTTACCTCCGTTGCGGGGGCCCATCACAGAAAAGTGGGGGCCAGTGGCCCTCCTGGCCCCCCGGTTCCTACGCCTATGGTTCTTCCTGTTTCAACTACTGTACACTGTTTAAGGTAAAGGCCGAGCTAGTATTGTTTACAACTGGTTTAATTTCATGTATATGAAGTGATTCTAAAATTCTGATGTCAATGTTAGATGAGCTTCTATTTACTACCGTGAATTGATCTAAGGTTATGGGTGTATCACACTCAAAAGAGTAGTCTCTGATTGCCAAAGAGTCCGGATTTGTTAACATTTTTTAGTTCTTTCTGAAATTCCCTGGTGTTGCCTAACTCTGGAGATCAAACTACGCTGAGTAGACCCAACGTACGACGCTTGGCAAGAAGCGCAACTGTATTTGTACACTACCCCAGAGAGGCAATCTTTCGGAATCAAATCTTTAAACCGAAAAAATGAACCAATAGTGAAGCTGTTTTTAGCACTATCTTTGGGTCCAGAAAGGGGTAAAACTTTGCTAAAATTGAAGTCAATTCCTTTTGCATGTTCAATGACTGTATACCGAAATAGGGGAGGACAAAATATTTCACGAGTTTTGGAACACTTAACTTTTGAGGAGGGTTGGCATACGGTTTGTCAAGGAAACTCTTTATGACCGTATTTACCATGTGAAGAGGGAAGCCATTACTGGAGAAAAACTTTTTTAGAAAATTAAGTTCGCAATCAAAGCTCTTGAAGCTAGAGCTGAGCATGAAGGCATGGAAGATGGCAGGCTTAATGATGGACGTTTTAATCACCGAGGAAATAAAACTAAAGAAACTAGTTCCCAACCCAGTAAAACTCGGCTTTCTAAAGACAGAGGTCTCGAGATTCTTACCCTTTCTTTCGATTCGGATGTCAAGAAAGGGGATACACCCATCTTTTTCAACTTCTTTAGTGAACTTCATTTTCGGATGTTGACTATTTAGATAGTCTAGGAATTTATTAGCATGGTTCTCTTTCTGAAATATCACAAACTTATCGTCAACATATCTCCTATAATATTTCGGACGGAATTCCGATGGGCAGTTTTCAAGCCAACGTGCTTCATGGTGACACAAGAATACATTTGCAAAGGACGGACCTAGGGGTAGTCCCATCCCTACACCATCCTTTTGTTTGAATAGTTGTCCGTTGAAGAGAAAATAGGAGCTTTTGACAGCCATTTCTAAGATTGAGTGGAATAGTTTTTTGGGTATGCCGGACACTTGAGAACAGTTTTTGAACAAAGAATTAACAGCTATATCTATAGTTTCATGGACAGGTATATTGGTGAACAAGTTTTCGACATCGAAGCTGGCAAGTACCATGCCCGGCTTGAGTTCTATGTTACGTATATCTTGAACAAACTGGAAACTGTTCTTTATGGAGAATTCATTTACAGTTATTGGGGCCAAAATAGGGACTAGGTACTTAGCAAGTTTATATACAGGAGTTCCACAGGCTGCAAAAATAGGGGCAACGGGACACCTCGCTTATGGATCTTGGGGAGGCCATACAGAATTCCGGGAGTGGGCCCAGACACATGTAAGCTTTTGTAAGTTTCATCAGAAATGATTGAGGATTTTTTTAACTTGGTTAAGATTCGATTTACTTTGTCTTCAACTTGGCCCCAATAACTGTAAATGAATTCTCCATAAAGAACAGTTTCCAGTTTGTTCAAGATATATGTAACATAGAACTCAAGCCGGGCATGGTACTTGCCAGCTTCGATGTCGAAAACTTGTTCACCAATATACCTGTCCATGAAACTATAGATATAGCTGTTAATTCTTTGTTCAAAAACTGTTCTCAAGTGTCCGGCATACCCAAAAAAACTATTCCACTCAATCTTAGAAATGGCTGTCAAAAGCTCCTATTTTCTCTTCAACGGACAACTATTCAAACAAAAGGATGGTGTAGGGATGGGACTACCCCTAGGTCCGTCCTTTGCAAATGTATTCTTGTGTCACCATGAAGCACGTTGGCTTGAAAACTGCCCATCGGAATTCCGTCCGAAATATTATAGGAGATATGTTGACGATAAGTTTGTGATATTTCAGAAAGAGACCCATGCTAATAAATTCCTAGACTATCTAAATAGTCAACATCCGAAAATGAAGTTCACTAAAGAAGTTGAAAAAGATGGGTGTATCCCCTTTCTTGACATCCGAATCGAAAGAAAAGGTAAGAATCTCGAGACCTCTGTCTTTAGAAAGCCGAGTTTTACTGGGTTGGGAACTAGTTTCTTTAGTTTTATTCCCTCGGTGATTAAAACGTCCATCATTAAGCCTGCCATCTTCCATGCCTTCATGCTCAGCTCTAGCTTCAAGAGCTTTGATTGCGAACTTAATTTTCTAAAAAAGTTTTTCTCCAGTAATGGCTTCCCTCTTCACATTGTAAATACGGTCATAAAGAGTTTCCTTGACAAACGGTATGCCAACCCTCCTCAAAAGTTAAGTGTTCCAAAACTCGTGAAATATTTTGTCCTCCCCTATTTCGGTAAACAGTCATTGAACATGCAAAAGGAATTGACTTCAATTTTAGCAAAGTTTTACCCCTTTCTGGACCCAAAGATAGTGCTAAAAACAGCTTCACTATTGGTTCATTTTTTCGGTTTAAAGATTTGATTCCGAAAGATTGCCTCTCTGGGGTAGTGTACAAATACAGTTGCGCTTCTTGCCAAGCGTCGTACGTTGGGTCTACTTAGCGTAGTTTGATCTCCAGAGTTAGGCAACACCAGGGAATTTCAGAAAGAACTAAAAAATGTTAACAAATCCGGACTCTTCGGCAATCAGAGACCACTCTTTTGAGTGTGATACACCCATAACCTTAGACCAATTCACGGTAGTAAATAGAAGCTCATCTAACATTGACCTCAGAATTTGGAATCACTTCATATACATGAAATTAAACCAGTTGTAAACAATACTAGCTTGGCCTTTACCTTAAACATTTTACAGTAGTTGAAACAGGAAGAACCTTTTAAAAAAGTGCAGCTGCTTCTGTGTGGTGTTTCTATTGGAACTGTAATTCGTGTGTTTTATGTACTGTTGTATATTTATGTATGCCTTCGGCAATTATGCCTTCTTGAACTTGATCCTATCTACTATTTACTTATTGCTGATGATATTTCTGTTAAGATATATATATATATATATATATATATATATATATATATATATATATATATATATATATATATATATATATATATAAGTCCAGTCCGGTCCACACCCGCAGTCTACACAAGTCCAGTCGGGTCCACACCTGCAGTCTATACCAGAGACCCGGGCGAGGCCTTTCGCACTCGCAAGATTATTAACCCTCGCCCCACCGTGGGGGCATCAATGCCCCCTAAGGTGTTTTTCGGGATAGCAGAAAAACGACGAGAGGCAACACCACGGTTGAGGGCTCTACCTCTCGCCCCGTCATTTTCCTACCATTCCTGAAATTGTTTTCTCCAGGTCACCCAAGGTCAGGTCACCAGGCGAAGTCAACCAAGGTCACCTCACTTCAACTTTTGAGCTCTATAAGAGCTACATTTCTTGGTCGATTGATTTGAAACTTTCTACACTTCATGAACCCTCCAGGGTCTACATCATGTCTTTTTCTATTTTTCGATTTCGTGACCTGAGGGCAGATCACGGGGTGACCTATCCCATTGAAAAGCATGGGGAAAAGCTGTCTTATGATCTTAAAGTCACAAAAAACTATTGCAAATGCTCAGCTTGCTCAGAAAAGCGTTCTTGGGGACCCTTTCAGGGATTCCTGGGGCCATATTTGCCCTTTCACCTCTCCAAGGTCATCCAAGGTCACCAAGGGTCAAAAACTGTATTTTGACAATAACTTTTGACCTAATTAAGCTAGAGCGCTGAATCAAACAGAATCGTGTTTGTCTGGTCACTGGCTTTCGTTTGATATATGTCAAGGTCACTTTCTGACCTTTCCTGACCTCAGGTTATTTTAGGTCACGAGGTGACCTCTGGAGCAGGCTATTTTTTAATATGTTAACTGGGGGGCATTTCCTTCCAGTCGGCCGAAATGCCCCCCAGTGCCCGGAAATTGCCCCCCCCCCAGTGAAATAGACAGGACATGACTTAAAAGTGGCCGAATGCAGACTCACCTAACGAAAATAAGTCATACTACTACTCTATAATTATAACATTGTTCTATTTCTGGTCCTGAATCGGTAATCTCAAAAATTGTGTTCGCCTGCGGCTGTATACTTCATCCTGCAAAGACGAAACAAAGCGCGTAGTTTCAAGAAATCCCGGCAAAGCAGCCTCAGCATCAACTAATAACAACACTAGAGATGAGCGCTGGCCTACAACCAATTAAACATCCTGTTCTATCCGACCGGAAGCCCACATCCTAGCCAGTACCGTGACATTGCATGATACTCTCATTTCACACGCAGTCAGTTGTCAGCGCTAAGAGCTCGTTCGTGGACTAGACGGGACACGGTGTAGTCAAAGTGCGTAAGACTGGTTGCTGGTGTGGTGGTATGAAGTCATTTATTATTGTGGTGCCTAAATAAGGGTCGCCACCGACAAAAAAGTGAGTGCGCCAGCCAAACTTCAAGCTGATGCTGACAGAAAACTTTCCACGTTAGTACCAAAACTTTTCGAATTTGGGCTCCTTGTTGCCTTCCGCAGCGGCTGGCTATACAAATTTCTGGTTTACTACCATTTTCACTGAGATCAGGAAATTGTTAGTAAAAAATGGGAGGGAGGGGGGGTTGATTGATCATGCTAACAAATCTTCTGGTTAGGTGGATATAATCATTCGATGGCCACGCGGGGTTGGAAGGGCACCCCTAGCTTCCTATTAGATGGGTAGTGTGCTAAAGATATTGCGTCAAGTCGATATCAAACTGTCAGCAATTGTTTTAACACGCGCATTGACAGAGGTCTGAGCCACCTTCACTTCGACGGGGGCGTGTAATCACCCCCCCCTAAGATTTCGAGAACCACGCTAGATAGGGAAAAACGATAAACGGCGTTGGGTATGCTCATATACTTCTCTATCGAAAATATTTGAGTCATTTTTGTCAAGTCACATTTAAGGTCACCAGACATCAAAACATGTCATCATAGGCATAACATGGAAACGAAGGCTTTTGGTCATTACAAATGAACATGTAATTATGGAGCAAAACAATTTGAACTATATGAATTCTCGCAGCACTGGAATCTAATGATATATAATATGGTCTAGCTATGTCAAAACAAGGATTTGACCTGACCTGAGGTTAAGTCAAGGTCGAATTAGGTAAAATGCATATCACTAGAACCACAATGACAAGGCAAATCTAATGCAATTAAAATAAACGCTCTATCTTTAACGATTGCTAAGTTATTCACTTAACAAAAGTTTAAGAATATCAAACGCGAAGAACAAACACCCAAAACTATACAGGCAGGTTGAAATTGTCAATATAATATTTACCAGGGGCGGAGCATGGCTGGGTTTTGGGGAGGTTCATCACAAACCAAGTATATCGTATGCGATGGGTTCTTTGTAAAGGAAGCCGTCTCTGATCCGATACCAGTTATATGGTTTTATTATATCATTTTTATGTGAGATGATAGTGCATTCACAATTGTCACTATTTGTATTCATCAGGGGCGGTTACAGCAGTTCAAAATGGGGTAATGCTATCAAGAAGGACTAAACGTTAGTAAGTGAGAAGACTGCTTACAGCCGTGCCAGGGCGAATACAATTGGGTATATGAAAATTCAAAATAGTTATAACCAAATCTAGATTACCAGAGGCGTGTCCAGTCACACACATTTTCAAAATGCATATTCCCAGCCAGTATCACCGCCGCGACTCAATATCGTTGTATATTAAAATGTGTTTCAATCACCCCACCCGCCCCCACGACGAGGTCCTGATCCGCCTATGTCACCCCTTTCCAGAGCTGCCATGGGAGGTAAAATTATCAGAAATAAATTCAACTAGTCGAGGACTAATATACTCATGCAACCACTCGCATATTGTTGGGATGTATTTTACCCCACTGTTTTACCTTACCATCCGCCCCTGATGAGTTTTCACTTTTTTCATTTATTTATGTGTCAAAGATGCCAAGCAGTATATCACGGCTTCTAATCCGCGTAACAAAAACTTTTAGGTTGTATATATTTCCCCTCATAGTCCTGGTCCTGGAACTGCCATTGAATTTCGAATTTTTGCGTAACTCAGTATATGACAATTTTGGGTCAATTATTTGTAAATCTGAACTAGTTTTGTGAAAATCGTACAACAGAGACAAGGGTTATGGAAAATCTAAAAAATACACAAAAATTGTATATTTTGCACGACTTTCTCCTTAAAAATCAAAATTTAAATTTTCTTTTTCAAAATAAGTTTAGCGTCAGGAAATCTATAGCACTTTGAATTTTCAAAATCGGCCGGTTAGATTACGAGATCTTAGGGGGGCCGATATTGCCCCCCTGCCGGAAATAGGGGTAGCCGGGAGCCGACGAAATAGGTTAAAACTATTTTCCCATGCATTTCTAATGGAGAGGTCATGGCTCGTACCTAACCTTAGGTCATCGATATCAAAAATACCGGAACGCATTTTAGAAAACTTAAATTTAACATTTAACACGCGTCCCGCTGGGGGCGAAATTCGCCCCCTCCTGGTTTTTCCCAGATAGCTCAAAAATGAAGAGACGCAGAACAACGAAACTTACGTTACCTTATTCCTGATCAATTTTACATATATGAACAAATTTTTTAGTTAAGGTCATTTCAGGTCAAGGAGCTATTTAGGGTCAAGTGACTCGACCTCAAAACCTATAATTACGAGTTTGAAGCAGCGCCCAGGGAACATTAGCAAACCAATCAGTTTGAAACTTCCACAATATGATAAAGTTTTTAGAGTCTACAAATCTGCTATCTCGGAATTTTGATATTGGTGACCTAAGGTGGGGTCAATTTTTTTGGTCACCCATTATAAGTCTATGGTGAAAAATAAAATGGGCTCGTTTTCAGTAAATACTGGATAGATAATGCTGAAAATACTCAAACCGTCTATTCTTACCACGATCTTGACCATGAAGTTGAGTTTTTGAGCATCTGAGCTCTCAAAGGTCATATCAGGTCACGGGAGCAGAGAGTGATTGTTTTTCCAATAACTTCTCACTGAATTGAGATAAAGCTCCCATTTTGCTTGCATTGTGTTTATATTGTGACGTGACGGGGAGTCGATTGATATGCAACATGATTATTCCAGGTCACTCTGTGACCCTGACCTAGGTCAATGTCAGGTCATTTGGACTATTTGACCTAGCAAGGTTATATTATACACCATTCGATTTGCCGCGATGAGAGGAATCCAATGATGCATAAAAATTTTCTTTAGCTCCCCTGAGGGCAGATCTAGAGAGGGAAACGTACACTGCTCTGTTGTAAGCCCATGGAGCATTCTTTGACCTATGCTGACCTCAATATTGACCTGACATAAAAATTATTCTTATAAATTCTCTTTGTCTTGTCAAAAGCTTTTAAACGCCGCATGTAATTTTACTTTAGCTTTCGTGGGAAACGAGATACGGAGGGGGGCGAAAAACGCCCCCCAGTGGGGCGCGTCATGCAAGGGACCCCAGCGGGGCGCGTGTTAAGAAACCTCCGGCCCAATAAAATTCTGACTCAAGGTCTCTCCGACCATACAAGGTGGTCCGTTTTCAAACTATGATTGTCAAGATCCACATCCAAGCAATTAAAAGATATGACTGACGTGACTAAGGATGGGACATCAGACTCTGTTCGATTCGAAACTAGTCAAATAATTTAGCAAATCCAATCCGTTAACGGTTCAAATGTCCATTTGTACCTATATATAATCGGCAATCTGGAGACACCGTGCTAATAGAGACCGCACACCCCACGCTCCGTCCTCCATTGTGGCCGCCTCACATTTCTGGACGGATGAATTCCAGACGCCTGGGCAGAGGCACCAGCTGTGCAATGGCACGTGCCACACTGCCCCAGTTGCACCCCTGCTCTCCTTCAGCCCCCGCTGCGGCGCTGTCGAGCACCAGAGGCTGAATAGGGGACAGCTGGGCACGGCAGGCGGCGGGGGCATCGCTACCGGGGGAGAGGCTGTCCCCGGCGCTGCTACAATACCGGCCCGTCTCCACCATCACCGCCCGGCCGGCCCGGCGGCGACAGAGAATGGCGCGTCTGCGGCCAGGTGCAGCGCAGACGCGCCAGGTGAGCGCGCCGGTATTGTCGCGCTCTCAAACGCGCCAAATCGGATTTGTTAGCCGCGGCGCGTGCGCGCAGCCAGGGGGAGGGGGCGGGATGCCCTACCGCTGCCGCGCCGGCCATAGGCGGCCTGGTCTGAGTCGCATGGGCAGGAAAGCTGGTTTGTTTTAGGTAAGGGTTATCAAAACTTCTGATTTTACAAAGGCACCTATAGTTTTCAGCAGTGACAAGCAACGGTTTTTTAGACCAGAAATCTCTCCGTAATTGATATTTATTGATCGAATTGTTTACATCCGTGACCAGAGCGGGGATCCAGCATTAGATGTACTGGGACCATTTGTGACGAGGAAAGTAGTGGAGGTTGAAGTTGTTGTTGGTTCTGCAGAGATCATTATGGCACCTGTGGTTGATATTTCCCACTTAAGTGCTAATGCTCAGTTCAACTGTTTCGTGTGAGCTTAGAGATGACGCTCATGGCGCCTTGATTGTCTTGGAAAAACAATAGTCGGAATGGAACTTTTTGGAAAAAAGCTAGTCCCGGTCCCAGTCCTGGCCAAGGTTCTCTTTCGGTCCCAGTCTGGTACCGGCAGGGAAGAAAGCAGTCCCGACCTGGTCCCGGGAACCTTTCATCTCCTTTTATTGGGACTACATCCACCCTTTTCTTGTGCATTATAGACCCCCAAACAATGTAATTTCAGTTGAGAAAGAAATTACCCAGAAAATATAATTGTACTTTTTGGAAATTCTTACCTTCGATAATGAAAATGTTCACAATATATAACGATGTTGTCTAAAGAAAGCTTTGCAAGTTGAACCCTAAACCAACACTTAACAGGTAGAAACCACAGGTCAGTCTAAACCTTGATATAAGCAGTATTACCGAACACCTCCTTCTGACTATTGATAATCATGAAATAGGTACATAAACCTAGTATTTATCAGGAAAGGTCAGAGCACAAACATGTTCAGGATCATTTAGATAAAATCAAAGAGGTAAACAGAGACAACATTGACGCTTATCCCTTCTGCACTTGGCATGTGTCTAAATACTTAGTTGATTTGTTACTTTTCACAATACGCTGTTGATTTGTTACTTTCACACAGCTTTTTATTGAGAATAATGACAAGGGCTAGGCGAGATAAGGCGCTACTGGGCTTCCCACTTTGAATGAATGTGCTTTACTTAACACGCGCATTGACGGGGGTCTGAGCCACATTCGCTTTGACGGGGGTGGCGGGTACCCCCAAGATCTCGAGAACCACACTAGGTGGCGGAAAACGGTGAACTGTGTTGGGTAGCCCATCCACATCTCCATAAAAATTTCTAACCATTTTTTGTCAGGTCATATTTAAGGTCACTAGAGGTCAAAACATGCCGTCATAGGGACAGCATGTAAATGAAGGTTTTCGGTGATTACATCTGAACAAGTAAAGATAGAGCAAAGCAACTTGAACTATATGAATGCTCGCAGCAAGCCGAATTGAATTATATTTAATATGACCTTTCTAGGTCAAATCAGGGACTTGACCTGACCTGAGGTCAGACCAAGGTCAAATTAGATAAAATGCATATCATTAGAACTGCAGAGACACGGCATATCTAATGCAGCTAAAATAAACGCTCTATCACCATCCGTTACTAAGTTATTCAGTTAAAACCATTTTCACATGCATTTCCAATGGAGAGGTCATGGCTCGTACCTAACCTTAGGTCATCGATATCAAAAATACCGGAACAGGTTTTAGAGAACTCGGCGGGCCCATTATGTGATATGAGTTTCAATCGGATAAGTTCACCCTGTTCCGACTTATGCTATCTTAAACTTTTTTTGAGGTCAGGTCACTTGACCTGTAGTGGTGACCTGACCTGAGATGACCTGACCTTAAATTATTAACCAAAGTTGTAAAATGATGAGAAAAAATGTATACCAAGTACGGCAGCGCTACGTGCCGCCGTTTATATGCTATCTCCGAAAAACCCAAGCCCGAAAAACCCGCCCCCCGTCAATGTGCGTATTAAGAAAAAATGTTCCGTCGGGTTTTAAATTAGGATTGAAGGAATCAGCACAATGTTAAACACAAAGAACAGACTTAAACGTCACATAGGAACCAATATTTCACATGACAGATGAAGTGTTAAGCCTCACTTTATACTAAAAAATATTTGAGCAATCCTGTATCAATTTTCAGCGTAAGCCCCGGCTTCACTACATACCCCTTCCCAAAATCATATAAAAACAATTGTCTTTTAAGTGAAATAGGTAAGCAGAGGGAAAGCGATGCGCATAGATATATGAAAAGCACAGGTCTATCATCTAAAAATCTATCTATACTAAAAAATATTTCAGCAATCCTGTATCAATTTTCAGCGTAAGCCCCGGCTTCACTACATACCCCTTCCCAAAATCATATAAAAACAATTGTCTTTTAAGTGAAATAGGTAAGCAGAGGGAAAGCGATGCGCATAGATCTATGAAAAGCACAGGTCTATCATCAAGTAAAACCAACAGTTGCACATTTTTTTCTCTGATTCGTTAAAGGGAATATAGCACCATGGTCGAATCCTGGGATTTAGTGTAATTAGAGGAACTTTTAGCCGAAAATCATGGAAGCGTCCATCATTTCTCTCAAAAGTTTACAATAAGCTCAATATTTCGATTTTTAAAATGCCCCTCTAGGGAAATAAATAAATACCTGCCTGTGGATGATGTCATGACCTGGCAACTACTACCATATTCAATACGCTTCGAGGATTACGATTGGCTAATACTCACCGTGACGTCAATATATGTCGTCAAACCAACAACTGACAACTGTGGCCTGCTGCTTAGGGTATGTACATACATGTAGGGAACTTTTCGGGTAGTTTTTAGCTTTTCTCTACAGAAATTTTGAGTTTCAAGACAAATGATCTACTGAGTACCGGGTTTTCCGGCATGCTTTAAAACTTGGCTATCTCAGTTAAAATCACGTTATAAAGATGCCACATTTCCTTTAAAGTGTGGCTTTTTTCCTATTGAACAAATCAACGGTCAGAAATTGCTGCGATTGCTGCGATAATAGCATTTCCTTCTGCTGAAAGACAAAATTTGAATCAGAGTTTTAGATGGTATATTCAAGACAAAAGAAAAACATGATCTGTGCCACGTAGTACAAAGAACAGTAACTAGATGTTATGAGTAGCCAAGTGATTTAAAAAAGGAACCCTCTAAATACCCTCCATGTGCTTAAGCCTTAGCTTCTACTTGGTTTTAACACTTATTTTCTTAGGTGTAGTGGCGTGTGGTGGTGGTGACTGGTGAGTGGTAATAACTGTCGAGGTGTAGTCTCTGAGAGATTTTAAATTTCCTACCGATGTTTTGGTCAGTTTTACAACTTGAAGTGCTTCAACCAATTCCAGAGAAATGAATGTGCTTCATGTGTATGCACAGTGTTTGTATCTGGTGATGTCCTCACAGTGTGACGGATAGGTCTTTGAAAATAAACATATAAACTTTAACTTATTCGTTGTGACACACTTTCTATATTGATACCCAAAATAATAAATTTTCAATCGAGGATAATTTTGATTTTGACCGTGGTAGGTGCCCACCATTTGTTTTGGTGATATCACTGAAATTATTGTTTAACAGGCAATTGAAGTAATATAAATAGAAAGTATAAACGCAATTTCCAAAGAATGAAAGTTATAAAGGGCTTTCTGTGGTAAAATTGTCCTTGAAGTTTTCATGCTTTATTTCAGACTAAATACACTAAAATGCACAGTTCTAGATAAAATAATGGGAAATATCACAACCAAAGGAGCTGGCAAATTGTGGGTTTTCGAGACTTTACGCATTCTGTACACTGGCTATGTTTGATCAGTGACTGGTCCCGGCACAGTCTTTGAGACTTTACGTATTCTGTACACTGGCTATGTTTGATCAGTGACTGGTCCCGGCACAGTCTTTGAGACTTTACGTATTCTGTACATTGGCTATGTTTGATCAGTGACTGGTCCCGGCACAGTCTTTGAGACTTTAGGTATTCTGTACACTGGCTATGTTTGATCAGTGACTGGTCCCGGCATAGTCTTTGAGACTTTACGTATTCTGTACACTGGCTATGTTTGATCAGTGACTGGTCCCGGCACAGTCTTTGAGACTTTACGTATTCTGTACACTGGTTATGTTTGATCAGTGACTGGTCCCGGCACAGTCTTTGAGACTTTACGTATTCTGTACACTGGCTATGTTTGATCAGTGACTGGTCCCGGCACAGTCTTTGAGACTTTACGTATTCTGCACACTGGCTATGTTTGATCAGTAACTGGTCCCGGCACAGTCTTTGAGACTTTACGTATTCTGTACACTGGCTATGTTTGATCAGTGACTGGTCCCGGCACAGTCTTTGAGACTACGTATTCTGTACACTGGCTATGTTTGATCAGTGACTGGTCCCGGCACAGTCTTTGAGACTACGTATTCTGTACACTGGCTATGTTTGATCAGTGACTGGTCCCGGCACAGTGCCAGCCTCTAAGTCTAGTCCCGGTTTGAGCCCCGCCGGAACCAGGCTGGATCCCGACACCGGGACCTCGGGTCTAAAATGTCTCACCTCTCATCAAGAGCTATCCAAAATAGTTTTCTTTCCACACACTTAACGATGAATGTTTTTCACCAACTGCACAAAGGAAGAAATGAAAGGAGAGGAAAAGTAAGATTTGAACGATATCTAGACCTAAAACCAACATTTTAATGTCTAATTCATGAAGCTATAATGGTTAGCTTAGATAATTGTATGTCTTGGGTAGTAACAGTTCCGTACATACAAAGGGCAAAAATGATATCGTAGTCTTGCATAAGTGTTTTTGATTTAAACCCGTAAGCAGCCGTTCACATATGACGTTAGTCAAATTTGAGGGTATTTGGAGGCCCTCCCCTCAGTCAGAAATAGTAAAAAAATGGCTGAACCCCTCTTCCTTGTTCAGCAACCGTCAGAAATTGCTATTCCACCCTTCCGATAGCAACGGCGGTCAACATGAGCAATCGCGCAGAGACGCCGCCGAACTGCAATACTCGAGCGGTACGAGCACCTGGTAGCAGTGGACACTGGGTGTGACTACGACGCATCAGTTCTACAGAACATTAAAATATGTACCCACGCTTCAACTACCCTGGGCCTGTTCTTGCTCCATAAAACAATTCCACGACAGAAGATTATGTGTCCCCCTCCATCTTCAGAAATCGTCAGAAAAAGTCAGACCCCTCCCCTTTGTCAGAAAAGTAAGAAAATTCCAGACCTCTCTCCATTGGTCGCTGGCGTTATATGTGAGGAGCCCCTAATACGCCTTTATTTTTGAGAACCGAGGAGACATTTCTGTTCCAGAGTGTCCAGTGAAGGCTGGCTTAAACTTTATCGGGAGAGCTCCTGGTTCTTCTCTTTCATAAAGGTAACGAAGTCGCATGGTTAATCTAGTTGTGACAAAAGGAATTCCTCACTTCCAAAAATTACATAGAACACGAGCTAAAAATCGACAGAAAAAAACAGTTTTAATTGATTTGATTTACCGTTTGAAATTCAGGAATTAACCTATTATGCGGTGTAATCACCATTAACCACAATATACATTTAAATAGTTTTCACATTTGCTATATATGAATGAAATAATTGTTGGAATTAATCATCCGTGACTACACCCACATAGCTCCTCAGAAATGTAGGTGACTTTCTGAAAGACCCCATACATTTTGGCAGCAAGTATTTCTTATTTCAAGCCCTGGAGCTCTCCAAAAAAATCAGAGGGCGTTGCAAAGTAATAGGGAAACGAACACCCTTGGTACGTAGGGTAACGGTCTTGCTTGAACTTGTAAATGATGCAGCTCTCGGATGGTTGCAATCGAAATTTCTTACGGGAGTCAATCGCAGAGTTATAAGCTCGCCAAAATCGTTAGTGCGATGGAGCCTGGTCGTATGTAAAATTATCCAAGTCAGAGGTAGTTCTCGCAGACGTTTCGTGTCCGCTTGCAACTTAATAATCGAACTGTAAACTTTATTGCAGCTTAGCAGAATGTGACAAAATCAACGAAAAATTTCGCTCCTCAGAAGAAATTCTTAGGCAGACAAAACAGCACCGCAAAACAGCATTTCTAACTTAGTCCGCTTTCAAGGCATTTGCAGCTTCCTCCGCATAATTATGGAATTTTCCAATAGGTCCCCAGAGGTATCGACGGAGAGGCGAAATTTATGGTCGGAGGGGGATGACACCATGTTCTTTTCATCCCATTAATTTCCAAATAAAGCTATAGTGCCATGAGTAGGATTTATCATTTAAGGGATTCAGTGCCCCAGGGTCCCATACCCCAGCCTAGTTCCACCGCCTACGGTCCCCAACGTAGCCCATCTATTTTCTGATTGTCTCCACTCGATCCGGGCCCTTCCAGAGGCAGTTTTACCTTCGCCCTGCCGGGAAGGGCCGATTTGAACACCTCCCAGCTGCTTGAAGGCTGAGAGACAGAAAGACGTGGTTAGTTGAAACATTTTCCTGTGACCTGACCTCCCCGATAGTATATAGTTTTTGACCCCAGCTCGATTGGTGACCTTGATAGGTCACATATATGACCTAAATATACCAAAATCACGTGCAGCACAATCACGGCGTGGTTTTGTGCCGATATTTTGCCTTAACGCCACATAACCGTATATTTTGAGACGTTCTTAATAGCGTGCAGCAGCAATGTAATTCCTCAAATCACAAAAGGTGCAAAAATGACCCTTGCAACCCAATATAGCCTGCCGAGTTGTGGCCTCTCCGAATGCACGATCAACTCGTGTCATTACAACGGTTCGTAATGCGCATAAGTGTTTCTGCATATGCTGCTGCATGTAAAATTGGGTTATTCAGAACTTACTGACCTCAACTAACCCTGGAATGTCAGGTCAATAGCTCATCTGAGGGTCATCTACGTGCGCGGGAACTGATGGAAGCAGCATACTCAAACTGGTAAGATTACACTGGTGAAACTAGGTTAAAGTCAGTGACTTTATAAGCTCAGTGTTTTTGTTACTTTGTGAGACCTTTTTCATAAAATTACCAAATTTACAAGAGCCTCGGGGGCTATCACTGATTTTTTAAGTTCTAGATTTTGCGAAATTGGACCACCTTGGATCACGGCCTTATTCGGCCTTGAAATGTTCAGATATCAGTAAATCACCAAGAAGTGCTAGACACTTGTTTGAAAGCATCAGGCCCAAAGTCACGCCATTTTCTCATCATACGATCAGACATATTGACATGAATTCCACAGGATTACTTGAGGTCACTCAAGGTCACCTGAGTTCACTAACCGATGCCATGTGCTCAGGAGGACAGGTGCCATTAACACAAGTGCATTGAAGCCTGAAGCCTAAGGTCCCAGTCCGTGCCAAACTGCTGTTCTTAGACCAAGAGCAGTGAGGATGCCGGCCAAGACCTCATACAAGCCTCTGGGAATGACCTCATATCTCTGTGACCTGGCATGACCCAAAATTGAAATCTACTCAAGGTATTGATAGAGTTCGGATCGCTGAGGTGAGGGGCATGGTTATAATTTGACATGGTATACACTGGTCTGTCTCCTCGAATCCTGGATGAAAAATACACTTCTATATGCTCAGGCACAAACTCGGACTATGTAATCGGCACAGCTCTTCATCAAAATCACGTAGGTCAAATAACAAATTATTAGTCCTAGTGTAGCCATTAATCCAGATCTGGCTAAACTATGACTGACAATTTGTGATTTGACCTACCTACTTCTGACAAAGGTCTGTACCCGAATATGTTAAGTGTTTTTTTACTTGCACATACACATGCATATATTCAACCTATGGCACATCGGTCCACATGTTATATGAAGAGAATTCGTAGGAAACATGGATGAAATTAAGAGGTGGACAGGGGACAGTTAAGGTAAAGACCCTGTCTTCGTTCCCTGTCGCCAATTAACAGATAGGACATATTTGCGAAGGACCGAGTAGATTATAGTACACATACTCACCACCATTATTTCAACTGAAAGCACACCCAAAACACACAGACTCACACAACACTCACAGCACCAGGACTCTTATACGAGTCACGCAACCCGGATTGTTATTGCAATTAAGTATCAATGTCCTCAGCATACTCCCGACAGACTGTGAGGCACGTAACTCCACGGACATGGTTTACCAAGCTTCTCTTGCATTGAATTCCACAAAAAGTCATTGTGCACGCTAGCACACTGTGCGGACCCAATTTGAAGGCTAGAAAGGGGACAAGTACATTTTCTAGCTTTCTAGCAGTTAAGGGGACAGAGATCGTTAGTATATAAAATATTATGCCATAGCTTGATTCTTATTGTGATTCAGTATTGGCTGATAAATATAGTCTTGACAACAGTCTTAAATATTAATTTTGATCTAGGGATGTCCTCAATCATAGCTATTCTCTGGGCTATGATATGATTCCAAGTTTTAGTGCAGGTAGTGGAGAAAACAAATGATCAATAAACAGTAGTAGCTAGTGGTTCATTGAAGTGCATTACTTCCCTAGTTTCTTATTGATTGATGTAAATGGAAGTACCTTGCATAGCATGCGGGAAGTTGATTGTTAAGGAAGTTATGCAGTATTAATAATTTCTGCTGTTTGATAATATCATGAAATTTCAGAAGTCTGTACTCAGCAAAAAGAGGAGATGATGGTGCCCTGTGATGAGCTCTAGCAATTATTCTTTTTGAAGGTTCGCAAGTTTAATGAGGTTACTATTGTAGTTTGAAGCCCATATAAACCCACAGTACCCAAGGTAGGGGTAAATAAGGGAGTTATATAACATCAGCATTGTTTTTTCGTCGAGGATATATTTTACTCGGGCAATAACTCCTATGTTCCTGCGGACTGTGTTGGTTACTCCAGAGATGTTTTTTAAACTTTAGGTTTTCTTCTAAAATCACTCCAAGATATTTAACGGCATTGGATCTTTGAACAGGCTGCAAGTTTAGCTGCAGAGGTGCAGAAAGTATGCTGGCTGTCACAAACTCAATGCGACGTATGCCTCCTCTGTCACACAGAGCTGGAAATAATAATTGTATACTTGAATACTATTTCCAATATGCTGAATGTCCTCTACCTGTCCCTTACTTTTTGCAGCAGACAAGGTTCTAGCACCAAACCATTACAGCATGAAATTAGTAAACTGAGTTTTCATATATAGATCATGTTTTTTGTTTTTGGAAGGAAAATTTCCAATTATGGGTCATTTTTTCCAGTATTGGGGTCATAACTATTATTGGCAACTCTGACTGCAGTTTCCCCCAATGACATGCATTTCCTTTTGAAGAAGTTTCCATTTTTGGAAGGAGTGTTTCCAATTATGGTACTTTTCCACATGATTACATCTAGCAATTATCATGAAAATAGTCATTATTGGGAACATACCTATTAATGGGAGTGTACATGTACACACAATTGGGAACCCTAACCACAGCTTCCCCCCACTAAACTTCTATCTCACATATCAACAAAAGGAAAAAATGTCAATGTGAACATAGTATTTGAATCTACCTAAAATGTGTTGGTAAAGTGGACCTTAGGTAGCATTTTTATAAACACATCAAATGCTTAAAATTTGCATCCCACTCACGATCATCACCTGTCTGGTCATTCCTTTTTGCACTAAAAACTCTGAGGCAACTAGCCTGCATAGATGTAAAATTATGTCTATTGCCCTCATAGGTACAGAGGTATTGGAATTCACATACCAAAGAAAGATCCAGTGTAGTCAAAATCCTACTTTAACTCCATGCAGTTCAGGTCCTGTACATTGCTTACCACCACTGGTAGTAAGCAACACACCCCCAACCAGCGTTTTTCGAAGTCTATTTCTTTCTGAGATTTGCTGTGATTTTCTGAGATAAGAAGGGGTCTACTCGGCCCCCTCCATTGCACGTTAGTTCCAAGCCCCCTCCAGTGTGGGTGTTAACACTTTGTGGAGGACTGCATTAGCACACATTTGCTATCTGTGCAATATTGATATGATAATTTGATCATGAAAACTCACCTGAATCACTGTTGTTGCCAGCCTGTTGCTGGCGCTAACACTCCCAACTTCCTCCAGCTCCAAATCTATCTAACCAATCTAGGGCACAAATAAACTAAGGCACAAGCAGGCTAAGGAATGAAAAAGCAAGCTTGATATGGGAAAGTGCATCAGTCTTACAATGGCCTACATTCATCTTAAATTAGCCATGGGCAGCAATATTTATTCTAGCTAGTTTTAGCCTGCACTTATCTTAAATATACCTAATGAATATGCCCTCAAAATAAGTGGCTTCCCGCCTGTTTATATTTTTGGCAGGCTCTACATCACATAAACATTTCTAACTTGTCTTGTCGCTGTTGCGCAGTTTAAGTAGAATTGCTACCCAGCTATGTTTATTTTCTCACTCACTTAGTACTTTTATTAGTAGCTTTTAGGCGTACTTAATACTAAATTCGAAGAAATAGGGGCCAATAAATCAAAGACACTCAAACCGTAAATATGATTTAACCTGAAAAAATGGACAGAGAAGTACTTGGTAAAGTATCTGCGTTATCGTTAATGTCTTAAATATGCCCACAATTGTGTTCTCGAAAAAATTGACTGTCACATTTCCGGTATCTAGGCGACAACTTTCTGCAAACTACTAACAATCAGCCCTATTGGGCTACATGTTAAAATCTGGCAACTGTGACAGCGGTTTGCGGGTTTTCTGCAGCGGGGGTCCCTCGTTTTAGTAGAAACTGAACACAGTACCAATATTGTATTACTAATGGTACGCTGTGCAATTGAAGAACAGAGCTGCTAAGTTAAAATATTCCCTACACGCTTCATTCTCTATTTCGAAAATATGGGGTTTCATCTTGAGCCATACAGTCAGGATCGCTATTTTGTCACAATTATGCACCTCAATTTTCGTAAATGTGTCACAAACTCCGGTAGCCGAGTTGGCAAGTTTCTGCACCTCTGTTTAGCTGGATATCTATGTCAGGCTTTTTATTGGTGATTAAAATCTGGTAGAATGTTTTACTAACATTTAGAGTGAGTCTGCTCGTACATCTTGTCGCAAACAGTCAACAATTTTCAGATCCCACCAAATGCGCAAATGTTTTCAACGAAACCTTCGCTTCCAAATTTTCAGATCCCAAAGTTGACACGCTGCCAAACGCTCCGGACTTTCACTGTTCCATTCTTCAAGAGTTTACAGTTCCCCCAGGCAAAGTTCAGGCCCTGCTATCTAGCATTGGAAAGCACAAAGCGTGCGGGCCCGACAATCTGAGCGCCAGAATTTTGCATGAGTGTGCTGCCGAATTGGCAGTGCCTCTCGAAATCATTTGCAAATTGTCAGTCGCTCAAGGTGTTTTCCCACATATTTGGAAGGATGCAAATGTCATTCCCATTCACAAAAAAGGAGACAAAAAGAACCCAGGCAACTACCGCGGTATTTCGCTTCTTCCTCTTTGTTCGAAAATTTTAGAAAAGCTAGTCTGTGACTCTCTTTTGGCCCATTGTCTACCATCTATTCCCAGCAGTCAACATGGATTTCTCCCAAATCGTTCATGCGTCTCAAATCTTGCCAACTTTCTAAAACACAGCTGGGATTCGATCCAGGAGGGCGTGCAGACTGACTCTGTCTACACTGATTATTCTTCGGCTTTTTCGAGTGTAAACCACACGTTTCTTCTTCACAAACTAAAATCTTTCAAAATTACTGGCCGCGCGCACTCCTGGATTGAATCCTACCTGACTGGTCATCGCCAACGAGTTATACTAAAGGGCCAATCTTCCGAATGGTGCGCTGTAAGGTCCGGGTTAGCCTGAGGGCAGCGTGTGTGGCCCGCTCTTGTTTATCTGCTACACAGCAGACATCCCCCTCATCATTCGAACCAACTGTATAAGCTTCGCCGATGATCTTAAGTTGTACCACCGAATTTCGACAAAAACAGACAGTGATGCCCTTCAGGCTGACATCAACAATTTAGTAGAATGGTCTAAAATTTGGCGTTTAAAATTGAATCCAGATAAATGTAGCGTTATATCATTTTCTCTCCGAAAATCTCCGATCCTTACCACCTATGTACTGGATGGTACGCCGCTGAAGCGCCGTACAGAGACTAGGGATCTCGGTGTTATACTCGACAGTAAGCTGACTTTCGCTCCACACATAGACCACACCGTGGCCAAGGCCAATAGAATGCTTGGCCTCCTCATACGAAGTTTTCAGACCTCGCGCCAGTGCTGCCGAGTCAGACTCAAGCACACTTCTATTCTTTGTGCTTATTATGCCCATGTAAGATCCATCCTGGAGTATGGTTGCGTTGTATGGGCAGGGTCTGCTGCATCCCACCTGAAGCGCCTAGAAAGGGTGCAGCATAAACTTCTCATCTGGTTGGCCTCATTTTCGGACCGTCCGTCAGCCAGGCTTGACTATCCATCTCTTTTGACTCACTGCAAAGTGCGTAGTATTAAGGCTCGTTTTGCTCAGCATGACCTCTTGTTTTTGTTTAATCTTCATCACGGAAAGTTGGATTGTTCCGATCTGGTTTCCGAGTTCGGTTTGTCTGTGCCGCGTCGAACGTCGCGTTCTCCCTCTTTGTGGGCAGTTCGGTTTGCGCGTGTTGGTACTGTGCAGCGCAGCCTCTTCATCCGCGTGGCCGTCACATGTAACAGTTTCTTCAACGCATTTCGTAATGTTGATTTCTTCGCAGACTCGGGCTACACATTTAAAAGTAATGCTATCAAATTCACGGCAACCTTAGGAACTTTCTCAGGATAGGCATTTGTGCAAATGTTGAGCGTTATGGATGTTCGTGGAATGCTTCCATTGCTGAATGTATTTATTATCTGACCTTACTGGTTTTAAATCACATGACTGCATCAGTAATTGGGCAATGCCTGTTGATGTTTTTTACCAATACAGAATACAGAATAGCCAATTATATATGTCAGTTGTTGCTTGGTTTATTTTGCCTTGTGCAACGTCAGGGAGACAATCGAAGAAAATGGCAGTATCATCTGCAAAGAGATAGTAAGTGGGAATCTTAGAGCATTTTTAGATATCTTTGATATAAATTGTAAATAATATAGGTCCAAGTATTGATCCCTGAGGAACCCCTATTAAGACTGTTCGAGGATTCGATTTCGTATTTCCGATTTTGGTGACTTGCACCCTATCAGAGAGGTAAGATTCAAATATTTTCAAGACATTTCCTCTTATGCCGTATACTTTCATTTTATTTATCAGGATTAAATGGTTAACAGTATCAAAGGCCTTTTTGAGGTCCACAAAAATTCCAACTGATAGTTTCTTTTGTGTTAGGGTTGAAGTAATATGTTCATGAATCATCGAAACTGGCATGTAAGTTGAATGACATTTACGAAAATCAAACTGGTGGTCATAAATAACATTATTTTCATTCAGAAAATCAGCTAGTTGGTTGCATAGGATACGTTCCAGTGCTTTAGACAGTACAGGTAGCATTGAGATTGGCCTGTAATTGGTGAATAATCTTTTGCATCCAGATTTGAAAATTGGTGTTATCTGTGCAATCTTAAAGCATGCAGGAAATGTATGTTTCTGTAAGCAGATGTGACTAATTTCATTTATGATGAAAGTGGTATTTTTTTCAGAACTCTTCCATTGATATTGTCATGGCCCGCTCCAGTATTGTTCATCTCTTTGATAATCCTGTCGACATACGCTGTGCTGATTGTTGGAAGCTGCATTAGATTTTCAACGTGTAGATCGTTAATGTAAGTTAGTGGATTGATGCTTGATGTGGGTATTACTTGCTCTAATTCGGTTGCTATAGTGGAGAAAAATTCATTAAATTTATTTGCAATATCCTGGGTATCGTTTGTTTCATTCACACCGAGTTGAAACGATACAGGAAGCGATGTCGCATTTTTACTGTTTCGATGTGTTATTTCATTAATAGTTTTCCAAAGTTTTCTCGGGTTATCTTTTCGCTCCTGTATCAGGTTTCAGTAGTATCTAGTCCGTGCTTGTTTTAGGACAGAATTGAGACGATTCCTATATATAGTATATGTAACTCTATTTGAGGGCGTTCGGTTTTTAAGTAATTCTTTTGGAGTTTATTCTTCTTATTAATACAACTGACCATCGCTGGGGTCACCCAGGGTTGAGCTGGCTCGGTTTTTCTTTTTCTGTCAGTTCTAGAGCTTATTCATTTCTGTTTGAATTGTAGAAACAATTATTTCCGCGTAGGTATCTGGGTCATTATTATCTGGGAAAGTATCTAGCTTATTTTTAACATTTTGGCCAAGTTCTTCTACCCGATTCATGTCAAAATAAGCCCTTGACGTTTCAGATGAATGATGTTTTCGAGTACTGAAGGGCACGGAGAGGAAGACCGGTAAATGGTCACTTGTATCATCGATAATTATTCCAGAATGCATTGGGGGTTGAAAAAAATAGTATATATATTGTCGATAAGAGTGGCAGTATTTGCCGTAATACGGGTGGGTAGACTTACTGTGGGGAGGAGACCACCTGTGGCCATGCATGCCAGAAGTTTATGTGGAGCCTTTTGATGGTTAATGTGCAGCAGATCGATATTAAGGTCCCCAGCAATTATACATCTTTTGTTCTGATGAGAAATCTTCGACACAGTATCGTCCAAATATTCAAGAAGTATGTTTGAGTCAAAGGATGGGGATCTGGATATTGTGCCGAGAATAATATTAGCTTTGTTTTTGGGAGTTATCTCAATGAAAACAGATTGCAGTTCAGGTGTTTTCTTAGAAAGATCTGGTCTGGGTTTGAATATTATGTTATTTATCACGTAGACTGCTGCACCCTTGCCCCTGATATGAGAGTCCAGACAGTGGTTAATAAAACTATAACCAGGAATTTCGTAACCAGAGTTAAGGTGTTCATCCTACCACGTTTCAGAGATACAGATGATGTCATATTTAGTTTTTGATCTATCTAACAAGGACCTGACATCTTCGAAGTGCTTTGGTAAAGATCTTGTATTCATATGCAAAATTGTAAGAGAGTTATGGTCACTAGATATAAGTTTTGAAGCTGCATTATAGTATTTGCAATTATTTAATATGTTGTGTGAATCATCGGGAGAAGCATCCTCATTCAGGTTTAAGCTATTAGAATCCAAATGAAGTCTTAGCTGAGAATAAGCATGATTAAACATGGATGTATCCAAACTACTCTGGGCTGTCATTCACGCCAGTATTCTCACACCTGTTTGAAATAAAAATAAGAATAAAAGAAAGGGAAAATTGAGTTTTCCTTCTACAGATGGAACTAATCTGATGAACTCTCACAATTGGAAACCCATGTCTAAGGCTGGAGTCATCAACAAAGACAACAGAATGCATTTATGGGGGGGGAATTTAAGTTAAAAAAGAAAGCAGGGACTATTGTTGTAACTCCGGTATGGGGCATCGGGGCACATTTGTACTTATCAAATTCTTTTAGGGATAGTTTCCTCTCCAGGGCTGGTAGGGACTTCGGGTTCAATCCTAGTTTCATCTCCACTCACGGAGCTGGATTCAGAACTGGCCCCGAAAAAATCTGGTTTCTCTTGCCAGGACTCCACCCGGCCCATTGGTTCTATTTCCTAAGTGTCCAGTTCGATGCCCAGATTGTATTGAACCCTGGCTTGGAGACCCCCCGCAGACCCAACAGGGCCCGTGGAGGAGTTTCCAGGACTTTCCCGCTGTTGAGTCCTAATTGATAGACTGGGGTTTGGACGTGACCTATGCCTGTTCGGCGGGGGATTGCTCTGCCTGCGAGAGGGTCTCTTCTGTTTTTGGGCCTGAGTCTAGCCCCCTTCATTTGAGTCTTTGGGTTGGGTATGTCCTGGTCTTTTGTCGTTTGGATGAGTCACCCTTTCTCCACGGCAGATTTGAATGATCATTTCCTCCGTGGTGCCCACTCCCCACCTGAACTGGCCTGTCATCCTCCCTTACTTTGAGGAAGATATCACCTCTGAATGTAAAATAGGAGTAAAATGGATGAGAGTCATTGTTTCGCATACGTTGCAGCATATCGATCACCTCCCTCCTTTCCCTCGTAAGACTTTCAAAGATTAAGAGGCCCCTCTTCAATGGTTTAGTACGCTGGGAGTAAATGCGCGTTCTAATGTCTAGGTCATGGAGTCGAAGAAGAATAGAGCCCCTGGACTGCAAGCGATGACATGCTGCCATTGCATCTCTATTTAGGCTTATACCTAGGTATTCCTGGAGCAGCCCCTGGGTGATTTTGCGGATATCCTCCCCATTTGAGAAAGACGGAACCACTTTCCCAGTAATCACCAGTGTAAATTTCCTAGTTTACTGCTCCAGTTCTTCTAGTCTTTTTGCCGTGGCCACCTCCTTCTGTACCAGTCTTTCATTTTCCGCTAGAACAGACTCGAGCTTTCTCTCAACATGAATATGCCCTGCCACAGCTTCTTCATGAAGGAAGTGGAGGGATTGGAGCTCATTGGAGAGTTGGGCCACTGTTTGTTGTAGGGTGCTAATCTTCCCTTCCAGGGCAGCCTGTTGAATACGTAGCTCATTTATGCTTTCCTTATTATTGTTTTTCGGAGGCATTCTATCTCTAAATTCCTGGGCACATGAATATAAATTATAATGCAGTGTATAGGCAAGAAAGACAATTATTGCTAAGGCTGATAAAAAGTCCTTACATCTGAAGCAATTTTAATTTCTTCAACGGCAAGAAACCTACTAGACATGGGTCCCCACTAAGTTAAAAGTTCATTGGAGGGTCGGTATCCCCAATCAGAAGCTGTGGCATAATTGTGGTTATGGTTTACCGTAACTGTGAGAGCTAACTGAAGATGGGCTGGGAATAAGCAATTCTGAAAAAAATAGAATAGGTTAGGGTTTTAGATTGAAATACGTTTAGGACTAAACCAAAGCTTAGACAACACAGAACAGATCACAGACCTCCGACAGAACAGTCATGAACCTAGGACCCAACTCGGAAACTTTCAAAGCATAGGATTGTAACATCTACATCAGAACCACTTTTCAGCACTCGGGTCATCGGCGGGGGAGCAGTGTCGACACTTTGTACGGTTCAAGAAGATGATATGCCATCCCATGCAAATATTTTGATGCTATATGGGCATACACTCTAATAATGTCAGAAGACAATACATGTTGGATAAATGCCTTAAAGTTCTTAAAATATCAAACTGGCAGCTTTAGTAATAACTACCAAAAATTCATCAAGGCCAAGTTTTATACATCCAGGATTCGGGGAGGCATACACCTTGTCAACTTGTAGTCAAAATAGGTGACATTGACTTCGGTTTGCATACCCCGGGTGGTATTACGCTAAACGGAGCTGCTTTTCTGTGATTCAGAAAAAGTCGAGGGGGTTTCACCCCTCACCGCCCGGGTGCGTCCCATCGGACCCCCCTTTAGTTTCTCGCAAATGATTTCAAGCCGATTCAAATGAGATGCCCGTCACCTTGCGAGCCTGTAGATTGATCAATTTGACAAATTATGACCGAAATTGAGACCATGTGAGGTCAGGCCAACGAGCTATGACGTAATTTCTAAACACACGTGAGGCGATTCTGTTCTTCTAAAATGAGTTTGACAAAGCCAGGATGTAACTCGGCTTCTGAAAGACCTGGATCAAGTTTCTATTATAATTCGAAAGTTCTTGAAACGACAACTCTTTATGCTGCCATCCATTTTGAGGTCAGTTCAATACCTGACAATAGATACATCTGACAATAGGCATACTTGTCAATACTGAACAACGTCACCATAAGTCATCAAAAGTCACAGTTTTTGGAATTGTTTATCTATATCTTTCGATTGAAACACCTCGCAGTTTTAAATTTGGAACAATAGTAGTGGGCATAACTCAAGAATTCAAATGGTATGCAACATGACCTTTAACGGCTGTTATTTGACATTGACCTAAGGTCATGGAAATAATGGGAAATTTACATGACTGTATCGCATATCATTTAAATCCTGGGATCACGTTAAACACGTTGGTGTCTTTTGCTTTGTTTTAGGTCTAATGGCTCCTAAATTATAATGAATTTTCTAGATGGGTCTAGATTTGACCCTGTTTGCTCCACTATGACGTCACGGGTCCACGGATATGATTAAAACACAGCTCCAGAGTAGAAGACGGCAAGGAACTTCCAGTGTCTTTTAATTTTTCCCCTATCACTTCCGATATCGTAGGGGGTCTGATCGGACCCTCAGGCGGTGGTGTGTACGAAAAGAGCCCAGACGGTGCCGGGTTCATCGACCCCCAACAGGGCGAGGGTTAACAGGCGCAGGTACGGAGGAGGATACACGTAAGGTTTTTCAGATAAAGTAAAAAAAATTGTGGGGTTCAGAGCCGCATTGTTTTGTTTTCCTGACATCTGGTCTTTTGTCCAAGTTCTGGCAAAATCTTTGGTCCGGGTCACATCAGGTCAAGTCAGCAGTCCAGGTTAAGTGACCTAGCCTAAATATATGTCTAGAGGCGCAGCAGTAAGAAAGAACATAATCTATTGATGTGAGATTCACAACAAATAATGTTACGAGTACAAATATTGTGGTTACGGTATATTTGATTCCAGTGACCAGGGGCCGGGTCAAGACCATGACCTTTCAGTTGCAAATGTATGGTAAAATTGATCTGGGTTCGACAACTTTGCAGATAATGGAGATAGGGTGTTTATTTTGACAATAAACCACACTGGAGTAAAACAACATAATTGAAACTCAAATGCATCCGCCTTGAAAATTTGTTCGTACTTCCGTTGATTAATCAGCGGGCTTAAAGTTCTAATGGGGACCACTCCATGAGAGCCGACAATGTTTGAGATCAGGCTAATTAGCAGCCTCTAATCACCCTTAGTTCCGGGAAACACCCAGAACGAATCACATTTGTCCTGAGCAAGTAATGATTGCCACTATTATGAAGTCCCAGTGCAAGGAAGCCGGGATTAGAAGCAGCCTCTTATAGCAAATTGACTGATTTACTTGAAAACCGAGGTGAATTTAGCGTGCAACGAATTAACGCACTTTATATTTTTAGGCCTGTTTTTAGTGCAGACCTGTTTTGACCCTGTTCGTTCCCTTCGTCACTATTACAAGCCCCACCTTTGCTATGGTACTCTAAGATGCACAGATACACTGCGACTTACCTAAAGCACGAAGATCAGCATTCTCCCCGGTCTGGTGGCCTGGAACGGCTGTGCAGCAATCCCGGCTGCTGGAATCGAAATCGGCACGGCACGTGCGCCGCGTTGCGCCCGCCCTCAAGGAAGAGCACTGTAGCGTGGAGCCGGCTGTCCGACCTATATAGGCTCCTCCCCTTCCCCATTTTCCCCGCCCCACTAATCTCATCTGGTCCGTCTGATTGGGGAGCATGTTATCAGACAATACCTCCGTTTGGAAGCCAGACGACACTAGGATACCTCCTCCCCTCCCAATGAGTCTGGTGTCACCTTTGTTGTTGTTTGTACCGTTTCAATCTGAAACGGTGCCGACACAAATGTCTGTCACGGACCATTCGGATGGAAAGGTCGTCGATGCCACTCATTTTTCTCTTAGGGCTTAGTTAGTTCCGGTTGCTACCTCGAGGAAGCAAATGCGGAGAAGGCCTTGGACTTAAGCAAAGTGACCTAATTTTTTATCTACATTGTTTTAATACAGTTGTAGTTTTTTTTACATTGGCCAGGAGGTCTACCATTGCTTTTGGAATCCGTGATATTTTGGGCTCAGATATTGCATATTCCAAATTCAACAATCGAACCACCACATAGACAGGAGGATGCCTCGGATAGTTTTGCAGCTAAGAGTATGCTGGGGCCTCTTGAGAACAACACGTTCTCTTGAGGACAAGGGTGCCACGAAGTGTACTAGCTGTACCACACTTGAAAAGGCGCGCCAGCTTGAAAAGACCTGCTGTGTAGTTCGGATGTTCGGTTAAAGTTTGCTCAGACTTACTCCACCAACTATTTTTTTGACGAACTTTATCCGAACGCTTTGTCTAGTTAGCCATTCTGTAGCCAACATGGTCTGCCATGGTCTGTGGCCAACATATCCTTTTTTTGCCCAGTTGGGCCTTTTTGTAGCCAGTAGCCAACAGGGTTTCTAGTAACAAACAGGGCCTTTCTTGGCTTAACCAGGCTCCAAGGTCATTAGTCAAGCGAGCACTTGTTTCGAAAATAAGAAAATGTCACAAATAAATAAATGCCACGATGAGCTGCGTCAATATCCCGATATCATGATGTGAAACTCTCAGCGAGAAACATTATGATAGGCATATTCGGATGGAATTAAGTTTTAGAGTAAGTCTGGTCATTGGTCAAGGTCAGTCATTATTTTCCGGCCAACAATTGCTATGGTGCTAGTCATTGTGTAATTATAGGGAATATACCATGTTGTGACGTCATAAGTCAATGACCTTGAATTACCTTGACCCCAAAATCTTGTAAAACTTATCTTAGTGCCTTCTCGCTATGACCTTGGTCCATTTTTAGTACCTCCCAGAAATAGTTGCGCTTAATCACGGTTTTTCCTGATCAGTCCCCAGCACGTCCCAGCTCGGGCTCTTCTTTCCAGTGCGGGTGTTAACAAGTTGAGAAGCACTGAACCGTAATAAGCAGCTACGGTGAGTCCAGAATAATGACTGGTAGTATATGAAGGGTTATTGCATCCACTTTTACACGAGTAGCCAGAGCTCAAGGTGCGGCGGACTCCCTCGGCAGGGATCAGTTTGACACACCGTAAACCCGTCCTGCAGGGAAGAAGCTGTCGACGCCAGATGACCTTAGTGGTTAGTGCCTCGATGAGCCCCTCAAAAATTGATAAAGCAGGTAATTAAATGCCACAGGCGTTGGAACCAGAGGAGTCAATTCCCCTCCCCACTTTTCTGTAGTGAATTCAACGGATAAATTTAATGGATTCATTCGCAATAGACATAAAAACATCGCGAAATGTAATATAAAACAATAACCCCAAACGGTCTCGATAACTTGTCTAGGAAATTACACTTCCGAAGTACGCCCTCTGCAAGTCTCTAGAAGAGGAGCGCTCCGCGAACAAGTCAAGACACATATTACCTGAGTGCTTCCAAATGGGCCCCGCAAACTTGACAGAATTAAATTTCATCCCAGATAGTTCCCAGCACAGGGCACGACTTCGGAAGTGCGTTCCGCACCAAACGCCGAGAAGCAGCCGTCCCTTAGACCAGATCTGTGCGACTCATGAGTCAGAGTCAGATTTTAACTCTAAATCTGACTCATTTGGCTTTGAGTAGAGTTGAGTTAAAAATTTTGACTGGTGAGTTGCGTTGAGTTGGTTTACATCATAACCATGAGCTGAGTTGACTAAAAAAGCCTGCGAGTCAAATGAGTTAACGAAAATATGTGACTTAACCCGCGCCCCACCGGGGGTCCGGCGCCACCTTCGCCCCACCGGGGCCCCGGTGGGGCGAAGCGGGGCCCGCGGGGGGCCATCGATGGCCCCCTCTAACTCCGAAAATATGGGCGTTAGCGCAAATCTGCAAAGTGCAATAGAAAGCTCGCGTGAATTCAGTAAGAAATTACTTCACATGTTTTAGTGCTCAGGTCAATGGTTTGACCTCCAGAGGTCAAATTAGGTCAAGATCGGCTATTTTCACTCAAATATGCAATGATTAAGCAAACTGGGCATAACTCTTATGTCATTAGAGCTATTGAGGCCTGGTAAAGTAAATTTGATGGCAAATTGCCAGTACTTTTTCCGCTATGTGGAACGTAAAGACCTCCCGCCAGTGGTTTGACCTCCAGAGGTCACCTCGTGACCTAATATGGCCTGAGGTCACAAAAGGTCAAAAAGTGACCTTGCCGTATATCAAATGAAAGCCAGTGACAAGACAAACACGATGGTGCTTGTTTCACTGCTCTTGCTCAATTAGATCAAAAGTTATTGTCATAATATTGTTTTTGACCCCTGGTGACCTTGGATGACTTTGGAAAAGTCAAAGGGCAAATATGACCCTTGGGATCCGTGAAAGGGTGTCCAAAAACGCTGTTCTGAGCAGTCTGAGTATTTGCAATCATTTTTATGGCTTTTATATCATGAAACAGCTTTTCCCCATGCTTTTCCAATGGGAGAGGTCGCCTCGTGACCTGACCTCAGGGCACGAAATCGAAAAATCCCGGATATACACCTTGTAGACCCTGGAGAGGCCATGAAGTCTAGGAAGTTTCAAATCGATCGACTTTGAAATGTAGCTCTTACAGAGCTCTAAAGTTGAAGTGAGGTGACCTTGGTTGACCTCGTCTGGTGACCTGACCTTGGGTGACCCGGGGTAAAAAATTTCAGGGATGATGGAAAAATGATGCAGTGAGAGGTAGAGCCCTCAACTGTGGTGCTGCGCCTCGTCGTTTTTCTGCTATCCCGGAAAAACCTTAGGGGGCCATCGATGGCCCCCCGGTGGGGCGAGGGTTAACAGATATGGATGATTCTGTATATAAGTGTTTTAATATGTTTAAATTTTCCAATGCTGTCAGCTACCTTTTTAGATTCAGTTTAAAAAGATGAACACCAAATTAAAAAAACTGAAGTTCAATTTAAAAAACCTGAAGTCCAATTTAAAAAAAAAGATGAAGTCCAATTTAAAAAACCCTAACAGCAAGTTAAAAAAGTTTAACAGCAAATTAAAAAGGAGGACCCGTGATCAATAGCTCATATGAGATAATATGCTCCGTTTGGCTTAGGCCGTCCCGCGGCTGTCTGGCTTAGGCCGTCTCTTACAAAATTGATTGAAAAAATCTGTGAATAGGCATAGAGTGTATTAACAATTTGGAACCTCGGTCCTAAGCGAACAATGATTCACAAGAACGCATTTCCAGAAGCTACCCCTGGAACGAATTGTGTAGAAGTACAGTTCATACGAATGCCTAAGTTATCATTTAGAAGAACAGTAAAAATAAAACATGGAGTACGGATGAACAACACACGAAGAAACTGCATTCTCCGTTGGGGGTGCTAGGATGGACAGACAAAAAATCACAGGTGGCTTCATCTGTGAAATTCAGTCATCCCACTTCCGTTTGTTCCGCTCGACAATCACACGCCCATCGGCAGGTCATCCAGGGCCAGACACCTGGCATAGTGACGCTGCACGTGGCTGCACACCCGGAGGCACAAGAGCGGGGTGATAACCGGAACTGCAGCATCGATTTGCCTTTCCAGGTAACGCAGCCGGTGCTCCGTTTGGCTGAGGCCGTCCTGCGTCTGCACCATCTCCACAAACGTGGAGGACATGGCCCGCTTCATGGCTGCTTTCATGGCAGACCAGCACTCTTCTATGGGGCTCAGTGGTGCACTGTAAGGAGCAGTGCGGAGCAGTTCAGCGCCCTGGAACTCAGGTTCTGCAACAACTGCTTCCAGGTCATTATGAACCGGTGCATTATCACACACCACTACGATGCTCTCCATGGGCTCCTGGCATTTGCGCAGTGCTCGGCGCAGCCACTCGCTGCAGTCCTCTTTTCTAAAGGAGCCACGGCGCCGCTCCCAGTACACCATCCCCGTCTCGGAGATGGCTCCGATCCACATGGATGTTGGGCCCCCTTACTGGTGGCGGTTTTCATTGTACATCTCGTGCCACATCGGGAACGGCCCTGGGATCGACGGAGGAAGAGGTTGCAGTTGGTCTCGTCCATATACACCACCGTTTTTCCGCGCCCGTTTGCCTCCATCACCTTCCTTACAATTGTTGCTCTCTTCTGTTTGTTGTCAGCACTGTTCATTGCCACAGTCTGAGGATAGGTCATTTTCAACGTGTAGAGCTTTCCATGGAGGTGTTTGTACACCGTGTTTGATGAAATGCGAACACCGGTTTCCGCATAAAGCTTGCCCGCAATCTCAGTAAGAGAGATTTGATGATTCTCCGCAACATACTCCAACATTTTGTCAACCATAGAAGAGTCAACCTTGTGAAAAGTTGCCCCACCTCGCTTTCGTGGCCCGTCTCCATCCCCTCGCTTCAGGTAGCCGTACGCTGTTTGGAGGGCTACGCCGTTAGCGGTGGCAGCCATTTTCCAATCTCCGCCTGCTTTAGCGCAGTCAATGATGCGTTGCCGGGAATCTACAGATACCTTCTTGTATGGGCACCGCTTTGAACCCCTTTTGACACCGCGTCTTTTCTCTTGGTTTCCTGCATCAGCCATGGTTTCATCTGGATCGCTGATTTCCTCAGTTACTTGAAGATCACCCCGGACATTGAAAAGCGTGTCGGATGACATGTTTCTAATAAAATTGTTCCATACAATCAATCAGGGGCGTAGGAACGGTTTGAAAAGTGGGGGGCCAACCTTAGAGGGGGCCCACCTCAAGGGGGGCCCCAGTCCATGGGGGCCCATAATTATAAAAAAAAATAGTTAGCTCGTTTGGTGTCAATAAGGCACGCATGCACACTAGGATGCCAACGTATGGAAAACTGAGGAATTAAATTTTGCCCTATGATTTTGATTTGTACCTATTATGATCTAATAAATCATAGTAAAACGCAAAAAAAACATTTTTGGGGTTTTTTACCTAGACCCTGTTCAAATACGAAATACATTTTTAAGCTTTTTTGGAGGATTTCAGTCATGTTTTACCACGAGTGCGTTTCTTATATTTACAGATGTTTAGGCCCTTTTACCACATTTACAAAATTAAAAACTGTTTAGAAAACTACAGACAATGTTTTGATACCAAACAGCCTCACTTCGCTATGTCTAATCAACATTTTGCTTATTTAATGACAAAAATGGGAACATTTATTTAGGCTGTTACGGATCCCTTCTTTCCATCATTAGAGATTGATTTAGGTAAAGGCTGATCACAATAAATACGTCTAGCTATATTTCGATGCCTAAAATGCAGAGCTCCAGCATGACTGCAAGTGCAATGTAGGTACTTGATGGCCAGCTTTGTGATGCTGTGGAGGTGTGGGCGTGGTGATATAGTGGTTAGCAGCCTTGCTTTCCACGCGACCAACCCGGGTTTAAGGCACGGCAGATTCCTTGTGCAAGGAGCAATTTGACTCCCAAGAAACCCCTCCCAACAGGGAAAGAGTTGGCGACGCCATATAACCCTGGCATCGAAGGACGTCACGCCTTTCAATGGCTCAGGGACGACTGTTGCTCGGCATTTGATGCGGGGTCCGTATCCGATTCATGCTTTGTGTTGGGATTGATATGGGATGGAGTTTGATTGGGACCAGTTCTCGGGACTCATTTGGAAACACTCGGGTAGTAGGTGCCTTGGTTTTTTTCACGAAGCACTCCTCCCCCAGGGGCTTGCAGGCAGCGTACTTGCTGATATTTGCATATACGTTGCGGGGGCCCACCTCAAAAGGGGGCAGCACCCCCTGACCCCCGGTTCCTATGCCTATGCCGCCCAGGGGCCACCAAATTATCTCGGAGGGCCCCAAGGTCCAGACCATGGCTCAGGAACCTACATCAGTCAGCTCAAGGGCCCAGACCAGTGCATTAGCCTCGGGACCAGCTTATCAAGGGACCCTACATAAGCACAGGACCCCTAGAAGCTCATCACAGTGAAGCCCCAGATTCGCACAGGGTGCCATATTAGCTAAGGGGCCCGGTTCAGCTCGGGGGTCCCCAGGTCGACTTATGTAGGGTCTCAAAACAGCTCAAGGGGCTTGTTCAAGCTCACGGATCCCAGCTTAGCTCAATGACGCTAGAACAGTTCAGGGGCCCCAGACCAGCTCAGGGCTCTTGTTCAGCACAGGCCAGCTCAGCTCAGGGGCCCAGATCGGCTGATAGAGGGTCCCCTCTCATACCAGCTCAGGGGGCTCCATTCAAGCTCACGGCCCCCAGCTTAGCCCAGGGACCTTAGAAGATTTCAGGGCCCCATACCAGATCAGGGGCCCCAGTTAAGCACAAGGGCACCCAGATTAGCTCAGGGCCCCAGCTAGGCTTAGGGTGTCCCAGGGTGTCTGATATAGAGTCTCAGAACACAGTGGTGTAGCCAGGATTCGGCCAAGGAGGGATCCGACTACCGTCGGGGGCCCCAGACCGGGGGGTCTCCTTAGTAACCGGGGCCCATCTCCTATATCTTTTGTATAGTATTTTAACATTCACACGAATGAAATTTTGTTGTGCCTTTTTAAGCATTTATTCTTATTTTGTTTATAGCTTGATTTTTTTCGATCCGACCAAATGTTGCTAAACTAAGGTCACCAAATATTAAGAATGGCCCATACCTTATATGGTAGCGTGGCTATAATGACAGCTTTGTGCCATATTTCGGGAAGTTCAATGTTGATGCGCGCATGATGTTACACCCGAGTCTAACTCAATTCGCTCTGGTAATCAGACATGAAGTTATTGAAGGTCAGTCGTTTTGAGTACGTAGAAATTATCTTCTACGGGAAATGATTAACAATTATTTCCCGGTGCCGAATCCATGAACTCTTTAATCAGGAAATTTCAAAAGAAACGGAAAAAACGAAAAAAATACAAAGGACATGTAGTGTGTCCCGAAAGTTACATAACCTCTATTCCGTCGATAGATCCTGTTGAGATCCAGTTACTTTCTTACCCTTGCTATCTTGTAAAGGAGCAAATTACCAAGACAAAAGGCGCCTGAGGTATCTATCGCCTTGGATCTCTCTGTCATTGTTATTTTCAACCTTTCATACCTATTTTTCCTTTGAGGATTATGCTCATTGATTTCTGTCATTACCCATGTTTGTCTGGTTTCCTACGAAAATATTTGAAGGTTGTTTATTTCAGAATATTTAGGAATGCAGTTATTGGTGTTAAGCTAATAGATTAAAAATTGACTGAAGTGCCAAATTCCCTGTTCGATGTGCTCTTATGGTAAAATTAGTTTAATTTTTGCCTTTCCTTCGAAATTGGTGCCTGATGGACATGTTTCAATTTGTCTTTTCTTAGTACGCAATAGGGGTAGATACATTTTTTTCCGAGGCATATGATTTTGAAAATTTTTATTCGAGCTCTGGGGCCACCTAAGACTAACACTTGGCGGCACTCACAAAGCTAATTTTCGGCCGCTTTCCTGATTAGATCTCAGGGGGTCTCTGAGACCGATTCACGGCGCCTCTTGATCAAAACTGGGGGCCCCTGAGAATCTCTCGGGGCTCCTGAGATTAGTTATTCGGCAGCACCTCTGAGACTGATTATTGCCCCCCCCCCAGATTTACTCTGGAGGGGGGGGGCTGAGACTGACTATTGTGGCCATCCAGATTAGCTCTTGGGGTCCTCTGAGGCTGTCTTTGGGGTGGGGAGGGGGACTGGGAATGACTTCCAACAGCCCTCTGAGACTTACTCTAGGGCGCCCCTGAGACAAACACCCCGGGGGGGTGGAATCACCTCTGAGACTGAGTCTTTGGCGTTCCTGAGACTGGCTCTCGGAGGCCCCCTGAAATAGACTTTTGCAAGGCCCTGAGAACCACTCTCTGGGGCCCCTGAGACTAGCTCGGTCCCCCCCCCCACCTCCCCTGAGACAGACTCCCGGGGCTCCTGATACCGACTTTTGGGGCCCCTGAGACCAACCCTCTGGGGGCCCCCGAAATCTGCTTTCGGGGGGCCTTGAGACTGACTCTCAGGGCGGGGGCCTTGAGGCCGACTCGGGACGCCCTGAGAACAAATCTTCAGGGGCCCCTGAGACTGACTCTGGGGGCCCCGTGATCAGAGAATTCTTTGCAGTGGTTCAGATTGGCCCAAGGGGGTCTGCGGACGCCTAGGGCCCCCTTGGCTACACCACTGCATCCACACTTTCGGCGCCCTTCAAAATCACCATTTGGAGGCCCCTAAAATAATTTCTCCCCCAGACCAATACTCCGGAGCCCCTCGATACTAATGCCCGGGGGCTTCTAAGACCAAGCTCGGGATCCCCCTTAGATCAGACTCGGGGGCACCCTTAGACCCATGCTCGCGCTTTTCTCGTGAGTAACTTGACACCGATGTTCCGGGGCCCTCAAGATCAATATTTCGAGCCCCCCCGAGACTAATGCTCGGTACTCTGGAGTCCCTCAATGCCGATACTCGGGGGTCCTGAACCCAGGCTTGGGGGCCCCTGAGACCAAACTCTGCGTTTATGACATCAATGCTCGTGCCTCACTAATGAGTCCCTCGATATCAATAGTCGGATGCACCCCGAGGGGGCCCTGAACCCCTGAAACCAAGCTCGGGGGCCCCTGAGACCAAGCTTGAGGGGACCCTGAGACCAAGCTCGGATGCTCCCTGGGACCAAGCTCAAGGGCCCCCTGACACCAAGCTCGGGGGTTCCCTGAGACCAAGCTCGAGACCCCGTGAGACCAAGATCGAAAGGTCCATGAGACTAAACATCGAAAGGTCCATGAGACCAAGCTCGGTTGTCCCCTGAGACCAAGTTCGGGGCCCCTGAGACCAAGCTCAGGGGCCCCCGAGATCAATGTTCGGTATTCCAGAGCCCTCGATACCGATGATCGGGGGGCCCCTGAGACCAAGCTCGGAAAGCCCGTGAGACCAAGCTCGGGGGCCCCTGAGACCAAGCTCAGGGGCCCCCGAGATCAATGTTCGGTATTCCAGAGCCCTCGATACCGATGATCGGGGGTCCCCTGAGACCAAGCTCGGGAGCCCCCTGAGACCAAGATCAGGGGTCCCCGAGACCAATGCTGGTGTTTTCCAGTGCATACGGTCAGCCTTATGCATCAGATACCCTCGGATGCCCCCCAGAGACCAAGCTCGAGGGCCCCCTGACACTAAGCTCGGGGAGAGGGGGGCCTGAGGCCAATCTTGGGGGCACCCCTGAGACCAAGCTCGGGGGTCCCCTGAGACTAAGCTCGGGGGCCCTGAGACCAAGCTCAGGGCCCCTGAGACCAAGCTCGGGGGCCCTGAAACCAAGCTCAGGGCCCCTGAGACCAAAATCGAAAGGCCCGTGAGACCAAGATCGAAAGGCCCGTGAGACCGAGCTCAGGGGAGGGGCCTTGAGACCAAGCTCGGGACCCCCTGAGACTGAACACAAGGGTCCCCCAAGATCAATATTCGGTATTCTGGAGCCCTCGGTACCGATTATCGGGGGCCTCCTGAGACCAAGCTCGGGAGGGCCCCCGAGACCAAGCTCAGAGGGCCCCGAGATCAATGGTCGTGTTTTTAGTGTATAAGGTCAGCCCAAGGGGGTCCGCGGACCCCAGGGACCCCCTCCCCTGGCTACGCCACTGTCAGAACATCTCAAGGGGCCCATTCAAGCTCAGTGGTCAGTGGCTCTAAAGCCTTATAGGGGGTCCCAGACCATCTCAGGGGCTCTCAGTTCAACACAGAGGCCAATATTAGCTCTGATGACCAGATAAGCTTAAGGGCCCGGATCATCCAGGGGCCCCTTGTCGGCATATATGGGGTTTCAAAACAGTTCAGGGCTTCAATTAAACCTTACAACCCAATTTCAAGGCAGGGCCCTATTACTGTGCAGGGGCCTCAGATAAGTTTAGGGTCTTCTGTGCATCACAGGGGATCCAGATTAGCACAAGGGACAATGTTAACTTTACGGTCCCAGCTCAGCTCAGGGGCCCCCAGGTCGGTGGATATAGGGCCTGGCCAACTCACAGGGCCCTGTTCAAGGTCACGGCTCCTAGCTCAGTTTAGGCGTCCTAGAACAGTTCATGCTGCCCAAACCACCTCAGGGGCGCTCAGTTCAGCTCAAGAGGCCCAGATTAGCTCGTATGACATTAGAGACCAGTTCAGGGGCCCCCAGAAGCTCAGGGGACCTTAAAATTGACTCATAGGACCTCAACTTAGTTTAGAGGTACAGGTAAGTTTAACGGAGTTCCGGGGCAAGCTATCGGGCCAGTTAGAGTTTCTCGCTTGATATTACAGTTCTTGATATTCTTATCTCCGTTGCGGGGGCCCATCACTGAAAAGTGGGGGGCCAGTGGCCCCCCTGGCCCCCCCGGTTCCTACGCCTATGCAATCAATGAATAAGTAATCGTAAACGTGATAAGCCTACCCTTGAAATATTGAAAGCATAGTATACGTGCTATACAATCAATCATTCTTAGACAAATTAACTTCACGCGCATAATTATATCATATGGCCTGTTGAGCATGGATCCTCCATTTTAATTTGTATTTCAACTTTTTTAATTTGCTGTTCAGTATTTTTAAATTGCATTTCGGGTTTTTTTAATTGGGCTTCAACTTTTTTAACTTGAGCTCATGGTTTTTTTAATTTGGTGTTCATCTTTTTTAAACTGAAACTAAAAAGGATATCAAGTATCCTGATCAACACTAGGTAAAAAGATGGATATATAATATATCTAATCTGTACTTCAGTACAATTGGACATACCTTTTAATGAGTTTGAACAAAGTGTTTCCTTTAATGTGCATAGCACATTAAAAGAAAACACATTTGCTCAAACCCTTTAAAAGGCATGTCCAATTTATAAGATGTCCAATTTATATAATGTGCATGGCAAATTCAAAGAAAAACACATTTTTCAAACTCTTTAAAAGGTATGTCCACTTGTACCGAAGTACAGAGTATATACCACATTTCCATCTTTTTACCTAGTGTTTGTCCGAAATATTCCGCAATTCTATAAGCCAAGAAAAATGACTCTCCAAGTGAATATCTTGGTCAGTTGACTTATTATACCACAAGCGTGCAAGTTTAGATGTCTAGAGCTGTGAACTATCCTGATGGGTAATGTCTTTGGAGGTGCGATTATTTGTTTATGCCTGGTGTAACACTAAGCTGTTAGTAGAACTTAAAGTAAAAAAGTTTAAACATATTGCCATGATTGATCTATTGATCTATTTTTGATCTATTAATTGGAAACTCGTTTATTTGCATATTTTACAAATATATGTGTTATCTTATTTTAGTTTATGTATGGCTATCACTTATTTATTAATATTTATTTATTTGATTTATTACTAATTAATTCACAAAGAAATTATCGATATACTTATTATCAATACTGTAAATTGAACTTCAGTTAAAGTTGAGTCAGATTGAGTTTTGAGTAGGGTCAGAATTTAGTTGACTGGATTGAAGTCCGAGTCAGAGTTGAGTCAGCTCACTGAATTTATTCTAGTGAGTTGAGTTGGAGTTAAGTCAACCGTTTTGTGCATGCGATGTGAGTTGAGCCGATACACCAAAATTCTGAAACGCACAACTCGGCCGTAGACATCGACAGGCAGGACGACACCAGCCTTCTTCCACTACGAGGTGGGAAAAAAAACACCACGGGGCTATTCAATTAACGGAAACGGCGGAAAGGAGCGTAAACAATTCAGACATAGAAATTTCCATTGTAGAATTATAGACCAGTGTGTATTAGGGTGCCCCATTTTGTACCAACTTTTGAAAATTGTAGGTGGGTATGTCTAACCCCGTGCATTCGGACCTGCTGAGTTCAATGAAACCAAAATTTTTGAAATCTGAAAATTTCTTGGGGTCGCGAATTTGATTTGAAAATTAGAGTTTTTCCTAAAATAGCCGGTTTTCAGCTATTTACGCTTCTATCTTTGTTCATAATTGGTTTAGAGTAATAAAATAAACAACATCGTCTTTGCTGTCACCAAAGCTATCAATTGATACCCAATTTTATACATTCTTAGTACTTGGTTAGGTTAAGAGTCCGGCAATTGTTCCGAATAGGTAAAAAATTGCGATTTCCGGCGAGGATCAATCTCTTGACCGTACTTGACACGAACACATCATAAGGGTGAATGTGGTTTTATTCTTCATCATCTAGTCAGCCGGACTAACCGTTACTATTTTCGTGTCATACACGGTTGTTCATCTAATCAAGTTACCACAACATTTCTGACCAAATTACGGTCTGAGGTACACCCCACCGTGCGTCAGAAATCAGGCCTACATACATGTTATGCCGGGTCCGTTCCAATCCTACCGGAGATTGAGTGTGCTCAAGCGAAGTCGGTGGATGTCAAGAATGCTTATATATGAAAAACAAAACTGTTTAAATACTAAACATCCAGTGCGAGATCATCTCCCGACCCGTGCACCTAGGCTATCACTCAAACAAGCCCTGCAGGGAGCCGAGTGATCTTTGGCAACGAGACTATACGTGCGGGTGCTACGATGGGACTGTACCCACAGGTTTTACGACTAGATTTACGCGCAGGTGCTAACACAACTTATTGAACTATAATTCTCGGCTAATAAAGTAGACGGGTTTACGTGTTTAGAGGTCACCCACATGGAGGGCCAGTGGTCCGACGCCACAAGCCGCAGTCTCGGGTCGCCAATCGTGGTTGGTGTTCCAGCTGCTAAATGTGTCGAAACTTGAAAGGCTTCAGATCCGCAGGCCCTTTCTACGTCTATTCTACACTTTCATAAGGTCAGACTTTCCAAAACTCTGCATATTTCTCCTGTTATTCAAGAGCCTGCAGAACACCCTGTTGCAGCTCATCTTTTGCGAACCCTGCTTATTTACGCCTTGTTCTCCAACATCGTTCGCGACCTTAAGTGAAGCGTGAAATGCCTGAAACTTCCCAAAATCCTCATCGAAACACCATTGTTTTACTGGCCTCTAGAGTCACTCAGTTCCAGATACCTTCAGCTGGTGGAACACAAGCCACAACCGTCAATCACCTGGATCAACTAGTCACGTGAACTCGTCTATCACAAGCCCATCAGAATCATTATCCTCCGTCGGATACTAGTCGCACAGTCTGGCTACTATCTCCTTGTTTTCTAGATCACTCACTTTTCTGCTGCGCAGTGTCATAATGGCTGTGTGTGGTTTCACATACCACAGGTCAGGGGCGGATCCAGGGATTTTCGCTAGGGGGCCGCAGCGCTGGGGGGCGCCACTTTCATGGCCAGGGGGCGCCATTTTTAGGCCGGCTGGGGGCGCCAAATTTTATGTTCTTTACCCATTTAAAGCATTTTTGTGAACTGAATCAGTTAACCTGCGCCCCGGTGGGCCCCCGAGTCACCTTCGCCCTGGTGGGGGTGTTTGAACATCCCCTTTTGAACTCGTCCCCTATGCAGGATAGCGAAAAAACGCGAACCCTGGTGGATAGCTCATACAAATTCATGAAGACACTATATAAGACACTTTTTGGCTCAGGTCAACATTGAGGTCATGGCAGGTCAAAGAAGTTGGCATTTTGAGCAAAGTCTAGCGTTTGACAGCGTTGAGTTATAATAATTTTGTAGACACTGTTCGCTCTCTCTCGTCACGGCGAATCGAATGATGTATAATATGAGCATACTAGGTCAAAACACAAATTACCTGACTTCAGGTCAGGTCAAGGTCACTTTTTGACTTAGCATAGTCCATATGCCTATCAATCGACTGGCAATAGCATTCCAAATGCAATGGTATAAACATAAAAGCTGTATCATCATTTCATGCAAAGTTATTGACCTAAGTCTCAAAACTGCTTAAGTAGCTTCGGATGATCTCTCAGAGGTCACAGGTCAAAAATTGCAACATGAACCTAAAAAGGGGCCTAAGATACTTCGATTTGGAGAATATGAAGGTATTATCACCTTTATCTACACAAATACAAACCATTTTCTGTTTTCCTCTGTATTTCCAATGGAGAGGTCATGGTCCGTATTTTATCTTATGTCATCGATATGAAAAATTCCGGAACTTCTTGGAGAACTCGGTGGGGCCATTATGTGCTATAAGTTTCAATCCGATAGATTCACCCATTTTCTACTGATGCCACCTTCAACATTTTTTGAGGTAAGGTCACTTAACCTGCACTGATGACCTGTCCTGAGATGACCCAAGCAAACATTTTTGGGGGATTCTTGCGGAATCGATCAAGAATAAGGTGTGCCAAGTACGGCGGCGCTTCGCGTCGCCGTTTTTTCTTGCCGCCCGAAAAACCGGAGGGTCAAAGAGGTAATTAGTTTCATATTTTCTTTTAAAAAAATGAGGAAAGATCATGGCTTTGAATGTATCTAAAATACATCTCAGGAGTGGTAAAAAGTGAATGTATCTCTTTGGCGTTTATTTTATTGTGCACTGGAACCCACGGTTAGTAAAGACGCTTTGGGACCCGGGGGGCCTGCATGGGGACTATTTTCTCCCCAATCAGTGATCAGAATTATCTTCAGAAGCCTTAAACAGTTTGTAGAAGACCACCAAATGTTTAGAATAGGCCCATCTCGTTCAATGAGCCTATGTTTGTCATTGGGGATTAGGTTTCTACAGGACATGTCAGATCAAATCCCGATACACTTTGGGAAGCCCCATGATGTTTACATGGACTACTGATTTTGCTTATATGATGATGATTAGCACACAGGGCCTTAACTAACCATAAGGGTCTAATAAACCACTAGGTCAGAGCAGTGATCCCAGTTCCCTTCAATCTGAGCTAGCCAGCCACGAAGGATCTATTACTTAAGTTCATGGACCTTGGCTTACTTCAAGACCCCAGTTATTGTAAACCTTTCTAAGGCTATATTCTAATATAATGCCCTCCTAAGACTTGACTGAGACAAGTAACTTGCCGTATTCTAACGTGGTATTTTGACCTTCTTCCGTGCGTAGCCACGCTCGACGAAGGACAAGCGTACCCGGGATGCACAGGGACCAGTACCGACCTAGTCTACGCAGAATATCAGCATACCGATCTAATGTGCGCACTACAATCACAATGCTGATTTGACCCCACCTGCGCAGTGTGGGTGCAGGCTGGAAATCAGAATAAAATATCCACGTGCGTGCGCCCATTCTTACGTACTCTCGGCATCAGAATACGGCCCCAAGCAAAGGCCCAGTTTGGGGATACTCCACATCAGCGATCAACTCGGAAAAATGTGTTTGTGTCTCCCTCAACGGGATCCACCTGAATTTTTGCAGGAACTATAACTAGCTATAACCAGATTTTGGCCGTTAGCCTGTCTTCGCTGTGCTATGGCAGCCACATAGGACTCTCGACTGACCGATGTGAACTCAAAGTCGTTCACAGTGTACACTTGTACACTTTCCGGCTTTCTCCAGGGGTTCGCTAACTGGCAGACTTAGATCCTAATGGATTTAAGGGTCCCACCAGTCCCACTCACAGCAGTCAAAGACCGTCATGGATGGTTACACGCCTGGATGCAGGGGGCCCAGCGACTTCCCAATTAGACCTCAGGTCACCTCATGACCTTCCACAAGAATATGGCAGGCCTTACTGGGCACGGAAAGACCTGTTGGTCCCGGAGTACCCTTTTTATAGACTGTGCGTTCAGTTCCAAATATATATATTTACGATACAGAGTCCTCTTATGGTCACCGGGGGTATCGCCCTGTCCGAAAAAAACATGCTGGCAAGACATGGCCCTGACTGCGACCGAAAGATCTGTTAGTTACAGAGATCCCTGTTGACCTAAGATTGCCCTATTGATAACGAGGAGACTCCTGGTCCCAAAGGACCTGCTTACCGTAGAGGGCCCTACTTGTCACAGCATCCCCCGCTGGCACAGAGGGCATTCTCGGTTTCTCGGTGGCAGACCGAAGGCTCTTCTGACTGCATTGGGCCCTGCCGACCACGGAATGATGTACTGGTCATACTTGTCACAGAGAGCTCTGTTGAAAACAGGTGACCCACCTGATTAAAGAGTGTTTGTCTGCCCCTTGGGGACCCTGACGGTCACATATAGGGTGTCGCTTGCCGCAGAGGGTCACGCTTGTAACAGCAAGTCATGCTGGTCCCCGAGGTTTACGGTTGGTCATAGATTGGCGTAGCCCGGCTGCCCTTCGCGCGGTCTTTTCCCTTCGGGTGCCTCTCATGCGACTGTGCTAGCCGCCCCACCCCTTTACTACGTTTCTGTTTCTCCCTACTATAGTTCCATCACCCAATAAACTCTCCTTCCCCGATCACCTAGGCATTTTCCAGCTCTATCAACCGGCCGCAAACTCAACCTATCCAAGGTGATGATGTTAGAGATTGCACCTGACCAACACTGACCGAGCTTATCTATCACTGATCAACAACCGAGAGGGCTGGGTACATGGACGATCCAGGATTTCGATAAGGGGGAAGCGAAGTCTCCGGGGGCGGTTAGACTACCATTTGGGGATCAGCCTTTGGTATCATGGATTTTTGTGATGCTAATTTTGCGTATTTGTGATGCCATTTAAAGTGCCGATTAAAAAAACACGTTGCCAAGAAAAGGAATAATTTCTCAAAGTGCGTCTAGTTAAAGAAGCAACAAGTAAACAGGGCAACTTCTACCTGGATTACGTTTTGAAGCAGAATTTACGCAGAGACGGCCTTTGGAGATTTTGCGAACCAGTCGTTGCAGTTTACCCTGTCTGCGCAGAGTGGATAGTAATAAATCCATAATATTCTACATAAGGCGAAACTTTTTGCTGTTTACAAACATGTGGGAGAGGACACAACCAAAATTATGCAGGTGCCTCCTGCTGAGCTCTCAATGTTTTCTTACACAGATGACGTGGGAATTTCGCATTGCTGTCTGGACACAGCCTTTCATTAGTGGCACTGCGAAAAAAAACACCTCGGCAAAATAAGTAAATGATCAAAGTCAACAGCTTATAGGGTTATCAATAGATCCGGAATGTGTTTTTAAACACATTTAAGGGATATTGGTATATGTGCTCAAAATTTGCTTCACAAGAAACATTACTTTTACCAGTCCCCTTTATTCCATCGTAGCATGTTCTTGTTGCAAAAGACAACACATCCACATATTGGACGGGCACACGACCACACATCGGATGGGCATGAATGCACCCTGGGGGATCCTGCGTGGTAACGGAGCAAACTGACACCAATCGATACCCAAAGCATATATTAAAAGAACTCGGGGCAATGGTTACCACTCAAAGCTGAGAGCTGTCCATGTGCCATGGTAGTGCCATGTTGCAGTGGGATGCCCTAAGGCTGAAAAAGAGCGGGTAATCGTGAAATTGGAGCACCCGAACACAAAGTAGAGGACATCCGAAGTTAAAGGCGGTACACGTAAAAGTGGGGCGCCCCAAGGCTAAGAAAGAACAGACAATTGTGGAAAATGGGCGCGCAATCATGCACTAGCGGGCAGTCAAAAGTGGATCAGAGCGATCAATTTTACAGTGGGCCGCTTTAGAGCTAAAAGGGACGGTCAATCATGATATAGGGGTTCTGAACCACAAAGCGGATGGCGGCCAGAGGTGAATGAGGGCAGTCCACGGTGAAGTGGGGTGCTCTAAAGCTGCACAAGAGCGGCCAGCAGTGGAGAAGGTGCGCGCAATGATACAGAAGAGAGGGGCTAAAAATGGATGAGGGCAGTCCACGTTGCAGTGGGGCACCCTAGGGCTGAAAAGCGGTTAAATTGTGAAAACGGGGAGCCCAGTCACAAAGTTAAGGGCGCCTGTAGGTAAATGACGGTGGTCCACGTCGCAGAGGTCCGCCAAGCACTGAAAAAGGGTGGCCAAACGTGAAAAATGGGGTTCCCAACCATAAAATAGAGGGCGTCTGGAGGTGAATGAGGAGTCCACATTGAAGTGAGGCGCCCTAGATCTGCAAAGGAGCGGCCAATAGTGGAGAACAGGAGAACAATCATGCAGAAGAGGGCGGCCAAAGGTAGGCACGGGTGGTCCATGTTGCAGTGGGGCGCTCTAGAGCTGAAAAGGGCGGCCAATCGTGAAATATGGGCGCCTAGCCACAAAGAAGAGGGCGTCAAAAAATCGATGAGAATGGTCCACGTTGAAGTGTGACGCCTAAAAGTGACCCGGGGGCATGATATATGAGGGAGTGCTTAGGTATATAAATGAGTCCAGCGGTGATGCAGCATGGGAGTGCCAAAAGTTCAGTGTGGTACGGTGGTACACCCTGTGGGACGCCGGTGGTCTATAGCCGGGGGAAGTGTGGTGAGTTAGTCGGTTAGTTATTTGGGCTTTCGGGTGAGGGATGGTAATGGTGATAGTGCATCGGGGGGACGCTGATACTTCACCGAGGCGATACCGAGACTGGAGTTATGGATACCGGTGGTGCAGGCAAGGGGCGCCTGCAGCACATAGGCGTGGAACCGTCAGTGGAGCGTCTGTGGGAGCAAATAATCCATCATAGGGACACTGATAGGGTAACAACAGGGTAGAAGGGGGTACACGAACAGGACACTGGTTGGACAACAGGGAGGAGAAGGCAATGCATGGGAAGAGCGCTGACGGTGCAATTTGGTAATCAAGGAGACACCGAAGCTGAAGTTTGGAGCTTCCGGTGATACAGCTTGGGGGTACTCGCATTCAGTGAAATTTGTGGGAGCTGTCAAGGGGAGGCGCTGGTAAGGCAACGGGCCACGTTTGGGATGCAAGAAATTCAAAGTAAAGAGAAGCTGCATGGGGTTTCTGGCAGGGACGTGTTGGTGCGTTCATGGAGCTAACGATAGGCACCCATCATGCACTATGGAGGCACAGGGCATGCTGTCAAAGTTGGGGCGCCCATAGTGGCGCGTGGTGGGGGGATGTGGTTGGGCGCCGATAGAGCAAAAGTAAGATACCAATGATTCATCAAGCAATCAGCAGAAATATGTGGGCGCCTATAGTGAAGTGTGGGGGCACCAATGGAGCGAAAGAAAATCACCAATGTGTACCATGGGTGCCGCCAGACAGAGCGGTTTGTCGAAATGTGGGGGCGCTCCCGATGAGCCCACGGCTGGAAATGAAGGCGCCGGTTGAGCAAAGAACAGGCACCAATGATTCATTATGGGGGCGCCAGTGATAAAGAAACGATGTGTCAAAAGATGGTGGAAAGAGGCGGGGGAAGGCGCCCATAAAGCTAAAAGCAGACAACAATAATGCATCATAAGAGTGGGGCTCGGGTGGTATAGTAGGGGCTGTTGAAAGGTGAAGACCTCCTCAATGGGGCATGGGGGCGCCGTTTGATATTAAAAAAGAAACGCACCAATTATGCACCATGGGGGCGCCAGAGGTAAAGAGCGGGTCCAAAAAGCAGGGGTGCCCACAGTGAAGCGTGGGGGCGCCGCGCCGGTGGAGTGCACAGAAGACACCAATGATGCCCAATGGGGATGCCGGTGGTACATGCAGGGTTTCAGCACATGGGGCGCCCACAGTGACGCGTGGCGGCGCCGTTGAAGTAAAAACGAGACATCAATGCTGCATCATGGAGGCGCCAGTGGTATGGAGTGGATTTTCCGAAGGTGGGGGCGCCCGTAGTGAGGATTGGGGCGCCAATAGTTTATAGCGGGATGCCAAGAAGTGGGAGAGCCCACGATGAGGCTTGGGGGTGCCGGTGGAGTGAAACGAAAGCACCAATGATGCACCATGGGGGTGCCAGTGGCATAGAGCGGATTGGTAGAAGGTGGGGGCGCCCGTAGTGGGGAGTGGGCATCCAGTAGTACATAGCGGGGAGAGAGAGTGGGGGCTCACTGGTATAAAACGGGCTGGTAAAAGGTGAAGATCCCCTCAGTGAGGCATGCGGGCGCCATTTGAGCAAAAAGGCAGCAATGATATACCACGGCGGCGCCAATGGTGAAGATCGGCTCTAAAAAGCAAAGGCGCCCACGGTGAAGCGTGGGGCGCCGGTGAAGTACACAGAAGACACCAATGATGCCCAATGGGGGCGCCGGTGGTACATGAGGGTTCAAAAGGTAGGGCGCCCACAGTGACGCGTGGAGGCGCCGTTGGAGCAAAAATGAGACATCAATGCTGCACCATGGAGGCGGCAGTGGTATAGAGCGGATTTTCCGAAGGTGGGGGCGCCCGTGGTGAGGATTGGGGCGCCAATAGTTTATAGCGGGATGCCAAGAAGTGGGAGAGTCCACGATGAGGCTTGGGGGCGCCGGTGGAGTGCAACGAAGGCACCATTGATGCACCATAGGGGCGCCGGTGGTACATGCGGGGTTTCAAAAGATGGGGTGCTTACAGTGACGCGTGAGGGCGGCGTTGGAGCAAAAAACGAGACATCAATGCTGCACCATGGAGGCGCCAGTGGTATAGAGCGGATTGATAGAAGGTGGGGGCGCCCGTAGTGGGGAGTGGGATCCAGTAGTACGTAGCGGGGAGACAGATTGGGTATAAAACGGGCTGGTAAAGGGTGAATGCCCCCTCAAAGAGGCATGGTGGCACCATTTGAGCAAAAAGGCACCAATGATGTACCACGGGGGCGCCAATGGTAAAGAGCGGCTCTAAAAAACAGAGGCGCCCATGGTGAAGCGTGGGGGCACCGGTGGAGTGCACAGAAGACATCAATGCTGCACCTTGGAGGCGCCAGTGATATAGAACGGATTTTTAGAAGATGGGGGCGCCCGTAGGGAAGAGATGGGCGCCGGTAGTATATAGCGGAATGTCAAGAGGTGGAAGAGGCTTGGGGGCGCTGTTGGAGTGAAACGAAGGCACCATTGATGCCCAATGGGGGTACCGGTGGTACATGCGGGGTTCCAAAAGATGGGGCGCCCACAATGACGCGTGGGGGCACCGTTGGAGCAAAACGAGACATCAACGCTGCACCATGGAGGCGCCACTGGTATAGAGCGGATTGTTAGAAGGTGGGGGTGCCCGTAGTGGGGAGAAGGGAGAGAGAGTGGGGGCTCCACTGGTATAAAACGGGCTGGTAAAGGGTGAAGGCCCCCTCATTGAGGCACGGGGGTGCCATTTGGGCAAAAAGGCACCAATGATGTACCACGGGGGCGCCAATCGTAAAGAGCGGCTCTAAAAAGCAGAGGCGCCCACGGTGAAGCGTGAGGCGCCGGTGAAGTACACAGAAGACACCAATGATGCCCAATGGGGGCGCCGGCGGTACATGAGGATTCCAAAAGGTGGGGCGCCCATAGTGATGCGTGGGGGCGCCGTTGGAGCAAAAACGTTACATCAATGCTGCACCATGGAGGCGCCAGTGGTATAGACCAGATTTTCCGAAGGTGGGGCCGCCCGTGGTGAGGATTGGGGCGCCAATAGTTTAAAGCGGGATGCCAAGAAGTGGGAGAGCCCACGATGAGGCTTGGGGGCGCCGGTGGAGTGAAACGAAGGCACCAATGATGCCCAATGGGGGCGCCGGTGGTACATTCGGGGCTCCAAAGATGGGGCGCCCACAGTGACGCGGGGGGCGCCGCTGGAGCAAAAACGAGACATCAATGCTGCACCATGGAGGCACCAGTGATATAGACGGATTTCTAGAAGATAGGGGCGCCCGTAGGGAAGAGTAGGGCGCCGGTAATATATAGCGGGATTTCAAGAGGTAGAAGAGGCTTGGGGGCGTCGGCGGAGTGAAATAAGGGCACCAATGATGCACCATGGGGGCGCCAGTGATGCAGGGCAGGTTGTCAAAATGTGGTATTTGCATTCAGCGGAATTACCAGGGGGCGCCAGTATTTCCGTTTGACATGCAAATGTGGAGCAAATGGAGGCGGCCCCCGGGGGGCGCCTTAGTGCCGAGAGGGCGCCTTACCGGCGAGGGGGCCGCGGCCCCCGCGGCCCCCTGGATCCGCCCCTGCCACAGGTGCCGTTTTAGGATAGACAACGCTGCCTCAGCCACTTTACAATAGTGGATAAGATCCTGCTGAAGCTGGAGATCGTTCACCTGCGCATCCGCTGCCACAGAGGCTATGAGCCATGCCTCTGTCATAAGTCTGATGAACATGGCAGCTTTTCCCAGCTTCTGACACAGATATTCACTCAGTCTGAGTTGTTGGCGGAACATGGACAGTGTTCACCAGTGTCCGACGTATAATTATTAGTATGATGGGGATGTGATAGACGAGTCCACGCGGCTAGTGGATCTAGGCAATGAACGGTCGTGACTCGTGTTCCACCAGCTGAAGATATCCAAAGGCCAGTAAAACAGTGGTGTTTCGATGAGGATTTATGGAAGCTTCAGGCATTCCTCGCTTCACTTAAGGTCGCGAACGATTTTGCAGAACGAGACGTGAATTTAATGCATGATTATGCAGGGTTCGCAAAAGATGAGAAGCTCCTACAGGGTGTTCTGCAGGCTCTTGAATGGCATAGGAGAAATATGCAGAGCTTTGGAAAGTCTGACCTCATGAAAGTGTAGAATAGACGTAGAAAGGGCCTGCGGATCTGAAGCCTTTCAAGTTTCGACACATTTAGCAGCTGGAACACCAACCACGATTGGCGGCCCGAGACTGCGGCTTGTGGCGTCGGACCACTGGCCCTCCATGTGGGTGACCTCTAAACACGTAAACCCGTCTGCTTTATTAGCCGAGAATTATAGTTTAATTAGTTGTGTTAGCACCTGTGCGTAAATCTAGTCGTAAAACCTGTGCGTACAGTCCCATCGTAGCACCCGCACGTATAGTCTCGTTGCCAAGATCACTCGGCTCCCTGCGGGGCCTGTTTGGGCGCTAGGCTAGGTGCGCAGGTCGGGAGATGATCTCGCACTGGATGTTTAGTATTTAAACAGTTTTGTTTTTCATATATAAGCATTCTTGACATCCACCGACTTCGCTTGAGCACACTCAATCTCCGGTAGGATTGGAACGGACCCGGCATAACATGTATGTAGGCCTGATTTCTGACGCACGGTGGGGTGTACCTCAGACCGGAATTTGGTCAGAAATGTTGTGGTAACTTGATTAGATGAACAACCGTGTATGACACGAAAATAATAACGGTTAGTCCGGCTGTCTAGATGATGAAGAATAAAACCACATTCACCCTTATGATGTGTTCGTGTCAAGTACGGTCAAGAGATTGATCCTCGCCGGAAATCGCAATTTTTTACCTATTTGGAACAATTGCCGGACTCTTAACCTAAACAAGTACTAAGAATGTATAAAATTGGGTATCAAATGATAGCTTTGGTGACAGCAAAGACGATGTTGTTTATTTTATTACTCTAAACCAATTATGAACAAAGATAGAAGCGTAAATAGCTGAAAACCGGCTATTTTAGGAAAAACTCCAATTTTCAAATCAAATTCGCGACCCCAAGAAATTTTCAGATTTCGAAAATTTTGGTTTCATTGAACTCAGCAGGTCCGAATGCACGGGATTAGTCATACCTACCTACAATTTTCAAAAGTCGGTGCAAAATGGGGCACCCTAGTGCATGCGTGCCTTATGAGTGGCTTTAAAAATGCTGATATTAGGGGCCCCTCTAATATTGAGCCACCTCCTTCCACTGGCTCCTACGCTCCAGGGTAACGATACAGATAGAGCTAGGCAGTAAAACAAAAACGAAGAGCTAAGAAGCTTCAGTCTGCTAAAGAAGAAAGAGCGAGAGAGAGAGAGAGAGAGAGAGAGAGAGAGAGAGAGAGAGAGAGTGAGAGAGAGAGAGGAATACGAATGAGAGTAGGAATAGAGAAGAAATGTTTTCATAAATAATTTGTGACCGAAGAACTATTTCATCTTAGAGCCAGTTTTCTGCAGCTGACGAGGAATCTGTAGAAATAGCACGGAATAGCATAGCAATAGGAATAGCAATAGGGAAATAGCAGGAAATTCGGCTCCCTCATCGAAATTACCTCAGGGACCTAGCATGTTACCCGCAAGAAGAAAAAATAGCCACTCCTATCCTTTCTTCTGTCATTGGCAGAATCACGGGGTCCCAACATACTTCCTTTTTAGTATGAATTCCGCAGGTGACATTATGTTATCAGTATTTCAGTATCTACAAATAAATATTGTGTCTGATTTTTGACGACCCCGGCAATTCGGATGAGGGCAGCCAAAACACCACCTTTCTTGTGCTTCTCCAGTACCAATATATGGTTACTTATGTTGAATTGAGGTTAGGGGGAATAGGTGATACATAGTGCCCATTATTATCCAAATCACCACACACTGAAAGATCGCATTCGTTTCACTTTTCTTCGTCACCCATTGCCTATAAGCAATGGGACAATATATACATGTTGTTTGTACAGTTATCCCACTGCGCTACGTTGCATCATATACAGTTCACGTATCACATCATATATGTTGCGATACCGGGGGCCCGTTCTACAGAACAAGCCGTCATGCCCTCAGGGGTCTGGAAAGGATGCACAGCCATTGTCCATGACCGTATCCGGCCGTCTAAAAGGAGCGAGTGTGGTGGAGCGGTGGAGGAACGGAAGCAATTAATTTTGAATTGAAGTGCTGATGACAAATTATGACGACTTAAAAAACGTATCTTGTGATAGAGGTCCATTGTTAGTATGCTAAGAGGCTCCTGAAATGTTCTAATTCATTTCTGCCCAGTCGCATAATATTATGACAAACATTAGATCAAACGCCACTAAGACCAGAGTCCATCTTTCTCCATCACACCCAACAGTAACATCGTGACGGTGATGTAAACGGCGCTGTTCTCCCAGACTTACCGTGAGGGTACGGCTAAACGCCCTTTAAAATTGAGTGCGGGGCTATCCTAGAAAAGCTGCATATTGGGACTGCGAACTCGACAAAATCGTTTATAAATCGTTTATAGAAGCGGACTCTGGGAATATTCAGCCCTCAAATGAATGCAGTTCCCGAAACATCCCAAACAAACATATAATTTCCCGTTTACAAGAAAAATAAGTTCCCGAGGCCACCTTTGTTGTCTTCTTGATGAGGATCGAATAGCTGGGCAACGCATATTAGCTCCCAGCAGATAATATCCTGCTCCATCCAATGAAGGAGTATTACTGGGGAGCAATAAGCCCATGAAATGAGACGGTTATCGACCTGATGGATACTGATCAACACAGCCGGATGAGTAAGCACAGTCCCCCGTACCTGCCGCCGGTAAAAATAGGGGCTTCTCTGGACCGGACGTACGCATTCATTAATCAAATATGGACGGCAGAGCGGGGCCGAACGTCAGGAACTATTCCAGCGTCTCATAGAAGCAAATTGGTTTCGATGTGTGGCACTCTACTAGTAACGCTAGTCCATGACTCTTTTTGCGAGGGTTTCTTAACTCCACTAAAGAGGATAACGACAACGGCCACAACAAAATGAGACCAAATTTCCAAGTATGTTTTATTGAAGTAAGCTCATAACATGTTATGAACTGACTTGGATTGTAGTCCAAGCGGTCGAGTGCTGGGACTAAAAAAGTCCCATTTTTTAGGATAATGGGTTTTGAACTGGAGTCGCAGTTGGGTAGTCCGCGCTGAGGAACCACTGATTGCATGTTTACCTTCACCCAAAACCCCTTGTAACTATTTAAGTGCCGCTCGATTTTTTCAATTCAGAATAAAGTGCCCTTCACATTTTTGTACACCCGGAAAAAGAAAAGTTGAGCTGTCAAAAGATAACAGTAGCTAATTTTCAATGCCTTTCTTACCTGCAATTTTGAATTTTGAAGGGAATTTAGAACAAAACTTGAAATATTGACGATGGTTTGATTTGAAAGCGAGGCCGTGGTGTATCCATAATTTTAAGGCTGTTATTTGGAAACGACGAGCAGTTGTTTTGATGACGTCATATATATATATATATATATATATATATATATATATATTCGAGTATTTCGGCAAGATGTTCTTCTTGACACACTGGCGATTAAATAATACGAAAGTTTCATATTTAGATGTTTTTCTTAGTAGTTTTTCGAGTTTTCGTATATTTGTTCTGTTATCGGGTAAAAGGTTATGTAATATGGTACCAAAGTTCATAAATTTCAACTAGTTTCTATTGCGTCTCGCAATCATTATCAAGAATAATACATATTTTTCAGCTCACAGTTCAAACATTCATCTTTGAAAAATACCATTGCATAAAACGAGCTTGATAACACAGACACTTTCAGTTACCGTACACTACCTTTACGACATGTAGAAAATATAAACACTTCATAGCTGTTAAGACATAAGCAATGACTTTAACACACCGTTAAAAAACAATAGTTAACATGAAACATACTGCATGTACCTGTTGTCAGATTGTCTAGTTCCCTCCCCATAGTGATAGAGATTGTTGTGGATTGAGTTGGATGTTGAGGGTGGGTTTCTGCTGATCGATGTAAAGTGATTCTAAGATGACTAGTTTGTGGGTGTCGTCGGTGGATCTTCCCTGTTCCCATATCTTCCCTGTAAATACTCCATCGATTCGGTTGAAGAGTTTCTCGACCTTCTACGGATAAAACGACCACAAGGTATTATAGCGTCCATTGACGTTGAAAGTTTTTTACTAATGTACCCGTGCAAAAAACAATTGATGTTATAATAGACGAGGTTTATAACAAGCGCACAAATGGCCTTCCACCACTCAATCTTTCTGAGACAATACTTCGCGACCTTCTCAAAGCATGCACAACTAAATCACCCTTCGGTGCTCCAAATGGCAAGCTGTACACCCAAAAGGAGGGAGTGGCAATGGGATCGCCATTGGGACCGTTATTCGCCAACTTCTATATGGCATATGTAGAAAACATAGTATTGAGCGACAAGGACACGTCCCCCTTTACTTTTGCCCGCTACTGCGATGAAATATTCATAGAGGTCAGAGACTTTGAACATCTTAAGGTCTTGATTGAGAAATTCGAACGAAATTCGGTTCTCCATTTCACGTACGAGCTAAGCAGAGATAATTTATTGCCCTTTCTGGACGTACTAGTAGAGTCAAACGACAAACGACTCTAAGTTTGCCGCCTCGGTAGCTCAGCTGGTAGAGCGTTGGGCTCCGGCCCGCTGCTCAGAAGCATGCAGTGGCAGTGCATGTCTAGGCTTGGGATCGGTTCCCCTGAGACGCTCCGGCGCTCAATAGTTTACCCGACGTACAGGTCGGCTGGCAACTGACTGGTGAGAGGGTGACCTGAGCGGGGCGGCCGTCCTTGTGCTTTGTGGGACGTTAAACTTTGGCTTCTAAATTAACCCTCCATTGAGGGAGTTGCTCGTTCGGGTGGTGGGTTCGGGGTCTCCGTCACAAGTCCCTTGATGACTTTAGTGAGACTCCGACTCCAGCAGCCTTACCAGGAACAACTTGAACAAAATTAAAAAAACAAACAAACAAAAAAACAAGCGTGTACGGAAAACCTACTAACAATGGCACAACAATGAATGGAAATAGTGAATGCCCGGAGCGTTATAAAACTAGTGTTCTACGAGCATTCGTAAAAAGGGCAATAGGACACAGCTCATCCTATGAGAAGATGAGCGAGGAGTTTACTCGAGTGAAACAGCTACTTGTCAATAATGGCTTCACAAATAACGCAGTAGACGCCGAGATCAAAAGGCAACTCCAGCAAAGAGACAAAACATCCACAAACAGCAAAGTTACCCATAAAGTCTTCTACAAAAACTATATGAACACCTCACACAAAACTGACGAAAGAGTACTCAAAGATATCATAAGACGCAACACGCAGTGCAAAGACCAAGAAGTACTACATCTCAACATATACTATACGACACAAAAAACTAAAAACCTCATCATGCGCAACAGTTCAGCCCCGAAAGGGACGTTGAAACGCACCAATGTAGTGTACAAATTCACTTGCCCCCATGAGGGTTGCCGACCTCATGCTGCCCACTACATTGGTGTGACAACAACGACCCTGTCCTAGCGTTTAACCATGCACCTCCAACACGGCACCATCAAACAACACATGACTGACAAGCATAGCACACCACTGACATGGGACATGCTTGTCCACAACACTACTATCATCGCATCCACCGACGACACCCACAAACTAGTCATCTTAGAATCACTTTACATCGATCAGCAGAAACCCACCCTCAACATCCAACTCAATCCACAACAATCACTATCACTATGGGGAGGAAGCTAGACAATCTGACAACAGGTACATGCAGTATGTTTCATGTTAACTGTTGTTTTTTAACGGTGTGTTAATGTAATTGCTTATGTCTTAACAGCTATGAAGTGTTGATATTTTCTACATGTCGTTAAGGTAGGGCACAGTAACTGAAAGTGTCTGTGTTATCAAGCTCGTTTTATGCAATGGTATTTTTCAAAGATGAATGTTTGAACTGTGAGCTGAAAAATATGTATTATTCTTGATAATGATTGCGAGACGCAATAGAAACTAGTTGAAATTTATAAACTTTGGTAACATTTTACATAACCTTTTACCCGATAACAAAACAACTATACAAAAACTCGAAAAACTACTAAGAAAAACATCTAAATGTGAAACTTCCGTGTTATTTAATCGCCAGTGTGTCAAGGATATATATATATATATATATATATATATATATATATATATATATATATATATATATATATATATATATATATATAGTATATTATGAAAAATGGTTAAACTTTTTTGTTTGTCAGCGATTTAAAGGCGCAAGAATGGTGATTGCCATATTTTTAAATTATTTTGCCAATAAATACTGTTTTTTAGAATTTCGTAGAAGTTTGTTTTCTTCACCGACGGAGCACGGTGATGCAGGAGACCTGAACAACGGGACGAAATTCGTAGCTCAATAAATAATGATGATAGAACAACGATTTTGGGTTCAATTTGAAGCTCTCCATCAGGCAGCTCAAACAAGCACACCAAATTTCGTTTTTCCTCTTAACCCTCATTTTACCAGGGGGTCGATTCTAACCCCCTCTTAATTTTTTCGCAATGGGAGAGAAACTGCTCGGTTTAGCGCAATGCCGCGTGGCAAGTGCGAACCAACATCAATTTGATACATCTTGACGAAACTTCAATTAAGGTCAGATCAGGTCACCGAGTTATGATGTCATTTCTAAACCAATGTAAAGCAATGCTGGTTCCAAAACAAGGTTGGCAAAAGTCGGGAATAACTCAGCTTCTAGAGGAGTTAGATCAAGTTTCTATACACTATTCGAAAGCTCTTGTTAAGGAAAATCTAGGGCGGACAACTATTTTGAGGTCAGGTCCATAACGAAGGCATCAGAACACCCTTTGGCACCCATTCGGTGCGCTACTTTATGCAGAGGCTATCCAGGGTTTTTAACGGTTCTGACAGTGGCTGTAGCTTTATGAAATAATTACATAGTCGCACCACAGCCGTGGTGCAGTTGGTTAAGGCGCCTCAGTCCTGTGTGGGGGTCCTTGGATCAAAGCTGACCTCTGGCAGACTTTTCCTGGACCGCCTCCTACCCAGGAGATGGCAGTATACAGGGTAGTGCCCGCTTTGACTAGGGACTTCCGCTGACCAACCAGCGCCCTTGTTATTGGGAGCACAGGCTTGATCTGCCTATAAATAGATCCACCGGTCCGATGGCACCGCCCGAGGTCACGGCCTCGCCGCGTGTCACAGGAGCAGTCCTCTGTTTCACCGGGTCCGAGAGATCGGGATAGCTCCACTGCCTGGTACGGTGGGGCGCGTGACATGGAGCGTGCGGACATGACTGTCCCGCAAGGGTGCCGATAGCGTAACCCCCGCTGCCATGTACATAGTGTGTCTGCTTGTGTGTAGTGCAAATATGCAAAAATGTTCCCTGGTTGGGAACGCAAAAATATAAAAAATTACATAGTCGCAAATCTGACCATGTGTTAAGCTGAATAAAGGTAATAGTAAGGGAAACAATTTATATGATTGATAATTTGATTTAATGATTGGATTTCCCCAGTTGTTAGCCGGCAAATACTGGAAGTGAAAAACGCATTCGCACCTCGTATTTCTTAGCATTGGGAACACATTTAAGGGAGCGTCGGGTATTAAAACATCATCAGAAGATAACCACTCTTAAGCTTTAACAGCCGGCAAACGCAACAAAATGTGCGACAAGCGACTTTCTTCAAAATCCAAGAGAGGTAGTACATGTAACAGTATATGTATGTATGTATATAAGTATATGTATGTATGTATGTATGTATGTAAGTATATGTATGTATATGTACAGCCGGTTCGATACTGGTTGGTAGGTATTAGGCTGCGGTCGTTATTGTAAAATATCTCTCAAGCGATGGCTCTTACAGACAACATTGTTGCCTCACCTGCTGCGTTTTAACTGGATACATGAACTGACGTGCGAAATACTTCGTAATGTCCAAAATTTGGAAGTAATTGAGAAAAAGACACAGAAAATCATCAGGATCAGTAAAAACAGCTTTTTGTCCATAAATTTCCAAATTTATGTCTCATCCAGTTTGCAGGGTCCCAAATTTAAAGAGCTCGTCAAAATTCATTGGTAGAGACGAAACGTTTATGAGAAAAGCAATCGTTTTTAACACGCGCATTGAAGGGGGGCGAGTACCCGCCCCCACCCTCGGGTTTTTCGGAGATAGCAGAAAAACGGCGGCTCGTAGCGCCGCCGTACTTGGTGTACCTTTTCTCTCATTATTTTTACTTCTGTGAAAATTTTAAGGTTAGGTCATCCAGGTCAGGTCACCAATACAGGTCAAGTGACCTGACCTCAAAAATGTTTACGATAGCATAAGTCGGAACAGGGTGAACTTATCCAATTGAAACTCATGTCACATAATGGGACCACCGAGTTCTCTAAGATATGTTCCAGTATTTTTGATATCGATGACCTAAGGTCAGCTACGAGGCATGACCTCTCCATTGGAAATACATGGGAAAAAGGTTTTTGCCGAATAACTCAGTAACAGATGATGATATAGCGTTTATTTTAGCTGTATTAGATTTCCTCGTCTTTGCGGTTGTAATGATATGCATTTTATATAATTTGAACTTGACCTGACCTCAGGTCAGGTCAAATCCTTGATTTCAACTAGCAATACCAAATTATATATCATTCGCTTCGGCTTGCTGCGAGGATTCATATTGTTTAAGTCGTTTTGCTCTATCTTTACTTGTTCAGATGTAATGGCCGAAAACCTTAATTTACATGTTATCCCTATGACGGCATGTTTTGACCTCTCTTAACCTTAAATGTGACCTGATAAAAAATGGTCAAATATTTTCGATGAAGAAGTGAAGATGAAGATGGGCTGCCCAACGACGTTTACCGTTTTTCGCTACCTACCGTGGTTCTCGAGATCTTAGGGGGGACGGGTACCCGCCCCCGTCAAAGCGAAGGTGGCTCAGGCCCCCGTCAATGCGCGTGTTAAGATATTTCTTAAGTGAACTGACATTAATACCTACCAATCACTGGGGAACCGGCTGTATGTACAATTACATACCTGACAGTCAGTTTAAACAGGGGACAGTAACAAAGATTAACGGAAGAATGTGAGGCAAAGTTAAAATCTGAATTTCCTTATTCAGGGCCTGATCTCGCTATGCCCTAATAAGTATTGAACTGGCCCTAATACCTACGGAATTGACACTAATGCCTGCTTTCGTTGTCTCAATTTACATTCCTGCTTCTTAACTTTATTGCCTCCTTCAATTAGAGGCCGTTCATCAATAACGTTTCGCATATTTTCTGATTTTTACCCCCTTCCCCATTTAAATGTGTCATTTGATTGGAGAAATGAAATAATACACGGCGATTGGTGGGTGCCGCGTGCATCATTGCTACAACCATTGGCGGATCCAGGAAAAAGCTTTGGAGGGGGCCAAAACATCGTTTTGGGGGCCAAATCGAGAAAAAATCGCAAAAAGCATAGGATTTAAAAAAAACGGCCAAAATTCGGTCGTTTTGGGGGCCAAAAGATACTATTTCGGGCTTTGGGGGGGCATGGCCCCTGGCCCCCTGGATCCGCCAGTGGCTACAACCACCCGCCGACTACGGGTAGAACATGAGCTCACTAAAATTGTCATAACTTTTTCGGCCGTCGGTTGCCGACCTATGGATTCCACCAATGTAAAGAAAACACTTCCCAGAATACATGGTATGATTTCTAGCTGATCCTGACTGTGCCTTTTTTGCCAGTCTAAGGAAACATGATGTATGTTATAAATCTTAGTTCCGAAACATATGTTTATTATAATGAACTCACTGCATTCTCCGGAGCAGCTACAGGGTGTTTGAGAAAGAATGATATTTTTTTAATGTTCAGTAAAGGACAAAAAATCCTTCAAATCCGCCGAAAAAACGCTTATTTTAATAATACATTGTAGGAAATTTTCTATAAACATGTTTCATTTGCATAAAATATTTTCCCCGTCTTAAATGTACTCGGAAAAATGATGCAAGAAACATGATACATGCCCGCTTATATTTGAGAAACCGGAGTAGGCAGCACTCTAAAAAGTCTTTAGCACACACAAATGGCACTTGAGCATGCACATCAAAGGCACAAGTTTCAGTCATATAACAATTTAAAGTTTTTGGTTCAAGCTCCACATGGTTCATTGGCTTACCTTCCATATGAATAACTGGATGCGGCGGACACAGCAAAAGACCCCACTCCTCACCGTAGAACAAGGGACGTGGACCAATTGGGGATTGCTTGCTTGGACCAGTGGTTTCCTAAGCTTGAGAGGTGTTTTTTAGAATTGATTTCCAGAGGCAATGTGCGTGTGAACTGTGATGTATCACAATGACGATGTAATGTTGCAGTGTCATTGGCGTGATACTTGTCACGTGATACGCGCGTGTTTTCTGCGAAAATTTTCGATGAAGGCAGAATAGGCAGTATTTTTAACCCATTTTTAAGACCACTTTTAAGTAGTAAAAACATCAAAACAGTTATCAAAATACGAATAATCGTAAATGTCCCGAAAGTTGCTTTCGTTTGATGTATAAATCATACCACAACAACCTGTTTATAACCGCATTATGATCAATTAAAAAAAATCATTCTTTATGAAACACCCTGTAGAACCGTATTTTTGTAACCAGAAGGTCGCAAATATTCCAAGCTTTACGGCAGTATACGTTTTTATTGATGGCCAGGTGTGAGCACCTGTCATTAACGTTTTAGACCACGCTATCATTTCTCGCCAGATACTCGTATTTAGAGAGGCAGAATAAGTTTCAAGTTTCAGCTCCTGTGAAACCAATGTGGTACGCTAGATGAAGAAAATAATTATGGTTTCCGGGTTCCAAGCAATTCTCAAACGCATCGCATACATTTTATATCAATTCTAGAAAGTGATTTTTTGCATTTTCGTCCCGTTTTTAGGCCCGCTGCATCACTGTGCGGAGGCGGGAGGAGGCGGTGTTACGCTGCCGAGACCGGTGGTGTGCCCGGCTGTCCCGCCATCCAGATCTACCAGCTGTTGCGTCGGCATCTTTCAACACTCTAGAAACACTATTATTTACCATATACAACCGAATTCATCCAGGGGCGAGTGTAGATCCGAATGGGGGGGGCAGATTCAACCGGCGATCTCACGACTCGCATACCTATTATAGATTAACTCAACAAGCACATGCATCATTGCTCTCCAGTGGGAGTGGTGGATATATGGAAGAGGTGGTTTGATTGCCTCGCCGATATAATGTAAACCCTATCATTATACAACTTTTGTTCCTGTGTCCACTTCCACCCATATGTCAACACACATCACACTAACCAGCATACAGGCAAGAAACCAGGACACTTGATATGCAAAGGTTGAAGTGACTCAAGTCCATGGGCGCCGAAAGTGGGCGGGACGGGAGGGACGCATTCCCCCGGCTGGCCAGCCAGGGGGACGTCCCCCCAAATTTTTTACTAGCGGGCGATTACAACATCGATCTACTAAAATTAGACACATCTGAAGGCAGCGCCTAATTTTTCAATATGGTATCCACAGCCGGCTGTTTTCCATGCATATCCCTCCCTACTAGAATAACAGCAACTTCCAATACCCTGATCGACAGCTTTATTAGTAATGACCTATCCATCATCACCCAGAACAACGTCCTGCTGTCTGATATCAGTGATCATTTTCCGATTTCAATTACCATTAATATAAACTACACCAATCCAAATAAAAAACTCCTAACTAGCAACCTGTTTGACTTTAGGAAAACAGATTCACTGAAGCAAAATCTTATTCCGAAACTTGCACAAGTATATGCGATCGATGGTGCGGAGGAGGCTGCAGCCTTCCCAGTAAACACAATTAAAGAAGAATTATCTAAGTTAACTATAAAAAACAATAGGAAAAAGTGCCGATCCAGCCATGGATATCGTACAATATTCTAAGCTGCATCAATCAGAAAAATAAACTATACAAAATATCAATTCATAACCCTACTGCTGAAAATGGAGCTAAGTTTAAACAGTATCGCAACGTTCTCAATAGCGTGATCCGAAGTGCAAAAAAAGACTACTTCAAAAGAAAAATAGAAGAATTCAGAGCTAATCCTAAAAATTATGGCAGATTCTTCTTGGCTTTACTCACAAAAATAAGCAAAGACCTCCACCCCTGACACATTTAAAGCTGGGGATGCAACCTTTCATGACCCGTCTGTTATAGCGAATACCTTTAACAATTTGTTTGCCACAATTGGCTCGACCTTTAGACGCAAAGCTACCCAGTGCCTCCACAGATCCTACGCATACTCTGCACAACCTTCATCAGCCTGTTGAATCCTTCGAATTCCAACAAGTAAATACTCTTACTATAGCCAACACAATTAAGGACTTGTCAAACACTGGTCGGGGAGAAGACGAACTTAGTTCTAAAATCCTTAAAACAATTTCTGACATTATCTCTCCAATTTTAGCTTTTATTTGCAACAAATGCATAACTCAAGGAATTTTCCCTCCTGCTTAAAACATGCAGTGATCATACCAGTATTCAAACCTGGGATCCATCACATTTCAATAACTATAGACCAATTGCCCTTTTGAGTACTATCTCAAAAGTATTTGAAAAAAATTGTTTATTATCAGATGGTTAACTTTCTGAATTGGCACAACATTTTGTACTCCCATCAATTTGGGTTCAGGAGAAAGCACAGTACCTACATGCCGATCGCTCTTCTTTACGATCTTATAACCTCTTCTCTTGAAAACAAAAAAGTTTGTGTAACCATTTACCTGGATCTTTCGAAGGCTTTTGACACTGTAAATCATGGCATTCTGCTCAAAAAACTACATTTTTATGGCAGGGACGGCGGATTCCAGGGTGCAAGTGGTGCAGTTGCACCACTCGATTTTTTTCAAGTGGTGCAAAAGTGTCTTTTTGCACCACTTGCTTTGGCTTTGTCCAGGGAGGCGCCCCCCCCCAGGCCTCAGCCGGCGCCCCCGGCCGGTCAGAGAAAATCAAGCCTAATTACCGCCTACCTGAAGAGGTAGGATCCTCTGTGAAAAAGACATTTTCATACATGAATGACGCACCTTGACATCAAAACTGCGCCCTGGAAAGCAAAAGGCGCCCCCCTTGAGTAAAGGCGCCCCTCTGGATAGCATAGGCGCCCTTGAAAAGCGTAGGCCCCTCCTGGACAGCTGAGGCGCCTCCGAAGAAGAGAAACGGCGCCCCTAGATATCACATGCGCCCCCTGGTTAGCACAGGCACCCCTTGACAGCAAAAGGCGCCCCCCCCGCAGAGAAAAGGCGCCCCCTGGACAACATACGCGCCCTTTGATAAGAAAGGCGCCCCCTGGAGAGATAAGAGAGAAACCCCCCCCTCCCGAGAACAACAGCGGCAGGGACGGCGGATTCCGCAGGACAGGGTGTGCAGTTGCACACCTTGAAAAAATGATGGTGTACAATAGTATATTTTTGCACACCTGGTTTTGACCTCGTGCGGGGAGGCCCTCACGGATTTGGGTGGCACCCCCGCATTTTGCCGGCGCCCCCGGCCGGTCAAGAGAAAATCAGACACATCGCCTGTCGGAAGGGGTAGTACCCTCCGTGTAAAATAAAATACACTTTCAAATATGAATGGCGCCCCCTGACATCAAAGCTACACCCTGGACAGCAAAAGGTGCCCACCCCCTTGAGTAAAAGCGCCCATCTGGATAGCAAAGGCGACCTCTAGACAGCAGAGGCGCCCCTGGACAGAAAAAGGCACCCCCAATTGAGGAGTAACGACGCCCCTGAATAGCATAGGCGCCCTCTGGTTAGCACAGGCACTCCTGTACACTAAGAGGCGCTCCCTCCCCCATAGAGCAAAGGCACCCCTCTGGATATCATAAGCTCCCTTTAATAGCAATCGCGCTCCCTGGACAGCAGGGGCGCCCTCTGGATAGGATAGGCGCCCCCAAAACAGCAAATACGCCCTTTGATACCAAAAAGCGCCCCATGGACAGAACACACCCTCTGGATAGCATAGGCACCCCTGGACGGCAGAGAGGCCCCTAAAGAAGAGCAACGGCACCCCGGGATAGCATATGCGCCCCTGGTTAGCACAGGCACCCCTGGACAGCAAAAGGCGGCCCCCGCCACCTGAGTAAAGGATCCGGGTCTCTGGATAGCATAGGTGCCCCTGGATAGCGCAGGCGCCTCCTGGACAGCAGAGACGCCTCCGAAGAAGATCAACGGCGCCCCTTGATATTATATGCACCCCCTGGTTAGCACAGGCATCCCTGGATAGCAAAGGCGCCCCCCCCGAGAGCAAAGGCGCCCCCTCTGGAAAGAATAAGCACCCATGGATAGGAAAGGCGCCCCCTGGAAAGGACAGCAGAACATTTTTTAAGGAAAACTCAGTGGAGGGGGGGCGGTGGAGATTTTCTTGTGCTGGCCATTATAATGTCTTCGGGGGATCAAACCCCCATTTGGAGGGGGCGTTAATAAAATTTAGACGTGCTAGTGTTAAAAAATGTCTCCTAATTTTTGTTATTCCATATTCCAAAGATTAGAGATGCTGCCCAGGACTGCGGTTTTTTCCAACGGAAAAGGGCCAAAACGGGTTTGCGAAAAGGCCAAAAGGTTCAAATTGTATTTGCACTAAAAAATCTAGTTTTTTTATAAATTTCGTCCAAGTTCTTCCCAGTACGGCTGTTGGAGTCTGAGTCTCATTAAAGTCCTCAAGGGACTTGTCACGGAGACCCCGACCCCACCACCCGAACGAGTAACGCCCACAATGAAGGGTTGATTTAGAAGCCAAAGTTTAACCTCCCACAAAGCACAGGGATGGCCGCCTCGCTCAGGTCACCCTCTCATCAGTCAGTTGCCAGCCGACCTACGTCGGGCAAACGATTGAGCGCCGGAGCGTCTCAGGGGAACCGATCTCAAGCCTGGACATGCACTGCCACTGCATGCTTCTCAGCAGCGGGCCGGAGTCCGACGCTCTACCAACCGAGCAACCGGGGCGGCCAAATGGCCAAATAAATACCACAAAAGCCATATTTGAGGCTAAAACGAACCCTGCCGGGTGTCATAAACCCACAGAAAAAGGACAGAGCACTCTTGTATCACTGCAGTGAACAGTGCACTGTATAAAAATAAATGTTGATAATTTGATATTGACTTGACGATATATTTTTAGCACACTGCCCATCTCATAAGAAGGCAGGAGTCCCCTTCCAATCCCGTGTGGCGACCCATTATTTTATCCACATAACTAAACAATTTGTTAGCATCATCAATTATCTTGGCCGCACCACTCCCCGCTAACATTTGATATCTTCCTGCTTTTTCTGTGAATTGTTTGCTCTTGAACAGTGACGGATCCATAGGCAGATCCAGGATTGCCAATCGGAGGGGAGCACCTTCCCGGGGGCGCCATCCGGAGCAGGGGGCGCCACTTTTGACCGGAAAAACCTACCAGGTGGGCGTAAAATCCTATCGGTGAGCACCGATTTTCGCACCCTGAGGGAGAGTGGGAAGCGCCACTTCAGGCGAGTGCCATCGACCTTTCAGGGGGGCGCCGTGACCATTTCAGGGGGCGCCGAGGATCGATCGGGGGCTGCATCTGCCCCTCCCTTTGCCCCCTGGATTCGCGTATGGGCGGATCTAGAATTTTAGTAAGGTGGGGGGGAACGCGGAGCCTCAAAGTGGGCACTTTACCATCAACTTTTCACCCAAAGGGCGCCTATGGTATTCGGTTTTCGGTTGCCGTCATTTTGGTGGATCGTATTTTTAACAACGTCCTATCCCACCCTCTCCCAGCCATAACAGTTTGTACCAGCCAAGCAAGATGCCTATTTGGCGTGATATTTGAAACAATAAATTGCTAAACAGTTCAGTCCACACTTTTTTCGGCACCTCTTGAAAAATCTGTAAATGCCACTAGGTCATGGAGAAATTCAAGACACTTGGGAAGATGCAACAGCTGAACATAAAGGTATATATCTGAGGATTTTTCTATTAGTGAAGAGGGGTTAAGTTTATTTTAATATCAAATATGATAAGCATCATTTTGCTTTTCCACGTGGCCAAGATTCGTAAGATAATGGTGAGAGGACATTGAAAATAATCGCAGCGAATGTGAACCTGGCCTGTGCGCTGTCTAAGAAAATTATCTCAGCGGAAAAGCTTTTAAGTTGTAGGAAACACAAACCGGACTTTAACCCACATTATTAATTGCTCATAAAAAATAATGTTTGAACCAGATGGCAGACTCAAGGAGATATAAGGGAAGTTGAAACGTTAAGATAAACACAGAATGAAGTATGTGGGCATTTTCCATCGACCTTTATCTATATTCTTCAATTCATCAGCATGGGAGAATTCCTCTTGTGCCTGAAATTTCGGAGGTGTTAAGAGAATTTCGGTAGCCATGTGATTGAATGCTGAAATAGATCATGCCATAGGCATGTGTGATTTGTGACATAAATGGGCCCTACTAGAATAAAAAGAAAACAGTTTCAACGTGTCCAAGTACTCTCTTGATAAATTGATAACTTTTTTCGTTTATTGACTGTAATTTGCGTGTTTAATGATCATGTGCAGTGTTCAGATCGAAGTGAAAAGACCATTCAGATTGATAAAACGAGTATATTTTGTCACTGACCATCCACTTATACCATCAACCATCGCCTTCAGGTTAAGTTCAGGACTCATTTAAGAGAAGAGGTGAGCGTGCACTGTGCATGCCCAAATCGAGACACAGCCTCCCTCCCGATGGACAGACCGCGCAGAAATACGTCCTCGTCGCGTTTGATTTCGCGCATGCGTACGACGTAGTGGACCACCACCTGCTACGCGTTCGCCTGCTGTAGATGGGGCTGTCAAATTGCACGGTGGCCTGGATTTGGCAGTGACTCCGGGACCGAAGAGTCCAGGTGGAACTAAATGGTGTGCTTTCCAGTGAGCGCATTTTCCGAACTGGCCTGCCGTAAGGAAGTGTCTTATCGCCAGTTTTATTTTGTATGGGCGGCTCGGCTGGTAGACGCACTCTGCGCGGTTCCCGGATGCTCCCCTACATGTACGCCGATGATACGGCGGCTCTCTGCACGGGCAACAACATCCAAGTCGCCAAGGACCGGGCGCAATAAAGCTGCTGCTGGCACCCTCATGAAGTGGACCCGACAGCACAAAATGGTGGTATCAGGAGCCAAGATCCAAGTACTGGTGATGTCCCAGTGGGCCAGAGACGCCAATCCCTTCAATTTTAAGGTCGACGGGAAGTCTGTCACTGCTGGAGACACCCTACAGCTACTTGGCGTCACCATCGATCGGCTCCTCCATTTCGGTCCACACTGTAAGACACTGTGGGAGAAGGTCCACCCCCGCATCTCCCACCTACGTCAACTGTCCGGCTGCAACTGGGGGCTGCACGAACAGCACCTCCGAACCGTCGCTACTGGCTACGTGAGAGGAGCGATGGAGTAAGCGGCCGCAGCGTGGCTCCACGCCACACCGCCATTTCATGTCGAGCTGCTGGAACGCAAAATGAGAGCGTCGGCGCGTATCATCACAGGATGCACCCACTCCACTCCCAGCCGAGTTAAGACTCCCCGCGTAGCAGCCAGAAGGAGGGTACTCGCGACCCGACTGCTGGTGAAATTCCATACCCTGCCGCCTGAAGACCCTCTGTGAAGACGTGCGGAGGCGACAGCGCCCTCTCGACTCTCCTCGGTGACCGGGTGGCGGCAGGTGGGCAAAGACATGTGGGATCAAGCAGGCATCTCCCTCCCCATCGAGTCTTTCCTTCCTCGACGTCTTCCACTGTAGGTATCAGGAGAGTGAGTCACATTTCAACTAGACGTGGGCCCACTGACATCAGGAGCGCCACCTGTCCGGAAGAAGCGAGTAGCTCTCCCCCACCTCGCTTCCCTGACTCAATGTGCCACATGGGTGTGGACCGACGGGTCAGTGCACGGAGGGGTCACGAGCGGGGGAGCTGGGTCTTCATCGAGTCACCAGACAGAGCCCAGCATGAGCTCAGGCGACCAGCAGGCTCGCTCTGCTCGAGTTTTCAGGCTGAGATGGTAGCCATCCAAACTGCCTGTGTCTCCCTACTGGACTAATCAGTGCACACAGAAGATCCAGTCATCTTCAGCATGGCCTGCCAAGGTGACGACGCATTATAGAAATAAAATGGCTTCAATGTCTGCAGATAAGACAGCGAATCGGTAAAAATCGCAAACTTCCTCACCATCAGCTTAGACACCTGGTCCAAACAGCAAAAAAAAATGGAGTACAGCTCTGAAGTAAAAATGGATCCTTCGTAAGGCAAACTAGAAAACTTCTCAACATCGTCACCAACAAATGCACGCCCTGTGCCATTGTCACTTTCTTTTGCAACCGTCTATATAGAAACAGACATGGTTTTCGAACGGCTCTGCAAGCAAGTTCATAAATTACTGGCGCGTCGGTTCAGGAGGCAAGTTTTTGCTTTGTATGCGTAGGTTGTGTTCGTGTTAACTGTCGAGATGAGCTATGGTTCAATAACAGCTGCTTCATGTGGTTCGACGAGATTGCTGTCGATACCAGCCTGTGCCAGCCAGGCACAGACTCTCACTCCCTGGTGACGGGTTGCAAAACGCGAGCCACTGTCTATCTGACTGAGGTAGGCGTCGCCAAAAAAATGTTTGGTATGTGGGGCGTGTTGGTGACTTATTTTAAAGGGAACGTGGCACCTTGGTAAAATCCTGGAATTTTGTGTAATTAGGCGTACTTTTAGCCGAAAATAATGAAACCACTCATGATTTCTCTGAAAAATGTACAACAAGCTCAACGCTTTTATTTTTAAATTACTCCTCTAGAAAAATGAATAAATATCTGCCTCTGGATGATGTCATGATCTGGCAACCACTACCATACTCGAAACACTTCAAGGGTTTCGATTGGCTGATGCTCATCGTGATGTCAGCATATGTCGTCACACCAGCAGCTCACAACAATGGCCGCCTGGCGAGAGGTACATGAGAGGTACATTTCGGGTAGGTTTTAGTTTTTTCTACGGAAAAATCGAGTTCCAAGACAAATGATATATAGAGCACCTGGTTTTCCGATTTGCTTTACAACTTGGCTATCTCAGTTAAAATCACGTTCTAAAGGTGCCACATTCCTTTTAATGGCTTAATGCAAAGCGAGTATCTTACTGCGCATTTGTAGCGGTATTTCACTAATTTCCACTAGCATGCTTATTATGGGTGAAGCTTGGAACGCTCCTGTTACTATTCTGATAGCGAGATGACGGACATATCGATAATCTTTTTCGCGGACTAAGGAGTGGCCTCATACGCAACCCCGGTCTGCGACCTGGGATAACCCCCCACCGGCGCAGGAGAGCCGCATGACAATGTGCTGAAATCAACCATATTTCATTCTCAATGTATCTCTTCATAAGCCTGTAGGTCAGTGCCATCATTCTTTTCTTTGAAATAAATAGTAAATATCCCGCAGTCAACCCCCGGATTCGACCCGCGCACCCCTCATCACGAGACAGGACCTCTAACCACTAGACCACTGCGCCACACTGTACCGACTCCCACTAACCCTACACCTGTGACCCGTCAGGAGGCCACTGGCCGGTATCACGCAATCAAAACGATGCCGTGATCGTGGCGCCGGGTGTTGTGTTCGTACAGAAAAGGCATGGTATAAAGCTGCTTCTAGAAGACGAACCAAACATTAGATTCGCCTAGAATCACTTGTATCGGCGACCCAGGACCCTAAGCTAGCTTTATGCCAAATTGCATCCACTTCCATTCATTTCGAGGACTTGAAACCATGGTGAGAAGCAAACATGTTCCGAGAAATTTAGCTCCTTGAAATACCCTTTCGGACGAATTACTCGAAAGCCGTTGGAGATAAGTGGGTAGTGTAAATGAATTGAATGACTGCAATTAATTTTCCTATTCAGCCATGTCAATTCTGAGCTTGTGAATGATATGTGCTCTGAACCGAAAAGCTGCAAATAAAGGGTTTTCTACTAAAATTATATTTATACATATAAGACAATGAATTTTATTATCACGATATCCATCTCCGAATATTATCAGGCGGAAGCAATGTTCTTTCATTATTTGAAATGAAAAGTCAAATCGGCGCATTAGATCGCGAGAGATTAAGATTTAAATGAAATGAGCAAAAATGTAGTCCTCCGGCAAAATGGCAAAACCTAGGTCAGAATTTTACGTTTTCCACTGGAAACTATGCCTAAGCACAAGAAAATTGACGTAGCTGCCTCCACGTGACTGTCTTTAAACTAACTGAAGCGTGCCTTCTGACATTTCGAGCTTACAATTCGGCTGTCAAATTTCAATATCTTTTTGCTTGTACTAGAAATACTGCGTTTTGGCGTAATAAATGTTGTCGGACCAGTTCGAACTTTTTTTCTTAGGTGGCCTTGTTGCTTATTCGAAAGGAGACAAATTTCAAGTTCGTCGCTTAAGAAATAAAAATGATAAAATGCAAAATTGAAAACATTTGTTCCAGAATTTCTCAAAAACTATTTTGAATTTAAATTCGGGGCCTTAGTTTGGGCGTCTAGCGTAAAAGGGCAATCACCCTACACAATTGCAGAGCCCTGGTATCAACTGTCAGAACCGCCAAACGGCCAGAATAGAGCCTCTTGAGAAATCTCAATCCGCTTCGCTCCATGGATTTCGTCATGCGGCTCTGACACAGTCGTACTCGATCTTCGGACGAATAAGTGATCTATACAGCATAAGAAGCTTATAACGTAGCGTATAACAATGAGCGTATAACGTGCGCATAACTTATATATAGGCGATAAGCGTATAACGTGTATAGCATGAGAAATATTTCTCTATCTGCACGGTATCTCATCCTCGTCAACACCTTCAGTATTTTCAGCGTATCGAAACATTTTTTTGCGGAAACCCTTCAGGTGTGGCACATATGAAAGCTTATCGAGTGTGAGCCTGATAAATCTGGTTTCTGCTACAACGTCGCTCGGATTTCCGCGAATTTACAAAATCGGGTATTCAGTCCCAATGTCTATTATAAAATTGCATGCACTATGTCTTTGAACTTGAAAATTTCAGTACATTGCGTGTGATCCATTGCTGCAATATGTCAAGGCCAAGCTGCAGCCGCCTCTGCGCAGCTGCTGTAGTAGACACTGTCACACATATTGTGAAGTCTTCAACGAAAAACACGTGACGTATGTTTGCGGGAAGTGTCTGCAATATCATTGGTCATAACTGCAAACAAGGCTATGAATATCGCAGAATCCTGGGCTATGCTACTCTGTTGCTGATGCCAATCCGATACGACTGAGTTTACGCGAAATCTAAAATACCTATTAAAGAGTTTCTGCAGAACGCCATTGAATAGCAAAGGCGCCCCCCAAGAGATGATGGCGCCCCCAAGAGATGATGGCGCCCCCCTGGGGAGGAAGGCGCCCCCTCCAGAAAATCTTGCACCACTTCTCGAAAATGGAATCCGCCGTCTCTGTTTTATGGCTTTCAGAACTTTTCCAATGATTTCCTGTCATCCTATCTTCAAAACAGGACACACAGTGAAATTCAACAATACCTGTTCACAAAACCGTCTCACACTTAGAATGGATGTACCACAGGGATCTGTTCTTGGGCCCCTTCTATTTCTCCTTTATATTAATGACATACATCTCAGCTTGCAAACCCCTAAATTTTTACTATTCGCTGATGATCCTGCTCTCGTATATACAGCTGACAATATTGACCAACTACAAAGTATAACTGCAAATAGCCTACCAAAAGTGTATAATTGTCTGTTGGGAAATCGTCTTACGCTGAACGCTAATAAATCTGTCTACAAGGTATACAATTACTCTGAACCTGCCTCTCAGATTCAGATTTCAATTAATAATACCATCATACAAATATGTTTTAGTGCTAAATACCTATTGACGAGGATCTTAAGAGGAAATTTCATATAAAAACACAGAACACACGATTGCCCGGAACATTGGGCTTATAAACCGTATCAAATACATTCTGGATTCAAGATACATCCTCATGCTCTATAATTCACTTATACTCCCATATCTTAATTACTGCTCCGAACTCTGGGGAGTAACGTATTCCTCTCGGCTGACTAGACTTATAACTCTCCAAAAGAAGATGGTGAGAATAGTTGCTAAGGTCGGCGTTCGTGATCACACATCGAATCTTCTTAAGGAATTAAAAATTCTGAAACTTCAGTATCTTGTTAAACATTCGCTCCTCCTCATCCTCCACTCACACCTTGCAAATACTCTCCCCCTCCTTTAGCTGAAAAATTTGCTATCACCCAATCAAATCATGGCAGAGCCATGAGAACCGGAAATCACTTTACGGTTCCATTCGCTCCCACTAATTACCGCAATTTCTCACTCTTTATAGCTGCTCCAATCACCTGGAATGATATAATCGTCCCAAATATACGGTCTCTAGATGACGTTCCTGTCTCTCAATCGTTTTTCAAGACTGTTACTAAGCGTATATTTTTAAACACCTATTAGAATTATTGTCTCGGACAGATTTGCTACAATATTTGCTTCTTCGCATCTCACCATTCCTATCACCCGTAGATTCTACAATAATATTTAAGGCCGCCAACTACTAACATCTTATTTACCCAAAGCTACTAATGATATCTCACACTGCTTGCACCAGTTCCATGGGATTTAACACCCTTATTAATATAGTAAATAGTCTTATGTTTTGACCTCAATATTTGCACAGACAAGCAGGATGCCCTTCAAGCTCTGCTTCTTTCCCCTCCTTGTGTTAATTGTTATCAGCTATATCAAAGACTAATTCCTAATATGAAGCCGGTGCCATCAGAAATATCATTGCACTCCAACCTCAATTAGCCTAGGATTGTACTCGCTGTCCATCGAATCTACTGGCCCTGTTGGCGCTGACTTGCTGTCGACATGCCTACCATTCCGTCATATCGCCGATAGGTGGCGCCACGTCTGTGGTAGGCCACCCAAGCAGTGGTATGAGTTGCCCTTGAGGTCAACCGGCAGGAAATCTGGGAGAACATGGAGCAAGTGTTTCAACCAAGAGTAGTGCTTCTAGGAAAAGAAGGAACAGAAGATCCTCTGCCTTTATCAGCTCGCTCCACAACACAGAGAAGCAAAATGAGTATTCTCTCATAGACTTTCTCTCCATCACTGGGCGCAGGTCTCGAAAGCTCGACATGCTGTCTGGATCCAGCATCAAAGGCAGGCTCTCTAGCCCAGACTTCTTGTTCTCCAGAGCTCAGCTACCAGATGCTACAGGTTTACAGCTGGTTATACCAGTGGTGGAAGCACTGAGCCAGTGGGATGCACAAACTGGCTCTTTTTTGGATAATTGCATTGTCAAAAAGTGTTTGTATGGATACAATATAAGTCATGGTTACTAATGCTGTCAGGTACCGAATATGCTCAAAATTCGCCTCCCCCGGTCAGCACCAGCCCGGGTCCGTCCCCCCTGTAAAAATTCCGTGGCGCTATCCCTGCCCAAGTCCTAGCGTTAGTGACTCGCAGCTCGTGATTCTCTGATCACCTTTTAAAGTTTCATCTAATGTAAGAGATAAGTAAAGTATGAAACTGCTTTCTTACCGCTGCTGTCACACAAACATGGAAAACGAAAACTGAAATGAATTATTGGTGTCTCAATTTTCTGTCATTCTCGGTTTGCTGCGTTGACAAATATTCATGTTTCTCCTTTACGGATCTTGTATGTACTGTGACGGCACCCGTCACATGATTCCAATCCAATGAAGACCTGAACGTACACGGGGCAGAAATCTAAGCCGTCTACGCTTCAGCCGCATCGCCACGCAGTCAGACCAGCGCTGTCGGCCGAGTACCGCTGTCCCTCAGGAACAACAAACGCGTGCTGACACCACACAGGGGGAGGGGCAAGCTGTTGTTCACCAGCAGCGCGACCTGGCCCATGCCCGAAAAGTTCCGGGAGTGACGCTCGCTGGCTGGACAGTGGCAGATTTCGAAATCACGAGGGGGCACCGGGCTCACCATTCCATTTGTTCGTTTCCCTGACAAGCCACCGTTTCCTCCTTTAACACTTTCAAGTTCGCTCCGGATGCCAGTGCCGCGGTCCCAGTTTTACGAGCCTGGAGCCGCCACTGGGGACATAGTCCGCAGCAAGTGTGAGTCTCGGCACCTGGCCTAACGTTACCATGGCAACGGCTGTCGAACCCACGAGTTCACCTCAGGTCACCGAGCTGTGCCAAAATTCCGTGACCGGCCGGGCGCCGCGCGCAAGCGTTTTCTACATTCCTATCATTCTATGTGCCGGGCTTTTGGCCACTGGTTTTTATTCATTTTCGTGTTTTTTTGTGCTTACTTTATTTCGTCGTGTCTCTATATGGCTCTTCCCTGTGGTAACATGCTATGCTTTTGAGGCCAGCATAGTGCCCAGAAAGAAAATTGGCCGTTAACTTAAAGAAAAACTGTACCACGAAACCAAAGAGTGTCATTGACCTCTCTCAGTAATTTACCTACAGCCTTGGGTAGTCTGTATTTGTATCACTCTTAAGCTGAATGTTAGAAGATCTATCGCTCACTGTCGGCCGAGTACCGCTGTCCCTCAGGAACAACAAACGCGTGCTGACACCACACAGGGGGAGGGGCAAGCTGTTGTTCACCAGCAGCGCGACCTGGCCCATGCCCGAAAAGTTCCGGGAGTGACGCTCGCTGGCTGGACAGTGGCAGATTTCGAAATCACGAGGGGGCACCGGGCTCACCATTCCATTTGTTCGTTTCCCTGACAAGCCACCGTTTCCTCCTTTAACACTTTCAAGTTCGCTCCGGATGCCAGTGCCGCGGTCCCAGTTTTACGAGCCTGGAGCCGCCACTGGGGACATAGTCCGCAGCAAGTGTGAGTCTCGGCACCTGGCCTAACGTTACCATGGCAACGGCTGTCGAACCCACGAGTTCACCTCAGGTCACCGAGCTGTGCCAAAATTCCGTGACCGGCCGGGCGCCGCGCGCAAGCGTTTTCTACATTCCTATCATTCTATGTGCCGGGCTTTTGGCCACTGGTTTTTATTCATTTTCGTGTTTTTTTGTGCTTACTTTATTTCGTCGTGTCTCTATATGGCTCTTCCCTGTGGTAACATGCTATGCTTTTGAGGCCAGCATAGTGCCCAGAAAGAAAATTGGCCGTTAACTTAAAGAAAAACTGTACCACGAAACCAAAGAGTGTCATTGACCTCTCTCAGTAATTTACCTACAGCCTTGGGTAGTCTGTATTTGTATCACTCTTAAGCTGAATGTTAGAAGATCTATCGCTCACTATGTACGGCGCACACGGGGGGACCAGGCTGACTGTTCTCATAGTTCTGGAACAAATTTCCTGAAGTGTCAGCGTGTTAGTGTATGAGTGTTTTTTTGTGTGAAAACGGGCATATGCCGCCACGAAAGCGGCGCAGACGGTAATATACCGGCGGAGCCCAGGAAAGTTAAGGGTAATTATAGATGTGCGTTGTAAACCTCTGCCGGGAAGGCTCTCCTAGCTATTGTCTTTTCATTATTCTTTTTGGCACTATTTTTCTCCACCCCCACCCTTCAAAACAACCGCGCACGAGCCCCTCGTGCGGTGCAGTGTGAAAAGAGCAGTCCGCACGGAAACAGATGTGAGCTATGGAAAGAGAAGCCGCCGTCACTGGCGCGAGCAACGCGTGCGAGGGTCGCTGACCGAGCAGCCCTCCCGACGCGGGCAGCAAACAGAAAGCAGGTCAGCTTGTACCCGGAAACGCGTCGGCCAATAGAACGGCCCCACGGAACGGGCGTGAAAAGCAGAGTGAAAGCTCCGAGGAGAGGAGGAGAGTGAGAGAGAAGGGAGAGGCATTCAGCCGGCGGCGGCCGTGCGAGACAGACAGGCACTCCGGGAGCGAGCGACACCAACGAACAGGTGAGTCCGCTATGCGGAACGGTCTGACCCACCTCCCCTCCCCCACCCTCAAAATTTTTACATTTTGAAAAAAATGAGCCGAGCTTTGGAGCACCTACCCGGCAATGGGGGGGTGGATGAAATCCTGGAAGGCACGGGGGGAGGGGTAATGTGATTGTGTATGTGGACTTGGGCGTCAGCGGGCAGTTATGCACCGGCATAAATATGGAATTCGGAGACAATGAAATGTGCATTTTAACCCAGTTCGACCACGTTAGTGTGTTTTCTACCAATGTAACGTTCGCTTTTGGTGCGCGAAATGTCAATTAAATAAAAGGATGAAAGGGGAAAATAAACCTTTTTCTTGCAGAGGGCCTTACTGGAAGCAATAGGACAGTCGAGCAATGGTGTGGGCAGCTCATTGCCGTAATTACAAAGAGTATTCATTCGTTATCACGGCTTTCCTTTTGCTGATTACAAAACAAACACCCTCATTCTTCGCCGTTATGGGACAACATTACAGGAAAAATACTACGAGTTAGCAAATTGGTTCAGATCCTTTTTTCGATCGTAAATTCGGTTGAACCTCATGATCAGCAATGGGCGGGGCCAATCACGACCATTACGATGTTGACCTAACGACCTAACCAAACGACGAGAAATTTCCACGAGCTGTGAGTAAAAATTGTCCTCTAGCTGGCCCATACTCTCCTGCGCCGCCACACCGAATCGGGCTGTAATAATCACGCATTAAAGTTTGCCCAAATTTTGTCGCCAAGTAGTACTTGTGTATAAATAATAGGATCGCTAACAGAGGGACGAATTCTCGCCGGTTCATAATTTTGATCCGTTTTAAAGCCAGTATGATAAGCAGCGTCACGTTTTTTTGCGTTTGCTCTTCCTTTTTTATATTTGCATCTATTTTGTCAGGGCCTGGGGCCTGGAGCTCTCTAAATAGCTGCAACGCAAAGCAAAGTCTCATCTTAACAGCCGAAGTTTGGATTTAAGCATTCAAAACCGATCTTTTGTCGTTCTGATTTTATACTCGCATTAATCTTGTCGATGCTTGGGGCTCGGAGCCTCCTCAAGGGTTGCAACGCAATGCAATTCTCATCTTAAATAGATGAAGCTCGGGCTTAAGCTTTCAAAACCCAATTTCAGAATGCTTGGGTTTGGATCGAGTGTCTTATAAGTTCCGATTTTGTCTCGACCCGGATGAAAGCAAAAAGGATTGCTTCCTTATTTTGGTTTCGGTTTTTAATAGCACCTACTATGTCAGGGTCTGGAGCTCGAAGCTTTGTGCACGGTTCCCATGCAAATACATTTTCGTCTTAAAAGTCGAGGTTTGAGTTTAAATATCCAAAATGCAGCATTTTTCTCGTACTGATTTTATAATGGCACCTAATAAGTCGAAGCCTGGGGATCGGAGCTTTTTTAAGTAACTGGCATGTGATGACAAATTTGTCTTAATTAGCGGAAGCTTGGGCTTAAGCTTTCAAAAGCCAATCTTCAGTGCTGGTCCTGAGTATAAAGGCTCCGGGGCATCGTTTTTTTGGCCTCCTCGAAAGGGGAATATTTTTAGCCTGCCCTTCTAGAATACTTGCCGTTTGGATCGGGTGTGCTAACCGTTTTGAAATTGTCCCGACCCGGTCGAAGGCAAGAAAACTTGCACCCTTCTAAATAGCCGCAACGCAATGCAATTCTCATCTTAATAGACGGAGCACGGGCTTAAGCTTTCAAAAGCCGGTTTCAGCATACTGCTGTTTGGATCGAGTGTTTTATAAGTTCCGATTTTGTCTCGACACAGTCGTAAGCAAGCAGGCTTGCATCTTTGTTTGAATTGTTTTTTTAATCGCACCTATTTTGTCAGGGCCGAGAGCTCGGAGCTTTCTAAATGGATACAAAGCAAAGAAAATATGATCTTAAATAGTAGAAGCCAAGGCTTAAACTTGAAAACCAATCCTCGGCGCTGGTGCTAAGTTCAAGGGCTCTGGAGCGTTTTCCTTCTTTTTAAAGCAAAGACGCAACATTTGGTTGTCTGATTTATTTTTAGAATGCTGGCTGTTGGGACCGAGCGTTTTAGAATTGTCCATTCGCCTCACCCCAGTCGCAAGTGGGATGTGCAGGGCAAAATAGGTTAGGTCGGGCAATCAAGCCGTAAACTAAATCTAGGTCAGTCCTTGTCTGCGAAGTGCACTATGCCGTGGTTAAGATATGACTGAGTGGGCGCATGCGCCGCCATGTCAGGGGATAAGTCCCGCCTCTCCGGGGTCCGGGCGGCCCCCCCCATTGGCGCGTACAGGCAGGAAGGGAGGGGCTTGCGTGCCTTTCGGGAAACCAGGACAGCAGTAAATCCTTACGACGGGATTCGGTGGGTGGCAGCGACGGATTTAGGATTTCTCTCGGGGGCACGAAAGGGGGTGACTGGCGGGCCCGGGCGCGCGCCCATAATTATTAGAGTACCGATCGGTGCAGTTTTAAGAAGTTTTGGGGTAGGTGCGGATGAGCCTACAACCTCACGCAAACATTCCGCTCAAGATAGACTGAAGCACACTCAAAACCGCGAATAGCATTTGGAGACGCCCATATGCCTCCAAAGGTTCCAAGCAAGGGAAGAGGGGCTGTCAAAGCAGCGCAGTCGTGCAACGTGGTTCGGACCAAGCTCCCTTCAACACCATTTCGTCCTCTCAATCGCACATGGCATAGTACAATAAAGACGTAAGAATTATTCAAACGCTATCCTATGTGCCATGGCCGTGCCTTTTCTATCCTTCTAGCCTTCGGGCCCATTGGCTCCCGAAAGAGAGGCATGGCGGCTCTCCTCTTCCTGGGGGTCACGGAGGCGCCGAAACGTGCACTGTGATTGCCCTTGAACTGACCTTCACTCTACATCACTTTATCGGCCTGCCTCAGTAATCCGGCACTATCATTCTAGCCTTCGGGCCCATTGGCTCACGAAAGAGAGTCATGGCGGCTCTCCTCTTCCTGGGGGTCACGGAGGCGCCGAAACGTGCACTGTGATTTCCCTTGAACCGACCTTCACTCTACATCACTCCTCCCGCCCGTCTTAGTAACCCGGTACTATCCTTCTAGCCTTCGGGCCCATTGACTCCCGAAAGAGAGTCATGGCGGCTCTCCTCTTCCTGGGGGTCACGGAGGCGCTGAAACGTGCACTGTGATTGGCCTTGAACCGACCGTCACTTTACATCACTTTAACCGCCTGCTTCAGTAATCCGGCACTATCATTCTAGCCTTCGGGCCCATTGGCTCCCGAAAGAGAGTCATGGCGGCTCTCCTCTTCCCGGGGGTCACGGAGGCGCCGAAACGTGCACTGTGATTGCCCTTGAACCGACCTTCACTCTACATCACTTTAACCGCCTGTCTCAGTAACCCGGCACTATCCTTCTAGCCTTCGGGCCCATTGGCTCCCGAAAGAGAGTCATGGCGGCTCTCCTCTTCCTGGGGATCACGGAGGCGCCGAAACGTGCACTGTGATTACCCTTGAACCGACCTTCACTCTACATCACTTTAATCGCCTGCCTCAGTAATCCGGCACTATCATTCTAGCCTTCGGGCCCATTGGCTCCCGAAAGAGAGTCATGGCGGCTCTCCTCTTCCTGGGGGTCACGGAGGCGCCGAAACGTGCACTGTGATTGCCCTTGAACCGACCTTCACTCTACATCACTTCGCCCGCCCGTCTTACTAACCCGGTACCATCCTTCTAGACTTTGAGCCTACGGGCTCCCTCTGGCTACGCTGTTTGCTGTCGGAACCTTCTGGTCTGAACCACGGAGCACCGATCGCACAAAAAAGGGAACGTGGGACGTCGGAGATTGCTGGCAGTCGTTTTGTTGCACACTTACCAGGCGGAAACGATGAAGATGAGAGGATCAGGCGGGCTCCGCCGTAACGGAGGAAGTTTTTTTCGTGACGGGGGGAACGCTGTCGATTTTTGGGATCGCCTAGCCGGAAAGGGCGTGGCAGGCGTTGACTCATGGCTCTGGCTGGGCCATGGAGGAGCCGACGTGAGGAACGGGCGGTCAGTGTGGGACTCGTGGGCGGGTAGGGTCCAAAGGAGGACCGAGCCTAGGGAGGCTCCCCACGCTAGGAAGTTGTTTGCGAGTAGACTAGGGCGTGAACGCTCGGAGGCTAGTAAAATTAAAAGCCGGAACTCGGTCATTCCGGTGGTCCCATGTCCGTGACCTCCAAGCTCTAGGGGCAACGGCTCAGCGACGCATCCACTAGCATGGTCCGTACAGGCGGGATTTGACGCAGCCAGCGTTTAGTAAGTTTCTGTTTAGGGAGAAAATGAGGCGGGAAGGAGGAGCACTGGATCATCGGGGAAGGGCGGAGCTGAGTTACCTCCTGTCGGGCTCTATCCAAGCCCTGGGAGCTGCGGCCGCCGGTGTGGGTGCGCGTGAGTAACTGGCGGTGGGTGAGTGACAGGCCATAGGACGAGGAACGTTTGGTGCCTTAGAGCGGCCTGCAGGTAGCGGGTCGTACCGGTCTGACCGACCGGGGATCCCACCACTCGCGCCCCTCCATCGGTTGCGCCCACAAACGGTAGCAAAGCGTAAGCATAGCCCCAGGTGAATTCGCCCACTTCTTTCTGCCGGGGGATGTGCAGCCCAGCCTAATTGGTTGATGGGGCTTAGATGGGGCCGAACCGGCCATCCTCTATGCACGCCCTTTCACGAATAAATAAGACCCTACCACGATCACGGATAGGAGGAGTGTAACCTTCTACATACCGCTCGCGTTGGCCGACGGGGCTCTAGCCGTCAGATCTCGGAAACACCGGGAGTGATATGAAATTGGGGAGGGACTCAGAATTTTTAGAACAAGCGAGAGGCGCGAGAAAGAATGGCCCTAGGTCAAGGTGATCTGCGAGTGCATGCTTAGCGTAAGGCCCCGGTGGTGAGAATGTTTACTGAGGGCATTCGTTCCGGATCTGACAGTGAGAGCACACGCCGGAACGGGTGACGTGACAAAAAAGGGAGGAGGGTATTAACACGCGCATTGATGGGGGGCGGGTACCCGCCCCCCTCGGGTTTTTCGGAGACAGCAGAAAAACGGCGGCGTGCAGCGCCGCCGTACTTGGTATACCTTTTCCCTCATAATTTTTACAACTTCTGTGAAAATTTTAAGGATAGGTCATCTCAGGTCAGGTCACCAGTACAGGTCAAGTGACCCGACCTCAAAAAAAGTTTAAGATAGCATAAGTCGGAGCAGGGTGAACTTATCCAATTGAAATTCATATCACATAATGGGCTCACCGAGTTCTCTAAAATATGTTCCGGTATTCTTTATATCGATGACCTAAGGTCAGGTACGAAGCATTGGTAATACATAGGAAATATGGTTTTTACTGAATAACTCACTAACAAATGGTGATAGAGCGTTTATTTTAGCTTCATTAGTCTCGCCTTGGCTTTGCGGTTCTAATGATATGCATTTTATATAATTTGACCCTGACCTGACCTTAGGTCAGGTCAAATCTTTGATTTGACCTAGCAAAGGTCAAATCATATATCATTCGATTCGGCTTGCTGCGAGGATTCATATAATTCAAGTCGTTTTGCTCTATCTTTACTTGTTCAGATGAAATGGCCGAAAAACTTAATTTACATGTTATCCCTATGACGGCATGTGACGGCATGTTTTTGACCTTTGGTGACCCTAAATGTGACCTGACAGAAAAATAGTTCAAGTATATTTTCGATGGAGAAGCGGATGGGCTACCCAACGCCGTTTACCGTTTTTTGCTACCTACCGTGGTTCTCGAGATCTTAGGGGGGCGGGTACCCGCCCCCTTCGTCAATCCGAAGGTGGCTCAGACCCCCGTCAATGCGCGTGTTAAGGTAGGGGAGTGATTTAGGGGTTAACGAAGCTGAAAAGTGCTGGCGTAGGCAAAACAAATCCGCTCCCAGAGAGACTAGACCCCTGGTACGTGGAAATAGACAACCGAGATAGACGATGTTTGAGGCGAGAAGTCAGTGCAGCTCAGAGAACCACGATAGGAGGGTACGAAAGGGCAAGTAGTTAAGGTAGCTATGGAAGAATCGGTTAAAAAGGGGGTGTAAACTTATGAATGTTAGGTCCGAGGGAAATAAGAGGGTTAGCGGGCACTTAAGAGGGCGGGAGAGGATTGACGGTTTCGTTGCCGCTTCTATGCGGGTAATACTTGGCGTACGGGTGGTTAAACGGGCCCCCAAAATCGTGAGAGGCGGGTGGTACCCCTGCTACCAGGGAGGGCTACAAAGCTCGGCACTAGCTGTACTCCCTTCCTGGAACCAAAGGGTGTTGAGTGGGAGTGTCGGGACACAGGCTCGCCCGTCTGGAGGACTCGGCCAAGCTAGCCGACGTCGCCCACTTCCCGCCGTCCACTCGGCCCGCCACCTGACCTCGCACGCGACGAGCACGACCTCTCTCAAATAAAATTTAGTGTGATGCTGGGAGCGGGTGCGACGTCGCCACCATCGTGAGCGAGCGGGTCACGGCCACGAGCAGCCGCCACAGCGGACCACCGAGAGGTCGGCCCGCACAACAACGACCACATCAGCGGCGACGCCACAGCCCGACTCGCACCGAGCGACGCGCCCCGCGACCCCAGCGCCCCCGTCACAGTACATACGGTTCAATACTTTAGCTACCTGTCGTCATTCTTACAAATGTTTTACTCCGCTTAAAACAGTACTCGTGGCGACAAAACCTTACTGTAGTTTTACAAGTGTTTGCTTATTCTGGCCGACTCTGGAAACTGTTGCTTTGTTGGGAGAAGGGGAAACTGAGGGCGTGAGTTGTGGAAGCAAGCCTAACTGGAAGTGAGAAAAGTGAAGCTGCGATGGGGTACATTTGTTAACATTGTCCATGGCAAGGAAAGGCGAGATAGGTCGAGGAGGTAACTTTATTTGACACTTTACATTAATACCAACTGTTCATACGGCCATTTCCTTTAATCCTTGCCCCGGTGGCGGGTACGAGCCACCTTCGCCCTGGTGGGGGGCTAAAAAAGACCCCCCACGATCTCAAAAACTAAGAGAGCTAGAAAAAAGCGCAAAACGGCAATCGAAAGCTCTTCGAAAATGATATCGAAAATACTTCGGTCATTTTTCTTGTCAGGTCAATATCAAGGTCACCAGAGGTCAAAATAGGTCAAAATCACTAATATGAGGTGTACTAAGAAAACCTCATATATCTCAGAAACTATGATAGCTAGAAAAATTTTCTAACACCATTCGAAAGCTCTTGAGATGCGATTTCATTACAGTGGCATTCATTTTCGTGTCAGGTCAAAGCCTAGGGAGCTACAGGTCACCAGATATTGGGCATATTCTTGGGAATGCCCATAGCCACCCATGCATAAGGGCGTTTACTTTTTCGCTAATAGCTTCCAAACCAAACAAGATACAGCCATAGTTTATGCACCATTGCAATCCTCTCGTCAATACAAATCGAATGATATATGATATTGCTATGCCAGGTCAAATTTAAGAATTTGACCTGACCCAGGTCAACGGTCTGATCCAACTTGACCTGGTATAGTCATGATGTATATAATTTGACTTCCAATGACTATACAAACACTTTGGTGACAAAATAAAAGCTCTATCTTATTTTATTCAAAATTTATAGAGAAAAACACCAAAAAATGCTTATTTGACCTAAGGTGACCTTTTAAAGGTCACAAGTCAAAAATTTTGGGATCAGCTCCAGAAATGGGCTAAGAGCAAGTCGCAACCGATGTTTGAAGTTGATTCCATCCATACTTACTGAGAAAAGCTCATTTCGTGATTTTCCCCATGTATTGACAATGGGGAGGTCATGCTCTGCACATGACCTTAGGTCACCAATATTAAAAATCCCGGAACAAATTTTGTAGCTCCTGGTGGGCCCAATATGTGGTATGAGTTTCAACTTGATCGATTAACCCTTCTTTTATTTATGCGGTCCTCAGTATTTTTTGAGGTGAGGTCACTTCACCTGGCCTGGTGACCTGACCCGATATGACCTTGAGCCAAAATTTTCAGGAAAGATGTAAAAATGATGAAGAAACAGCTAGACCAAGTTTGGCGGCGCTGCGCGCCGCCGTTTTTTGGTCACTTTGGAAAAACCAGAGGGGGGGTCTAAAAGACCCCTCCACCCGGGCGAAGGTTAAAGGGAAGGTGGCACCTTCATAACGCCATTTTAACTGAGATAGCCAAGTTGTAAAGCAAGTCGGAAAAACCCAGTCCTCAATATAAAATTTGTCTTCAAAGTCGAGATTTCCGTAGGAAAAACTAAAACCTACCTGCAATATACCCCTCCTGTACCCCTAGCATCAGGCCACAGTTGTCATGGCTGTTGGTGTGACGACATACGGTGACGTCATGATGAGCATCAACCAATCGAAGCCCTTTAAGCGTTTCAAGAATGGTAGTGGTTGCCAGATCATGACATCATCCACAGGCTTATATTTATTTCTTTTTCTAGAGGAATATTTTAAAAATCAAAACATTGAGCTTATTGTACATTTTTCAGACAAATCATGCGTGGTTTCATTATTTTCGGGTAAAAATAAGCCTAATTACACTAAATTCCAGGATTCGACCAAGGCCCCACATTCCCTTTAATTACTTTAAGCCAGTGGCTTTGCCATTGGAAGGGGTAGGGGCCGGACCCCACTGTTTTGGGGAAATAAACAGCCTTTCACCTTTAGCATAAAACCAATAAAAATAATTGTTAAAGGCAGGCTTTAGCCTTTAAATGCGATCTTAACGCTGTGAAATCCCCTAAAAATTATCTACCTTTCTGTTGAACAAAAATATGAAAAAGAGAGCCCCCGTGCTCCCTAGAAATACATGACGTCGTTCTTCACTTTGGCAGTGTATAAAGTGACATTGCGCGCAATGTTATTTCGCAGGCGACATGTGACTTCTTTGGCCGCGCCGCCACCGAATGGGCCAAGGAAGCACACAGGAAAACCCTTAGTGGTGATTTGTATTGAAACAGTTTTTTCTGAACCTCCTCCCAGTTGAGATGCCCTAAGACGGCAAAACATATTGATTGCAATCCCAAACTGCGCTAACACTTCATCCTCCCCCTACCCGCCCCGGCTGTGCTGGGCCGGCCGGCCAGCGGGCATCGCAGTAGACAGCCACGCCCGCTAGTACCTTGCATTGTGGGCAGTGGGGTTATTACATTGGAGTGAGTCTAGCTACTGGGCTTATATCTCTGTTTTTCAGAGACCGTAATTTATACGAGACCTGATGGAACCCACCTAACGAGCACAACCCGGGACCGTACTGAAGCTGGCTAGGGCGCGTTTTAGTGCGGCTGACCGAACCCACTGAGCGAGTCATCCTAGCAAAAGCCTCACTAGAGTGCAAAGTGGCATTTGTTTTCTAGTTTAGCTGACCAAACTGAGCCCAGCAGAACTAAAGAAGAGGTTCCACAAGGTCCGGAACATAAAAGGCACCAGGTGTTTCGACTGTTTTAGGCCAGTAGACTGCTGAACAGCGGACGTCTACGCAACGTCTGCAATCACTTTAACCCGGAGGTTTCAAACCGTGTAAGCTTTTATTTTGATGTCATTAGGTTTGGATTGCTATTGCAATTCTATCGATATGCATATCGACTATGCGAGGTTGGATAGTAACCTTAACCTGACCTCCGGTCAGGCCATTTTTATTTTTTGACCTAGTGTAGTCATAGTATAAGTCATTCGATTTCCCGCAACGAGAGGAAGCGAATAATGTTTACAACATTGTTCGAACTCCACTCTGTCAGACTCTTCTGTAACATGCCACCTTCTTTGACCTAATATGAGCTCAATTCTTACTTGAGTCAAAGAGTGATCAACGAAGTTTCGTCACGAATTCTTATGAGCTATCCACCAATGTTCACGTTTTTCGCTATCCCGTATAAGAGCTGAGTTCAGGGGGGGTGTTTGAACACCCTGCGACCATGGCGAAGTTGACTCGGAGGCATACCGGGGTGGTTGTTAATTGTCTTATTTTGCCCCAGCATCCTTTTTTAACAGAAAAGAATTTCACTAAGTTCATTGCTGTTTTTCAAGGAATGACCGAAGTGTGCATACTTAAAAAAATAGGACTAGTGTTTCATAAATGTTGAACAGAGTACCAGCCTGTGTTGCCAGGCTGAAGACAGTAGAGAATTATACTATGCAATGTTCGGGCCAGACTTCCTGCCTAAGCAATACCAGTCCTGAGCGCATTGCCTCTCCTGCAACGTTAGCCGGCACAGTATACCACTTCCACACCCAATGCTAGCCGGCACAGTATACCACTTCCGCACCGAAATTAAGCGGCACACTATAGTAACAGGCGAAACCTTGCGGCACAGTGTACCAAAAGCAGGAACGGACTGCAAACAGCATGTCAAGAAGAGGCTTTCCGGCAAGGTCAGTCATACACGTTGGAATAGCAGGAGGGTGGGCAGGGGGCCTGGCCATGCACAGGATTCCACATTTTCGTAAAATTGGGGAGAAGTCGGAAATGTTTGCGAGCTTCTAGTACGGAAGGCAAAAATGAGCTCAAATTCGACGAGGTTTGGGTTCGAAAGGGAAAAGCTCTTGCCAGCAGCAGGCTGAAGATTGATTGATCCCCTCACTTTTTATCGGTGGTGACGCTTAGGATGCCAATCGTCGAAGACTGAAATTGATTCAGAGCTCAATTTGTGCGCCCTGATAGAAAACGGAAAACGTGTATAAGTTTCACCAACGGAATTTCAAACCAAACTTATGTAACCAAGAACATTAAGCTCTTGCTTCCAAAATAGGGATTATTTTCTAGACTCTCTGAGTCTTTTTAAATATTAAATAGCGTATTGGCAGACTGAGCATCAACTTCTCACGCTGAGGTGCGCACAATCTAGCCTGTTTTTCCCCAAATTGACCTACTTTTGTCACCAGAATTTTTGACAAGTTGGCAGATTAGTCCCTGACCCCAATCCTGTAGCCGTACTTACATACGAAAATGAACTACAAGAGGGAACCTTGCCGTTCAGTAGGCTGTCCGATCCCTAAAGGGAGAGGTATCATCAATACCCCTCCCCTTAAATATGTTCCCGTTTGAGTGGGACGGTTCTGTAATCAACTTCATGTAAATGCCTTGCAAGTTCCCTTTATATGAAATAAAACAGGCGTGTTAGGTGTATGCCCTGCCCAGTGCATTTTCCCCGATTTAACCGGGGATCGAAGAAAGTAAGGGCACCTTTTAGGATTTAAAATGAGCGCATTTGAAGGTTTTCAAGGGCACATTCCTCACGCCTGTCGCTTTGTTTGCATTATCTTCATTGACAGATTATATGTTCTTTGAGGTTCGTTTACATTCCAGACGATACCTCTCACGCTACCTGTCATTTATATTCGTTCATCGGTATACCATTGGTCTGCGTGTACTAAATCCGTATATTGACCCTTAATCATGACCAAATTTGACTGGTACTGTCTTGTTAAGCAATGTCTGTGCGTTTCACTGAACCTGTCAATTACGGTCGAATGAAACGAATATCTGGGCTTTTCCCATAATTTTCAAAAGAAGCGGTGGAATATCAGGCGTAGTTGCATTAAACCATTTTTCAAAGAACCTTTGTAGGGTCAAGCCAGGTTAGGTGGATCCATGATTACCGATCGGGAAAGGGAAGAGGCACATTTTTTGAAAAGGGCGCAGTGACGGATACAATGGGGGGAGCTTGGGAGGCTAAAGACCAGCCCCAAAATGTCAGAGCGCCTATAGCATGGGCGGATCCAGATGTAGGGGCAAAGGAGCACTAGCCTCCCGATCGAACTTTATATGCGTCGAACTTTACATGGGTTATATGCCTAGGCTAGAATAGGAGTAAGTGATTCATACTGATAGACTATTACAAACATGCTAGTATTACATAGTATTACTCAGAGCCGGGTGGTCCGCTACGTCAGTCCGCTATTTCACTACCTGCGGACCCTCGTAGTGGTTTCTATAACAAACAAACGAAAAAATAGTGAAGTAACGGGCATCGGGCTTACAATAAATCAAAATCACTACTGCTACTCACAGACTGTCACGAGACCACCATAAAGAAAATCGGAGATGGAAATCGATAAAACATTTTCTCCGTCATAAAAACAAAGGAGATGAGCTTAATGTTTGTGTTGTAACCTTTTTGCATGCCTTATAATAAAATTGTTTATATTATGTGATAAAAGTTAAGAACACGTTTTCGATGTAGCTTATCAAAAAAGAGCAATGAAAACAAAGTGTTGGTAGCGCTGTGTAACCAAAAGGTACCGATAGCACAGTAGTGGAGAAGCAGGTGCGATTTTTCAATCCGAAAAAGTTAGCGCTGTTAGCGGCAGCGGTTTCTGCTGTGGTAGTGGCGAAAACGCGAAACGAAACGGTTCCTACAATTGTGTAGCCGCGCCTCCCTCTGCTGTAACGTTACCAGCACTGAAGCTATCTATACGCGATGATAAAACTGATTTTCACGAACAGTAAGCGTTGCCAAAGTTGGCAGTTCACGCCAAAGTCTGAATTAGTGCTGAACGGGAAACAATGCAGTCAGCAAAACATTGCATTCTTGCGGATGTGGCAAGTAAAAAAAAACATTGTAGCTTCAGCCGTTTTTATTGGTTTTCGGTGCATGGTACAGAGCCAGTGTATTTAAGTTGCCAGAAAAATAACAAAAAATAAGTGTAACATCGATATAAATTTCTGAATTATCAAACTGACATCCATAAGCCACCGAACCATACAATGTACTGAATCCTTCATTGACAACCGCTGAAAACGGGCATAATACACTTTTCCATGACGCGATGTATGAAGAAACTTTACTCAAGGCTGTGCCTTCCAGGACCATATGCAGTCTTAGGAGATGGTTCCAATGCATTGGTTGCAATGCAAGCGGAAATGCACAGTCCTGGGCACAATTTTCCATGGGGAAAGTTTTATTCTGACTGATTTTTAAATAAGCTCTGGTCAGCTTATCAGAGGTGCACCAGGAGCAGACTTACCAGTAGCCGTTGTTGCCTGCCAGAGGCAAACACAGATGAACTCGAAATATCAGTCATATCAGCACTCAGCCAGAATCAGCCAAACATACTGTCAGTGAACGCAGCAACAACTGCAAGATTAAAGATACGACAGCATATGTCCATGTGCAACGTTAGTATAAATACCACCAAAGCGCCTCAACTGATTCTCACGCGCTGCCTAAACTGATTCACTTGTACTAGTCTGTCATGTTTTCAGTTGGGTCCCACCATCGGTGCATGTGGCGTCTGGTGGTCAGCGACCTTGACTGCCGCGTCACGTGACCAGCGAGGTCAGCAGCGGCAGCGGCGGCGGCAGGGAGCGGCGTCCGAGGGCGTTGGGCGCGGTGGGGCGGCAGCGGCCGGCGGGGTCCGGCGCGGTGCCGGGCTGACATCCCACAGATGCTGCCTCTGCCGCCGACCGGCACTGCCCGTCGACGGAGAGGGTAACTCCCGTCTGCCGATCGTGGACCGTCAGAAGAACATAAGTGTGTCGTAGACTGGACATTGCAACGTATCCAGGTACAATCCACTAGTTGATTGGATTGGATTGGCCACAGAGCTCGGATATTCTGAACGGGTATTCAGGTATTCTTTGGATTGGAATTTCTATCTTATCGTCCATTTAAACGAATTTTTTAGATGCCGCCCGATAGCTCAGTTAATAGAACAATGGGTTCTGGCCCGCTGCTCAGGAGCACGCAGTGTGCAGTGCGTGTGCACTGCACACTGTGCAGGCTTGGGATGGTTTCCCTGAGACGCTCTGGCACTCAGTACTTACCCAACGGATGGTTTCCCTGAGACGCTCTGGCGCTCAGTACTTACCCAACGTAGGTCAGATGGCAACTGACTGGTAAGAGGCTGACCTGAGCCGGACGGTGGTCCCTGTGCTTCGAGGGAAGTTAAAATTTTGCTTCTAAATTAACTCCTCGTCGTGGGAGTTGCTCGTTCGAGTGGTGGAATCGGGGTCTCCGTGACAAGTCCCTTAATGACTTTAATGAGATTCCGACTCCGAAAACCAGACTTGGACACAATCTATATACCAAAATTATTTTAGATTGGGTTTGAAATTATTACCACGTCATGCAAGCCAGTTGGCGTTGAGTGTCAGGGGAATTTATGGTACTGAATCTGAATTCTATTGGCCATAACACTCTCATGGCCGTCAGGAGCGCTGTTTCAAAGGAAGCAGTGTGAGGAAAGCGGGGTGTGGTCGTACAATTGCGGTTTGCCAGATTTTTCCCCACTATCACTGGTGGAAGACCAGTTCTAGCTCGTTTGATTGCAGAAGCGAGAAAGCAAACTCGACCAATTGGTGATGGTTACGGAGAAAGCGGGAAATTCAGAGAAAATGGGCGTAAGAGTGGGAGTTAGAGTGAGAGTGATATACATATATATATATATATATATATATATATATATATATATATATATATATATGTATACGTGTGTGTGTGTGTGTTACTTTTACGGACTCTAAATCTGCAATTTATTTCTAAGATATTATTTAAAGTGTAGTCAGAACCCAATAAATTGTAAAATACCCAGGCGATCGTCATAAGTCTGTGCTCATTTGTAACGTTTTACATTTGCACACTTGTTACCTGGCATAGAGGTAAATTATGATTCACGGTGCACCGAAAGCTTAACACTCGCACTGGAGGGGGTCTGGCACTAACGCGCACTGGAGGGGGGCCTGGTAGGCCCCCTAAGATCTCAGAAACTAAGAGGGTTAGAAAAACGCCACTTGGTAGGTGGGTGGGGGCTGTGGTGATCTACATGATAACCAATTTTCATTGACCTAGGTCAATATCTTCAAGGTCAAACAAGGTCGTAAAGGTCAAATATTGGCCATGCTGGGATCGATTGGTAAATGCTGTGATTATGCAGGAAAATGGCGGGAATAAGCTAAAGGCGGACAAGATTCATAGAGAAGAGGTCTCAAAGAGGCTTCCCCACAACTTTTGGGTCAAGGTCATTCAAGGTCATTGACCTTTAAGGTCATCATATGGTATACTACTTATTATTTACACTTTGACTAACACTAATCTAATGGCGGCGGGTTGATCGAGTGCAGCATAAGTTCCTTCTATGGCTAAATCATCACACAATCAGACCATGCTTATCATTGTCCTATGACGCTCTCATGCATCATTTTGGCGTAACATCTCTTGAATCTCGAAGAATTCAACACGATCTGCTTTTCTAAAAAGTATTTATTGTGGAAAAATAGATTCTGAAATTCTGTTAAGTAAATTTCCTTACACGTGCCATCTCGATCAACTCGCACGCGTCATCTTTTCGCGGAGCGGCGCGGGCGTGTGAACACTGTGGGCCAGGGCTTTTGTGTCGGATCCCGCGGGCAATGAATGCCTTCTTATCATGTGCCGGTTCCGACCTATTTTTAGAATCTTTTAGCAGTTTTAAAGTCAATGTTTTAAAATACATACGTTCACCCCGTGTACTTGCTGCGAGCTAACGCTCTCGCCGCAGCAGGTAATTTTTAGACCATGTATTTTATCTAAGCTTTCAATTCATGTTTTACCAGTATCATTTATCCTCGGGGAGGAACATCCTAGCCTGGGGTGATTCATTGTAGTGTTCTCATGTGTGATGCGTGTCTTTACTTGTAGCATATTGTTTATTTTTAGGCTCTGACTTCACCTGTAAATGGATTGACATCTGTTGGCGATATAAATAAATAAATAAATAAACACTGTAGCCACTGTTTGGCGGGAAATGAGGATTGACCTTTCCCAATGACCTTTGACCTTGACCTTTGACCTTGACCTTTGTATTGGGGTACCCTACCGATGACGTCATAGCATAGTATATGTCAGACGGGGTAATGTCATTTGGCCGGACGCACAGTGGTCAGTGACCTTGAAAGTGCAGATATGACCTTGACCTGTGACCTTTGAACTTGACCTTGACTTTCATGTGAAGTGACCTTGACATATAGTCCCGCTTATATGACGTTATGACGTCACCACTCGGTCTTCAATGCAAGCTAACGGGTCCGACCGCGCGTTTACGGCGATCTTAAAAGGTAGGTCTGACTTTGAAAGCCTATAAGTCAAAAATTTTCGGCCGATTTTCAAAAAATCTTCACCAATCGACGCGCTATTGAATTCTGTTAAAAGTGGCCACGTTTCGTTTTTCGGCTTCAAGCGGTTCTCCGGCCACCTCGGAAAAACAGGTGGGGGGGGCCTCCGAGGCCCCCCTCCAGTGCGCGTGTTAATAAATATATGTTTAAAAAATAGCGCAATGAAACCGTGGAAAGCAAGCCCTTGGAAAAAAACCTGAAACTTTATTTGGCGAAAAATTGGCCTAGTGAGAGTGGCACATGTTAACTCATTACAAAAAAAATTATCAAACATTTTCAAACAGGGGCCCTCAATTCCTCCGCTCTAAAGCCAAACCATTAAAATACCTCCTTACCCCTGTTTGTCCCCACTGAAGGTGAAAAGTCAGCACTATTGCCCATAACATGCCTCATAGTTAAATTAGCGGCTCACCAATATTTCCCGGCTGTCGTAACCTGGTGAAATAGACAAACCTGTGTGCAGCTGTCGTAACCTGGTGAAATAGACAAACCTGTGTGCAGCTGTCGTAACCTGGTGAAATAGACAAACCTGTGTGCAGCTGTCGTAACCTGATGAAATAGACAAACCTGTGTGCAGCTGTCGTAACCTGGTGAAATAGACAAACCTGTGTGCAGCTGTCGTAACCTGGTGAAGTAGACAAACCTGTGTACAGCTGTCGTAACCTGGTGAAGTAGACAAACCTGTGTGCAGCTGTCGTAACCTGGTGAAGTAGACAAACCTGTGTACAGCTGTCGTAACCTGGTGAAGTACACAAAACTGTGTGCAGCTGTCGTAACCTGGTGAAGTAGACAAACCTGTGTGCAGCTGTCAACCGGTGAAGTAGACAAAACTTGTGCAGCTATCGTAACCGGTGAAGTAGACAAACCTGTGTCAGCTGTCGAACCGGTGAAGTACACAAACCTGTGCAGCTGTGTAACCTGGTGAAGTACACAAAACTGTGTGCAGCTGTCGTAACCTGGTGAAGTAGACAAACCTGTGTGCAGCTGTCGTAACCTGGGAAGTAGACAAACTGTGTGCAGCTATCGTAACCTGGTGAAGTAGACAAACCTGTGTGCAGCTGTCGTAACCTGGTGAAGTACACAAACCTGTGTGCAGCTGTCGTAACCTGGTGAAGTACACAAACCTGTGTGCAGCTGTCGTAACCTGGTGAAGTAGACAAACCTGTGTGCAGCTGTCGTAACCTGGTGAAGTAGACAAACCTGTGTGCAGCTATCGTAACCTGGTGAAGTAGACAAACCTGTGTACAGCTGTCGTAACCTGGTGAAGTAGGCAAACCTGTGTGCAGCTGAAACTGGGTGGAACAGGTGGAAGAAACACGCCTCCGAGCGCGCGGCTCCGTCCCGGAATTACGCTGCGAAGTGACGGAGAGAACTGGGCATGAGCGACCGCACGGAGCGCCCGTCAGCGTCCGTGGAGCTGGATAAATATTGCAAATATCGTTGTCTGGGCTGAGCGATCGTGGGCTGCATCATATGAGAACGCAACAAAGGAAAAGACATCGAACTTCCTGCCACGATAATTGATGAAGAGGAGCTTAAGCTGGATCAATGTGAAACTTCACTTTATAATATGTTTAAAGAATTCGTACTGTGTCATGTTCGCAGTCAAAATTCACTTTGGTTCCCCTTCCACTCAGTATCTCTAACCAAAGGCGGATCCAACGTAATACGTCTCGAATGTAATATCAAATACTAAATCAATTATATTTCTACCGTTTAAGGAGGAGCCTACGCCCCAACTCCCGCAGATCCTGTTGCTGAACTGCCGGCGACTTACACATAGGCGGATCCAGGATTGCCGATCGGAGGGGGCACCTTCCCGGTGGGGGCGCCATCCGGACCAGGGGGCGCCACTTATGACCGGCAAAACCTATCAGGTGGGCGCCAAATCCTATCGGTGGGCGCCGACTTTCGCATCCTGGGGGGTGAGAAGCGACATTTCAGGGGGCGCCATCGACCTTTCAGGGGGCGCCGAGGGTTGATCGGGGGGGCACGTGCCCCCCTGCCCCCCACCCTGGATCCGCCTATGGACTTACACAGTGCGGCAGGTGAAGACGGCATTGACGCGGGCTCCTGACCCGCACCGGACCAGCAGCGGAGAGCGGATCACACCCGAGCGCAGCGCCGTCTGACGGGGCAACCGTGCACCCTCCGCTGCCAGCGCTACCACCGCGTCCGCGGCCGTGAAGGGAACTAGTCGCCGGCGGGGAAGCCCGTCTCGCAGAGCGCGACGGTGCCGGCGCCTGTCATAAGTCACCAGCCGACGCCGCTTCTGAGGCCATCCCTGCTGCAGACGCTTCAACCAGCGGGTACCAGCGCCCATCCACCAGCCGTACTTAGTCAGGCTTCTGTGACGGGGTAAGTGGCATTGACGACAATTATGCATTCGGCCAGGCCGCTGTTGACGTCGGCTCGGGCCCGCAAGACTCCAATAGTTGTGCGGCTTTGAATACTTCCATTTGGCACCGAATCTTGGTGCAAGATGATTTCTTTCGAACGATAAAGGCGAGCTAAGCTGATCATTTCTGGCGATCTGAGCGTTCTGGTTGGTCTCTGCGGGCTGGTTGAGCGAGTCGACCTGAAGAGGCAGGGGCTGGCTGGCGATTGGGTTCTGGGCAGCTTGGCCTGGCTGGATGAGCTGGTCAGAGATGGCGTTAGGATACAGCGCCTCCTCCAGCGTTGCACAGACTGGTTCACGAAGTGTCACATCGTACGCCAACAGCTGATCCTCTGGACATGGACCTCTCTGAAACGCAGTCACGTGCTGCTTAGGATTGGGTGAGCAAGGCTCTATCAGTATTCCCTCCGCCGTAGCTGAATAGGTAATCGAGCATCGAAATAAAGATATCATGGTACATACATACATACATTGCCTTTTACTGTGATCAATACTAGTGAGCACATTACCTATGTGGTTTGATAGCTTTATGGGTGCTTCCCGACTTTTAGGGATGCTTTTCTCACTTTTAGAGTTGCTTGCATGCCCCCCTCTCAAAACATAAAGTCTCTTCGCTTGGCTTCATGGCCCCAACGCAAGCTATGATTTTGTAGGGTGCCCCAACAAGAAAGGACTGATCGTTCGTTAAGTCAGAAAACGAGACCACTGAAATAGCCCATGCAAGCACCTGACATAAGATGCATACCCCAAAACTCTAGCCTTCGATTCACTTCTGAAGGAGGCCCCCCAACAGCAGGAGGCTCCTCGAGTGGAGGCCTCCATCGATTTTCCCCAGCTAAAAATTCATGGTGGAGCCACCTCGATTAGCACTATCTTCTTCTGTTCTCTTCTTTCGTCAGTGTCATAAGATACTGTCTTATCGGCATAGCTGTAAGCCACTCTCACCGAGCCAAATTCGAAGCACTCGCCGTTGACGGAGATCAGAGCTGGCTGCCCGGTGTCACCTCCCGCACCGATCTGCATGGACGCGCAGGGATCCGGCTGGCACTCCAGCAGCTCATCCTCCCCCACCAGCTGCTGGCTCTGTCACAAGGTGAAGCACGTCACTTTAGGCTGAAAGCAGGCAGTAAGTCAGTGCTGAAAATAATGGTCGGTTTGTTTTTCTTGTATTCATGGCCCCGGTTAAAAGTTCGATGATGATGATTTGTGTTTTAGGGCACGTCAGGTTCTTTGGCTATATGTGCCCGGAGTTCAAAGTTCGAAAAATCATGACAAAGGACGTGCCTACTAGGACAGGACATGCGCCTTCTAACACAGTTTGGCAACATATGGGTACCAGAAAGGATATTCCGTCCGTGCCTCCAGGATTTCAGTGAAAGGGAAGAATTCGGAGCCACTGGGTTTCAGCTCAGGCCAACCCAGAGATTGAGGTCAATGAACGGACGAAGACGGCAGAGCCCAGTGAACTCCGTGCCAGCGCCTTAGTTCCATCTGAGCGACGCACACTACCGTCAGCTCCCGACCACTGGGAAGTAAGTAAAACCGGGGACAGGAGAAGTGATGGTGCTGAAAACAAGCGCATAGCATTGCTTGCAATCCTGAAGCATTACCATTTCTCAGCTCCCGTATCAAGGTTCATTCACTCTGCTACAAAAATAAGAGAAAAACGTTCATGACAGTTGTACTGAAATGAGAGTGATGGCAGCTTGCAGGCATTGCATCATATTTTCAAGAGCGTCTAGTGAATATGACCCCTTCCTCCCATACGTGAATAGCATGTTAAAAGCAATAATCGGAGTCGGGCGTTAAAGTCTTCAGTCGGTCCATAACAGAGTCACCAGACTAAAGCCGTCATTACTGACTAACGGAGTTGCTATATTGACTAGTTAGCTGGCGGTCATGGTGGTTCGTTTGGGTGGGGATCAGTGTGAGCCGTGCTCCCGCGCCATTGCTAAAGGGAGCCTTGTCCCGCGGTGGGTGGGTGTTAAGTGTCTGACAGTCAATAGAAGATCTCACCACTGGTAGTTCGGGGCTAACGGACCCTCCCCTTGACCTGGGTCTGAGAATACGACCTGGCTAATGCGTATAATGAACTGAATATTAAATAGATTACCAAACCGCTATCGGATTGGATCATATTGACCGAAAATCAGATCCTACGGATTTCTATATTAGGTTTTGATCTGTACATGATGCGTTCAGATATGTATCTATACGTTAGGATCTGTATATGAATTTGGACTATTGTTCCTGGCCAGACTGTGAAGGTCCGGCGGCTTCCCTGAACAAGTTCCATTACCCCCTTTCCGAAGAAAATGTTTTAAAAAGTGTTTGCTAGTGATCTACACGTGATTGCGGTCATTAATGAAATATCCAGGAAGCGATACATTTATGTTTAAAAATGCTCCGGAAACATATATGTGCTGAATTTTTAAACTGGGATCGGAGCAGAGTGGATGGTCATTGTTTTCAAATGGATCAGCCCGGATTTCCCGCGTAAGTTTCGGAGCGGACCAGTTTGGAGCAGAATTTTCTTGGCCCTGACACACTCGCTGGCAGTGGTCCGAACCGTCCTGACACACTCGCTGGCAGTGGTCCGAGCCGTCCTGACACACTCGCTGGCAGTGGTCCGAGCCGTCCTGACACACTCGCTGGCAGTGGTCCGAGCCGTCCTGACACACTCGCTGGCAGTGGTCCGAGCAATCCCGACATGGTGATCCCTTTTAAACAGAATATACCCTTTCAAACAGCCGCATGGCCCACGCTTTAACATCAATATCGACTTATAACACTAGATTTCTGAATTGTACACCAATACACTAGTTGTACGTTCTATGATACTCCCTCTGAATCATTGCTGACCCGCTGCAGAATGGCTGGATGGCTCCAAACGGAGCTGTGGCCCACCGTTTGGGAGCCTCACTCACTTGTCCGGGCGGGCAGCCGTCGGTGTTGAAGAGGTCGGTGCAGTTTCCGGCGGTGTTCCTGTACTGTCCCTCGTCGCAGTCACACAGCACAGTTCCGAACCCGGTCAGGTAAGGTCGCTCGTCAACTGTCGCCGCGTCGGTCCCGTCATAGCACGTCAGTTAGCGGCATTGCCTACACCGGTCCACATGTCTCAAATCATACACTGGCGTGGTCAGTTGTCTCAAATCATACACTGGTATGGTCAGTTGTCTCAAATCATACACTGGCGTGGCCAGTTGTCTCAAATCATACACTGGCGTGGTCAGTTGTCTCAAATCATACACTGGCGTGGCCAGTTGTCTCAAATCATACACTGGCGTGGTCAGTTGTCTCAAATCATACACTGGTATGGTCAGTTGTCTCAAATCATACACTGGCGTGGCCAGTTGTCTCAAATCATACACTGGCGTGGTCAGTTGTCTCAAATCATACACTGGTATGGTCAGTTGTCTCAAATCATATGCGTGGTCAGCTGTCTCAAAGCATACACTGGCGTGGACAGTTGTCTCAAATCATACACTGGTATGGTCAGTTGTCTCAAATCATACACTGGCGTGGCCAGTTGTCTCAAATCATACACTGGCGTGGTCAGTTGTCTCAAATCATACACTGGTATGGTCAGTTGTCTCAAATCGCGTGGTCAGCTGTCTCAAAGCATACACTGGCGTGGTCAGTTGTCTCATATCATACACTCTTCGATATCTGTTGTCATGGCAATAAGATGAAATCTGACAATGTTGGAGCAGCGCTGGCTGTGAATTGTTACTTGGAGCAGAGGTGTCCAGTTGTTTATCCAGCAAATACGTAATGACGGCTGTGCTCGGGAAAAATATCGATTTTTTACAAAGAAGTGCCTGCCTAAAACCTTCCAAAAGGGTCAAAACAGTGTTCACACATCAAGCCACTTGCTTTTTTAGCTTTTGCATCGGCGGAACATCCTACATCATCCAAAATGTGAGAAATTTCGGATAGGGCAGGGACCATCCGGACCAATGCCCTTTGTCCTTGCTTATTCCTCCAAGTCCTCCAAAAGAACCACTTTTCCTCAAAACAGTATGCATATTGTATTTTCTGACCATTTCCACCCTCCTCCAAGAGAAGGGTATCTACTTAAAACTGTACATTGATCCGGAGGCAATAACCTTAAAAGTCATGGTCTTGAATATGTTCTTATAACGACATAACATCTGCTAGAAACCATTACATGCGTCTTCGGTGTTATTTTGGCCATATGCAGCACAATCCATTTTTCTAGCACGCCAATTTTTGAAGCCCAAGATTGACCTAGGTCCCATGCACAATTTCAATTGCGATCGGATGGTATACCCGAAAACAATTACGATCAAGATATAACTTTTGGGAATAAAAACCGGGTTTCAATCCGATTCTCGTCGGTCGGCATTCAACAAGGTTATCTAGCCTGCTCTGGATACATATTGGAAAATGTCGTGATTATACGGAAAAAACTGGATTGCACTGAAGGCCGTTTTAAGTGTAGCGAGGAGTCCCATACAATGTCATCTGAAATTTTGGGGCATGTTCACTCAGTCATTGGCCTATGACGTCACAATTAGATATATTTCTGATAATGTATAGTTACTATAACTAGCACTATATCAGATGTTGGACGGGAAATGAGGGCTTGAAATTGACTAATGACTTCTACCTTGAACTGTGACCTGGGCCTTAGTATGAACACCCGCACTGGGGAAGGGTCTGGCACTAACGCGCACTGGAGGGGGCCTGATAGGCCCCTCCTAAGATCCCGGAACCTAACTGACGCAGAAAAACGCAAGTTAGGGTCTGGATGGGGCTGTAATGATTTAAATCATAGCCAGCTTTCATTGACCTTGGTCAATATCTTCAAGGTGGTCAAACGAGGTCATAAAGGTCAAATCTTGGCCATGCTGAGAACCTATTGGGAAATGCCGTGATTATGCAGGACAAAGACGGAAACAAACTAAAGGCGTACCAGGGCCATAGAGGTAAGGTCGCGAAATATGTTTCCCACAATGTTCGGGTCAAAGCCATTCAAGGTCAATGGCCTATGGGCTCAAAAATATGGTACACTACATATAACGTACACTATAACTAGCACTATAGCAACTCTTTGGCGGGAAATGATGATTAACCTTTACATATGATCCTTGACCTTGGCCCTTGACCTCGACCTGCACATTAAGTTACCTTAATTATGACGTCATAGCATCATATACCTCACACTAGGTAACGCCATCTGACCGGAAGCACCTGGGCCAATAACCTTGAAAAGGTTGGTATGACCTTGACCTGTGACCTTGACCTTGACCTTGATGGGAGGCGACTTTGAAATATCATTCCGGTTATATGGCTTTATGACGTCACCACTCCGTCTCCATTGCAAGCGAAATGGTCCGACCGCGCCATTGCACAGTGTTCTAACGGAGCCGAAAGTGTGGACATAATTCAATAACTCAGTAAGTATGAATCCTAGATAAATAATGTTGGTATAAACCGAAAGCTCTGTTCCCACAAATTATGTGGACAACACATGAATGTCAAGACCGGACCACAGCGGGCATGGCTATCAGGTATTTGGCCCTAGGTCAGCAACAAAAATGATTATATTTATATATGATAATAAGGGGGCTTTGCATGGATGTTCTATTTATTTTCCAGTCACTTTACGTGTATACACGAGATATGCTTGACATTGAGGACGTTATTTAACCCTCGCCTAACACACGCAGTGGAGAGGGCCCTAAATGCTTCCACCTATTTTTCCAAAGTAGCCAGAGAACTGTTCGCCGCCGGAAAACGCTGCTCGGCCACATTTGAGAGCATTTGTAAGTGCGTTGATTAATTAAGATTTTTTTAAAAATCTGTTGGTATTTTTACTTATCACTTATTATTTACTTCACAGTCAGGCCTATATTTTGAGACCGTCGCACTCGGACGGTCACACCAGTTCGCCAGCACTGTAGACCGAGTGGTGACGTCATAACGCCATATAATCAGGTTATATCTCAATATTAACCCACATGAAAGTCAATGTCAAGGTCAAAGGTCTCGTGGCCAGGTCATTGACGCAGTATTCCGGTCAGGCATCACTCAGTGACATTGCTCAGTATGACGTATGTTATGCTATTACTTTATATCTAAGGCTACTCAGGGTCAAGGTCATAAGTCAAGGTCAAAGTCTTTTCAGGTCAAACCCTCATTTCCCGCCCAAAGGCTGCTATAGTTCCGATTATCTTGTATATAACCACCCCCTCCCCTTGGGTGCGCTACTGCATGTAACCATGAAGACGAAATTGATCACATTCAACGGTGATATGTTTTTTCATACATCAGCACAGTGACATCAGATTCCTACAGAATAAATAAGAAGTCTTGGCTTAGTCCATGACCGGACGGAATTTTTTTACAGAATTGGCGTTGCGTCGATCGCACAGAACTATTTTTCCAATGAACCTGCCTCACGTTTTATGTCACGCTGTCCGTATGTCACATGTCACGTTTTAAGTCCAAATGCTGTATCAGCTATAAGCAAGTTTACCCGCGTTTCTACACTAATTCGCACCTCCATGCTTACAGCATTCAGTTCGAAGCTCAAGTGACGATAAAAAGAACATTCAACAAGTGCGCGTGCGTGCTGTGAGACTCTATTCCCTGATGTCATTTGAAGTGAACTTTGCAAACGAGCAAGGGTTAAATTGTGCATCTCGGTTCTCACCGCGTGGTGAGGTGGGACAATGGTCTGTGCAAATACCAGCTGCGATTCTACGAATGGTTACTGGGCATGCTAGTGTACTGAGACATCAATTGAAAGCTCGGTTTTCCCATTCTGTAACCCTTGCACTTTTTAACAATTATTCAGCGGAGACATCAAGGACAGTAGGTTAAAAAGTCTAGTCGACAAGCAATGTCAACAACAAGTGCTCATTCAACTCATTGTAACCAATGCACTCAGTGGCGGATCCAGGGGGGGGCAAAAAGGCAATTGCCCCCCCAAACGGAAAAGCTCAGGGCAAAACTATGTTTTTGCCCCCCCAAAGCGATCGACCTTCCTTTTTCCCCGACTCCTTTTTAGCTTGTAAGCAAAATTTTGGTGCTTCAACTCTCAACTTCAAACAGAATTAGAGAAGTTCAGTGTAAATATTGGGGCTTGGATAGAAAAATGTATCTTGAGCCCATATCTTTCACCCCGTGACGCTTTTTTATTTTGCTTTTTGCTTTTTGTCTCCAGTTCCCAAAATCCTACCGAAAAGGCATATTGTAGCGCAATTTTTCACTGCGCGACGTTTTTTTTGCTTTTCGACTTTGGTTTGCCCCTCCCAAACTAACCGGCTAGATCCACCACTGAATGCACTGTACTTTCGCGGTGCCTCGACCCACCTTCCAGGCATATCTCGCCGAAGGCCGCCGCCCCCGACCGGCAGCGCGCGCGACATGACATTGTATAATATGTCGCCACCACCACTGCCGCAGCGTGACGCAGCTGAAACTTGCAGGGCAGGTAGACAAAACATCTTGCCATAGTTTAAAAGTGGTCTCAGGGTGGGGCAGGTGACGCAATTTTTTGTATGCTTATCGACAATTGACATAGTCTCAAAATGTATGTGAAATGTTAATGGTATATATTTTGCTATTCAAATTTGATTGTATCGATCACTGGAGAAAACTGTTGGCAAAATCGCATTCTTCATGCCTTAAGGTTTCTAATGAACCCTGGCTTGTCTCACCTTGCACGTTTTCTTAGCCTACAAAAAGACACCGAAAATGAGCATAGCTCTTGGCCTTTGTCGTGTTGTGTGGCGAGAGATTCAAAGGCAACAGTTTGATGCCTTGTTACGTCGACTTCAATGGCCTCACATTTTTTTGTTTGCCGTTTTCTGACTTTCTGATAATTTTGCCACTAGTTCCAAACATCAAAATCAGTTTTAAAAATAGTCAGAAATTCGAACAATGTCCCCATTTTGCCCTGCCTTAGAACACTGTGATTGTGGCGATCTCAAAATGCAGGTCTGGATTTGAAAATTTATAGGTCCAAATATTTCAACGTATTTTCAAAATTATTTCACCAATTGACGTGACGGTAAATGTTCTCAAATATGGCTGAGTATCATTTTTCAGAATAAGTGGTTCTCCAGCAAACTCGGAAAAGTAGGTGGATGCCCCCGAGGCCCCCTCCGATTGCGTGTGTTAAGTACCCTCAACTATGATGTCATAACATAACATACGTCATACTGAGTAACACAGTGTGACCGAAAGCACTTGGTTCAATGACCTTGACAATGCTGGTAAGACCTTGACCTGCATGGTGAGGTGACATCGATGTATTATGTCTATTATATTATATTATTACGTCACGACTCGCTCCATAGTACATGCAAACTGGTGCGGCCGTGCAATTGTGGGGATCCAACATAAAGGTCTGACTTTGATAACCTATAAGTAAAAAAACGATCAACTTGGAAAAGTGTTTCACCAATTGAGTTGCCCATACATTCTCTCAAATTTCAGAAAGCATCGTTTTCCGGCTGCTTCCAGTTCTCCGGCCACCTATGGTACGGCCGGTATAGGACATTTCGGGACCTTCTCCGCTGCGCCTGTTTATGGGTGCAAACCGAGGAAATCGTGTTTAAAACTATTAAATCAAGAAGGAAGATAACGAAAATTGATGTCTCGCCAACTTGTAAAAAACAATTTACGTGTGCACTCAGGGTTGTGGATTTCCAAAAAAATCATTGGGGATGCCCAACTTTGAAGAAAAAGTAAATGACCGCCATATGAAAGTAGAAACCATAATTTTATTTTTGTTAAGCTATCACACTGTCATTTTGAATTCTGAAAATGATTAACAATAAAATGTCAAGGGTATTTTAACGCTAAATAATACATTGCAGGTGGCCGGGCATTCCCAAAGGAATATAAATTTACACCCTTATATGGTATAGCTCATTAACCCGGCACCGCTTGGGGTGTGGTGGGGCCCCCTACGATCTCGGGAATCGGAGATGATACGGAAAAATGAAAACGGTGCTAGAAGCGCCTTAACCTCTTCTTCCCTGGATCCCAGTTTTAAGCGTATCCGTGGACCCGCAGCGTTACACTGGGTCAAAATGGGTCAAATTTAGACCCATTTAGATAATTGCTTACACCTCGGGAGCCAGAGGCCTGGAATAAAAAGGGCATCAATGTGTTTGTCTTGACCTCAGGATTGAAATGCTATGCGGTTCAGCAAGGTCACATTCTGAAATTGACCTTAGGTCAATGTTAAATAACTTTTCAAGGCCATTTACATATGTTTTGAATCCTTGCGTCATGTTCATTACTATGATACCAAATTTAAGAACGTATCTTGTTTGGTTTAAAAGTTATAGACACGAACAAATTCGCCAACCGTGGCCTTTGGTGACCTCTGGCGACCTTGGTATTGATCTGAATTCAAAATGGATGGTACCATGCATATTTTTCAAGAGCTTTTGAACGGTGTTTAGAAACTTTATCTAACTCTTGTAGAAGCCGAGTTACACCCTGGTTTTGTCAGCCTCATTTTAGAAGAACGGAATCGCCTTACACGGGCCTAACAATGACGTCATAACTCGATGACCTGATCTAACTGATGTCAATTTTTAGTAATGAGTTGTCGAATTGATCTCCCTAGAGTCCTGCAAAGCGACGCGAGTCTCATCTAAATCAGCTCAGAATCATTTTCAAAAAAACCGAGGGGAAGAGTCCGATCGGACCCCCGGGCGGTGATGGGTTAAGGTCCATGCAGCAATCGATCACTATTCGAGACCGTTCAGCTATCGATTTCACTGACATGTGTCGTACTGACAAAATTTCTCAATGAAATTTTAAACATTTTGAACATATTGACATAAGTATATTGAACACCTAGCCGTTCAAAAGCTACCGCCGCTCGATATGATGTATATAAAATTGCTTGATGTTCATAAGTGTCCTCCCCCATCCTCGTACCAAGATTTCCTTGTGCTGTTTTGTTTCGGTCAATACGTAGGGGAGACCGGGGCTAGTTGCAGCCAGGGGCATGTTGAGCCACTCGCGATAACTCCGCTGTTTCTGAAGAGATTGCGCTGTAATCATAACAGCGCATGCGCGCAACAGCTTTCCGTCTTTCAGCAGGAAACCGTCGTGGTATCTGGTCGATAGCGGTTTGGAGACAGAAAAACCTGTTTTTTTCATAGCAAAAGTGAATTTTACTTTTGTCAAACATTTTGTAATAACACTGTTGATATTAGAGATAAGGATTAGCCCTATTAAATGGGTTGAATGCAGGTATTTACGCCTTATTTGGGCCGAAAACCATGAGAACTCATCACCTAATTTCTGCGTCAGCTGCCTCCGGAGTTGCGGCGGGGTCTCGGGGTAAGTTGAGCCACGAGGGTGTTGGTGTATGTTGAGCCATGATCAACGTGCCCCGGAGAAAAAAGGAATATCTAACCCCCCCGAAAATAATGGGGCACGCTGACGTAGTGGATAGCACGCACACTTCCCATGCGGCTCACCCGTGTTCAAGACCGGGTGGCTTCTCTGATCAAAGAGCAAGCTGGCTTCCGAGAAACCTTCCAACAGGGATATAGTTGGCGACGCTATTCGGCCCGGGCAGTTGTCTCCTAAAATGTCTGCTATCGGGTCGACTCATTGGTGAAGGGGGAAAGGCACTTACCACCAACTTCGGATTTTTCCCGTTTATTTTCAAAACACTTAAGCGATTTATTGTCCCATTACCTGCCCCCTGACCTGCTATTAGGCCGACCAATAATGGAGAAGAGCTTCCAGCGCTGGTCTTGGGCCCTCCTATTCCTTTAAAGCCCCTCCAACTCTAGGGGATGCAGGGGCCTTGGCCTTTCCCGCAAAACGTTCAAATCTTACCCACTATTTGCCGATTTTTCCTGTTTTCTCAAATAAACACTGTTCCGTGATTCCACCCAGACTTCCAGCAGGGCCTAGCCACTGGCAGGCGCAGGAGCGCCGTTTGGGGAGGCAACTCGGGAAAAATAGAAAAAATATAGTTTTTTTTAAGAAAATCAGCCAAATTTTTACTATTTGGGGACATGGCCCCTTACCACCACCCCCCTCCCCCTCTGGATCCGCTAGTGGGTCCAGCATGCCTGGAACGTCAGGTAGTGCCTCTGGGCCTATACCTGATTCCCAGCGGACACCGGCCCAACAGACGGATCGACTTGTGAAGAGCCCTCAGTAGGTTTTTGAAATGTCAGGAAGTCTACTGAACATCTCAGCACCTGAAAATCCAGCAGGGTCCAGCCTGCCTGGAAAATCAGCGAATGCCCCTAGTCCTGGACTAGATCTTCAGCAGAGCCTCCCTGCACCATCGGTAGCAGAGCTGGACCTCTCCGCACATGGGCCTGAGCCGTATACGTAGCAGAATCTCCCCGGACAAATCAATGAGCAGCAGTCTGCCATGACCCTCACGGTGGTACTGATCCTGTCCTGATCCTGCCCTACTGCCCTGATACGTTCTCGCCTGAAGCAGTCTGCCCGTTGCCTAAAGAGCTGAGGCCGAGGAAGAGAATCTCGTGTCAGAGGAAAGCAGCAGTGTTGACGGATATACCAAAAAACAGCTTCTGGAAGAGGAGGCGGAAAAGAAGTAAAAAGAAAACCAGCAAGGATCAGAGGTACAACAGATGGCAAAGGCAAGAAGCAAAGGCAAGGCGGGTGCAATAACAGCACAATGAAGCAAATAAATGTTAGGAGGAAGCTTTACAAAGAAAATGAGACACTATGCCTGGTGTGCTGCGACACTTTCTCAAACAGCCGCCCGGTTGAGCAATGGGTACAGTACCAGGAGTGCCGTGGATGGGCCCACCGTCTTTGTATGGGTGATTCCTCAAAGTTTGTGTGTAAAAGCAGTACCAGTGACTGAGAGTGAGAATATTTGGTGTTTGGGTAATAAACATGGAAAATGAGGACATACTCTCGTTAAGCGGCTCAACGTACCCCGGAGCGTGGCTCAACTTACCCCGACACGGGGCGAGTTGAGCCATTTGACTTTGACCTATTCATGATCAAATATCTCACACAGCGATAACATTCAAGCGTTGGCACACGCATCACTTGAAAGCCAAAAGAATAGGCTTTCCAGCAATGGCAGAACAAAGTCTATACCTTTAGCCGTCTCTGAGATATCCGACCAAAACAAAAATCATGTTCAACTAGCCCCGGTCTCCCCTAATTTCTAGATTGAAAAATCAAAATATCCCAAAAAAATTCCTTTGTTAAGATTCACCATTTGCAATACTTGGCATAACTTCTGAGGTCACTCACTGCCCCAGTTCCGACAAATTAGGAAGATTTCAAAAACGGAGTGCTGAACGTCTTAATCTTACAAAGGTGTAACAAAAAGCATTAATAAACAATACCTCACTAGGAGCGTGACGTCATCCGGGAGATAAGCACCGCAGTATTGTGGCATACAAATTGATTTGTGTGTCTCAAAATAGAAAGCATCATGGTTAGACGGCAGTGCACAGTGACTTCTGGCTGCCTGTAGGCCGGGTGGTGGCGCGGCGGCTTAGAAAGAATGTGATGGAGGAGTAGTCCATACTAAACGAATACAGTGGTGTTAATTTCATTAATATATATATATATATATATTATATATATAATATATATAATTATTATATAATATATATATATATAAACGTTACACAAAAACAGGAGCATTAGACAACCATACGACGGCGACACCAGCGAAGCGGTAATGAAAGAACCACATAACAACAGATGAATGGGTCAGCTAGAAGCGTCGCGGTACTAAAACAGAACAACTATTAAATCGAACCCGTATTAAAATTATTAACGCAATTAAATATCATTGTGTATCCGTGTGTGTTGATTGTCATGTCTAGATTTAAGATATGGTAACGTCAAACTTAAAGAAGTGCCCAGAATGCGTTGATTGTTTTACTTGCCTATCTAAATAATTCGCTCATTTAAGGTATGGAGTGACGCGATATTGAACACATGATTCATTAATGTTTAATTATGCCAGAGGATGATATAATATACGTCAGCCCAGAGTGTTGGTGTTATTTTAAAAATTAATGGAGACAAGCATAACCAAGATCTAGCGAAAATCAGGCCCATGCAAACAATATATATATATATATATATATATATATATATATATATGTACCTACTCAGTCAATTGCCTCGTGTAACCTGTGATTTAGCTTGGACCCTCCTTGTTCGAACGGTCAGAGCTCTTCATCCCTCCGCCTCAAATAACTATTGTATCAGCTTAAGCTTCTAGTAATGCACACAAGAAAAGGGAGCTAGTCGTGTATGTCACATGTGCCGTGTGTAATGTATTGTCAACAAGGGATCAATAAAAAATTAAAAGCTGCATCATTTACCCTGATGACAAGAAAAATACTAAGGATTCGAAGTCGGGACCCGCAATTTTACTCGCCAAGCGTATTCATATACCGAGCTTATACTCATGTTTTTAAGTGATACCGACAGTGCCCACGGCACCCACGCCTGAGCCATACATCCACCCACCTACAGTGTGCACAGCATGTCTACTACATCTGTCCCTCCCTCAGTCCAACAGCAGGCAGAACGACCACCACTCTCAACACCGCACGTGTGCGTTTTGCAATCCGCCACGCGACCCCTCCCCACCGAGGCTTGAACTCGGCGCCAGCGGCGGCCAGCGGCGTGACCTTTCTAACCTCTGTGCCCCGCGGGCAATCGGCATTCAGCGGAGGGCGTCTGTTGATTGGTGGAGGCGCGTTCACTTGTATAGCGAGAAATTCAGCGGAAATTTATCCATGAGAATGATAGAGCTTAACCCATAAGCCGGGAGATATATCAACATGACCTTTTCAATCATTACTAGCCATATTTTGTCCTACATTGACTTGATTATCTGCGCCACCATCTGATACTCTTTGGTACAGGCGAGACAGCGGCAGAGTTAGCACTAGCTCGCCGTCGACCGAATTCGCTGAAGTCAGGAGTGTCGCGAGATGGGTTTCTGCTGAGTGAAAAGGAGTGGAACCCGGCTCAAAGGTAACCGAGAGAAGGGGAGGAGGGAAAGGTAGGTATGTATATGAAAACGTCGGACGAGTTATAGAGAGTGTGAACCAATGAGAGAGCTGCCGAAGTAAAACCAGATAATATACCAGAAGAGGAAACACGTGCTGCTTTTTTCCATGTTGGATGGTTAAAAGGCACTAAGCTTAATTTGGAACTCAAAACATGGCCGATGTTTTACCACATTTCACCTTTCAGACGTCATATCGCGACATCTATAATTCTATGGTGAAACCCGATAGTTACAGGCAACGAAATGTTGATGTCTAATGAGAGCGCTCTTAATAGATCACCATACTAACGTAGATTTTATAAATCCATTGGGGGCGCCGAAATCCGGCTGTCAAAAAAAAACTGCCAGCTACGACAGCGTTAAGAGAACCATTGTGTTATAAACACTGTACAGTACAGGGGCGAACGCAGACCCGAGTTTTTTTGGAGGGGGGGAGAAATTCATGCCTGCCTCTCCTCCTGGGGGGAGGGGGGTGGAACGTGCCATTTAGGTGCTCGACAGACCTAATTTAAGCTACGTCTCCAAGTACATGATCGCTCTCCTGAGGGGAAGGGGGGGTTTGGGAGTGAAGCTTTAATTGCTCGACAGACCTAGCGTAAACACCTTTTTTCAAAAATTTACCCGGCCTTTGGAGGACCAAAAGATAATTGGCCCTCCTTCCCGCGCTTGGGGAGGGGGGCATAGCCGGAATGCTCCCCCCTGCGTCTGCCAATGGTGCAATACACCACATTAAATACATGAAACACAGGGGAATGCTTCCCCTACTGTAAAACGTATTTTGTTTTTGTCGCACTTTAAAGGACTTTGCTGCACATTTTGGTTCGGGGTGCCCAAATCACCATTGGGGGTGCCCTGTTAATCATTGGGGGTGCCGGGGCAGCCCCAAAGAGATAGACATGCACACCCCTGTGTGCACTAACACTGATGTATGTCGTAGACCACTTTACAACCACATGTGCGCCTCACGTGCTAGCCGAGTGCGAACGGCAGTCATATGTACACTGAAGAGCTTCGCTGAACCACGAAACCACCCAGATTAGAAATATTTCGGGATCGGAGCCTGGTTTGGAATTACCTGTGGGACACAGTCCAGGCTCGCGCACGTCGTGGCACAGGCCGTCCAGCGTCACGAACACCCTGCCAGGGCCGCAGAGACGAGGCACGCACGAACTCTGCAACATGCACCAGACCCCGTCAGCCCCCACAACCGCCTTCTCGGTACATACGTACATATCAGCAATGCATGCCCAGGTTTGTCACTTACATTAAGGTGGTGAGGATAGTACGTTGCGCCTGTGCTTCTTTAAGCAAACGTTTTGTGTTTGATGTTCTAGTGGTTTACTTTTGAACAGCGACTAGTACCGTCGAAGTGGTATGCAAGTGACTTGTTTGTTGAAACGACATTATCTTATTTATGCATCAATACAACCTGATAATCACTCAAAACAAAAACAAAAATCATTAAAAAAGAAATACAGAACAGAAAGTAGCATGCAAACATTTTAAATGCAGGTCCGTAAGCCCGTTTTATCAACCAAAAGGTGAATGCTAATTCTGTTTTATACAAGAATACAGCCTAATCTCAAGTGATAGCACCAATCCGGTTGGCCTGTTTTCTCTATTGTGATGCTCCTGCATCGCAATTTGACCAACGACCTTCTAATGAGCAGCCACCACAGCCTGCATGAGCCAATGCTGCGATCATCAACATTGGTGAATTTATCAAGTCATGTGAGATTTGGAAAAAATCCGTAAAAAGACATAGATTTTTAATGAATTCCTTGGTTTAAACCAGATCACAAAGAGTATTAACCAAATCGATAGTGATGATGTTCGCGATATGTACCCCTGATTGGAGATATCAGAACTGAATACAGAGCTCCCGTCCCTTTCCCTGGCCCACCGTGCGACAGAGGCTTACCGTGAAAGTGTCGCGCTGCACCAGCCGCCAGAAGCCGGGCTGACAGCCGGAGCCACTCAGCACAGGCTGACAGGCTCCCCCGCCCGACGGAGGAGCCTGGCTCAGGTCGGGGCACGGGTTAGGTGGCAGCACCACCGCTGCCGGACACCGTAAAAAATGAGGGCGCTGCAGTCGCTGCTGGAATGGACGCGGTTGAGGGCGAGTGACCAGCGGTAAGGTATGATTGGGGTGCAGTGGCCACCAATGTAGTGGATACGATGTGTATATTGGAGCGGCACCATCTGGGCGTGGTCGGACTCGAAGTTTAGTGGATTGCATCGCCACTGGTCAATGACGCTGGATAAGTTTTTTTATGGGAGGAGAACAGGGACAGTCAGCAACTAAAACCGACATAAGTAAATACATTTCGATGTATGTAAAGTTAGCCCGAGAGTGACCCTCTGCGATCTGAGCTGGTTCACAGTTGTATTCCTGTATTCATGGGGACCTCAAAGTCTCGGAATAATCCCGTTATTTGCATCTTTCCGACAGCGGTGGAGTATTGGTGCCTACTTGTACTATACGGTTTGATGGTAGTCATGGATGGTACAGAGATGGTCTTTGTCGTCCCATTGCAAAAACTTGACAGGCAGTGTACAATCTGCTGAATTTTGCAAGGCCTTGCCGTCACGGAAAAGCTACTACATATATATTTATTTTAAAAATTATATATATATATATATATATATATATATATATATATATATATATATGTACGCTACTACAGATACATATAAATCACTATTGGCACGTCACCCATGCTATTGTCAGCATTGACATATGACGGATACTACCGTCAACATTGACATGTCACCAACACTACTGTGAGCATTGGTGTTACTGGCACCACCATTGGCATTGACACGTCACCAGCAATACCCTCAACATTGACATGCTACTGACGCTACGATATCAACATGAACACGTCGGCGACTTCTCGGTCGATATTGATACGCTATTGTCACTGCGGGTGATACAAATATGTATTTTGACCATATATGAATTTTATGGGAGGGATTGTTCCGAATCCATAAAATTAATTCCAAACAAGAACATTGAAATATGTCACCTCCAATAATGCTGAGTGCGCTCAACGCAAGCATCCCGATTGCTCCGATTGCTGTCGTTGCAGCCACAGCTGTCTGTTGCTGCTGCTGCTGTTGTTGTTGTTGCTGCTGCTGCTGCTGCTGCTGCTGTATCATTTGCTGCATTTGCTGTATTTGCTGCTGTATTGCATTGTTGGCGGCGACATTTGGCGGCACTGGCGGTACCATGGTCCCAGACACGGCGCACACGAGAGCGGCCCCCACGGCAGAAGCCGCAAACAGTCCGCCAGACACCCTTCCTGCCATCGAAGACGCGTCTGCCAACGATGAGGAGGAACACGTCACAACCAACATTCACACATCTCCTACAGCTATTTTTATTCAATTGTTTATGACAAGGTGTCCAGCCGCTGACAGTGGCAGGTGAGTCATGGCAGGTGAGACCCTACCGGACGCTACAGACCCAGCTGCGATGCTAATTACAGACACTGCTTTATACTCCTACACTAGTATACTATTTCACCGAGCAGCGACTCCAGGAGCAGTGCCAGACACGGGGCTGATGTTGTTTTTCTGCTTCTCATCATTAGGATTGTTTTACCCTCCGTTGCACCCCACGACCCCCGTTTACGGTTGCAGCAGGGGAGGGGAGGGGTTTGTTAGGCTATGCCTCCCCAACCCGCCCGATTTGTTAAATCTCCAAAATACAAGTGGATCTGGCCGTTGACTTACCTTCCCCGTGCTAAAACTGGCAGTGTCTGTAGCCAGCCCAGAGGACCCGTAGATTACGAGTTAACCCGCGCCCCACCGGGGGTCCGGCGCCACCTTCGCCCCACCGGGGGCCATCGATGGCCCCCCTCTAACTCCGAAAATATGGGCGTTAGCGCAAATCTGCAAAGTGCAATAGAAAGCTCGCGTGAATTCAGTAAGAAATTACTTCGCATGTTTTAGTGCTCAGGTCAATGGTTTGACCTCCAGAGGTCAAATTAGGTCAAGATCGGCTATTTTCACTCAAATATGCAATGATTAAGCAAACTGGGCATAACTCTTATGTCATTAGAGCTATTGAGGCCTGGTAAAGTACATTTGATAGCAAATTGCCAGTACTTTTTCCGCTATGTGGAACGTAAAGACCTCCCGCCAGTGGTTTGACCGCCAGAGGTCACCTCGTGACCTAATATGACCTGAGGTCACGAAAGGTCAAAAAGTGACCTTGCCGTATATCAAATGAAAGCCAGTGACAAGACAAACACGATGGTGTTTGTTTCACCGCTCTAGCTCAATTAGGTCAAAAGTTATTGCCAAAATACTGTTTTTGACCTCTGGTGACCTTGGATGACCTTGGAAAAGTCAAAGGGCAAATATGACACCTGGGATCCGTGAAAGGGTGTCCAAAAACGTTGTTCTGAGCAGTCTGAGTATTTGCAATCATTTTTGTGGCTTTTATATCATGAAATAGCTTTTCCCCATGCTTTTCCAATGGGAGAGGTCGCCTCGTGACCTGACCTCAGGGCACGAAATCGAAAAATCCCGGATATACACCTTGTAGACCCTGGAGGGGTCATGAAGTGTAGGAAGTTTCAAATCGATCGACTTTGAAATGTAGCTCTTACAGAGCTCTAAAGGTGTAGTGAGGTGACCTTGGTTGACCTCGTCTGGTGACCTGACCTTGGGTGACCCGGGGTAAAAATTTCAGGGATGATGGGAAAATGATGCAGTGAGAGGTAGAGCCCTCAACCGCGGTGCTGCGCCTCGTCGTTTTTCTGCTATCCCGGAAAAACCTTAGGGGGGCCATCGATGGCCCCCTTCCGGTGGGGCGAAGGTTAACACGCTCACTGAAGAGAAGCCATGTGATGCTTCCTACTGGAAGGCTGAGTGGGGTTCCAATGTTCTGTTTTCGCACGGGTATAGCATAAAAGAATGCTGAATAACCATTTTCTTGTCCCGAGCATTGCAAAGCCAGTGCAAAGTCAGAATAAGTGATTATACGGAAGATGACAGACTAATAATTGCAAATCTAGACTTCACCCAATGTACAGTTAATTTGGTGGCCGTTTACGCACCAACATAAGGTCAAGACAGACAATAAACCCAAATTTTCATCGATTGAAAGAGAAAATGAAAGCTAAGATGGAGGAGGCATCGCATTTCTTGCTTATCTGTGGTGATTTGAATTTACATTTATCTCATCGCGACATTCAATGTACCCGATTTCACGCTGAGGCGCGGTAAACGTTTTTACAGACCTTATGAATGATTTCGACGATAAGGAGATATGCTTGAAGGCGATTCACCCCGAAATTACGGCAATCCCAAATAGACATCATCGCCAGTGAGCAGTTAATGTACAGAATTGATATAAAAGCTTCAATATTGTCCGATCATAGCTTGGTAGCAGCGGAAATAGGGTAAGGGCGGGTAAGAGTACGCAGGAGACAAGAGTACGCAGCAGCTGTTTTTATTACTTAGCAACCACTGAGATGGTGGATACCCTGGTATAAAAAAGCAGGGTCAGTGCCTAGGCTGCACACCAAAATTCAGCGTGCTCCTGTTCTTTTCGCGGGAGTACCGATCAAAATAAGTTTCTGGGCATCCTTGAAGTAATATTTCTTAACTGGGTAAACTTGTAGACCATGCTTCTATTATCAAAACAAATTGTATTAACCCGCGCCCCACCGGGGGTCCGGCGCCACCTTCGCCCCACCGGGGGGGGCCATCGATGGCCCCCCTCTAACTCCGAAAATATCGGCGTTAGCGCAAATCTGCAAAGTGCAATAGAAAGCTCGCGTGAATTCAGTAAGAAATTACTTCGCATGTTTTAGTGCTCAGGTCAATGGTTTGACCTCCAGAGGTCAAATTAGGTCAAGATCGGCTATTTTCACTCAAATATGCAATGATTAAGCAAACTGGGCATAACTCTTATGTCATTAGAGCTATTGAGGCCTGGTAAAGTACATTTGATAGCAAATTGCCAGTACTTTTTCCGCTATGTGGAACGTAAAGACCTCCCGCCAGTGGTTTGACCGCCAGAGGTCACCTCGTGACCTAATATGACCTGAGGTCACGAAAGGTCAAAAAGTGACCTTGCCGTATATCAAATGAAAGCCAGTGACAAGACAAACACGATGGTGTTTGTTTCATCGCTCTAGCTCAATTAGGTCAAAAGTTATTGTCAAAATACTGTTTTTGACCTCCGGTGACCTTGGATGACCTTGGAAAAGTCAAAGGGCAAATATGACCCCTGGGATCCGTGAAAGGGTGTCCAAAAACGTTGTTCTGAGCAGTCTGAGTATTTGCAATCATTTTTGTGGCTTTTATATCATGAAATAGCTTTTCCCCATGCTTTTCCAATGGGAGAGGTCGCCTCGTGACCTGACCTCAGGGCACGAAATCGAAAAATCCCGGATATACACCTTGTAGACCCTGGAGGGGTCATGAAGTGTAGGAAGTTTCAAATCGATCGACTTTGAAATGTAGCTCTTACAGAGCTCTAAAGGTGAAGTGAGGTGACCTTGGTTGACCTCGTCTGGTGACCTGACCTTGGGTGACCCGGGGTAAAAAATTTCAGGGATGATGGGAAAATGATGCAGTGAGAGGTATAGCCCTCAACCGCGGTGCTGCGCCTCGTCGTTTTTCTGCTATCCCGGAAAAACCTTAGGGGGCCATCGATGGCCCCTTCCGGTGGGGCGAGGGTTAAGGTCTGTCATCAGCCAGAGAGCTGAGCTAAGAGTGTGCTCCAGGACCGGAGCTCACGCTAAAACGCCTGCCAGCATGTTTATGAAGACTTCCTTCCCAGGGGAGCATGTCCGGCAAGAGTACGCAGTAGACCATTGGGCAAGAGTGCGCATGCTTAAGAGATAGGAAAATTTGATTTTCGTTCGGAACAGAGTTCGTCATTCATATTTAGAAAACCAAACGTTGCAACATAGTTCTTGTATATTCAGAACGATATAAAATCACACAATCGCCTAGTTTGGTGACAAAAAACTTCGCGACATGGCCTATGCACCTAAAGCACAGCGGGGCATCAATGCGTACTCCAGCCTCCTCTCTTGCGTACTCTTACCGACCCGCTTCGGCAAGAGTACGCACGTGACTTTTTATTTTTGATGGGCTCGTGGCGAGTTCCTTTCAGAGACATCGAGTTGAAACATGGACCATACATAAAAAATTATTCAGGCTAAATAACCACATAAAAATTTTAGCTGTCAGACTTATAGGAGAAAAGTGAAAGCCTTTAGAAAGTTAGGCGCGTACTCTTGCACGGACTTCCCCTATCAATTTTCTCTTCAAGTCGTGGTCCTGGTCTTTTTCGTTCTCAAAATGAACTTCTGCAAGATAAATATTGCATTACGGCAGATAAAGTGAAAATTTGGAAAGACATTGAAATGAGAAGGTATTTACAGTAATTTGACATATTTAGGATTGAAGCTAGAATTATTATCCAGCCAAATTAGAGTGATAAGCTTAAAAAAGAAAAAGAATAAACGGAGGCGAGAAAAAGTAAGAAAGATACATCACCTTGTGAGAGAAATGCGAGGCTGAGATGAGTCAACGGCCTAACAGCGACGTGATAGCACAATATAATGAACTTAAAGGAATCGCTGAGAAATTGAGTTTGAAAAAGCAAGGAAGGCCATAATTTACTCAGGAGCAGCATGGGAGAAGGAAAAAAGCCTAAAAGGTACTTTCTGAATCTATACAAAAGTAAAAACATGGCACAGATCTATGTTTTAGAAAATCCGGACCGTAGCTTGATAACAGGAAACAAAAACCTCTTAGGGTGCTGTAAAAACTACTTCCAAAAAAATATATGTATATATATTCTGAAAGAAAAACAAACAACCAGGTCATTTATCAATAAGCAGCGAGTTTTGAGACCCCATAAAATGTCGAAAGCTTAGCCAGGAAGAAAGAGCACTATGTGATGCACCTATTACGGGTCTGCAATGCAAGATGGCGCTACAAGCTATGTTAAACAATAAGTCATATTCAGTGTCAGAATTTTCAAAATAATTTTTTTCCGTTTCTGGGACGACTTAGAAACAATTGTTATTAATTACTTGGTGTAAGTCAGGGATAGGGGGATCTTTTTTGTCACACAAAGAAGAGGCGTTATAACACTAATTCCAAAGCAAGGTGACCGGAAGTTGCTCCGAAATAAGCGAGCCATTTATCTTCTCGACATAGTGTATAAAATAGTTGCCAAGGTGCTCGCGAATAGACTAATGAGTGTTATATCCAAATCAGTTGCATCGGACCAGACTGGCTGGATTAGAGCTAGGTTTATAGACTTGAACATTCGAACGGTGGCTGACGTAATCGAATATTGTGAAACTGATCGCTTGAAAGGAACATTAGTGGCTAAGGTGTTGACTGGCCTGTCTCCTTGAATCCGGATGTCAAAAACTTATATTCGGAGTTAGCCATTTTTTACATCCGGATTCGAGGAGACAGACCAGTCAACACCTTATCTACTTATGATCATGCTCCTCGCCACATCACTCCAAAACCTATGAATATTAGTGGCGTTGTATTTCGAGAATTCATTCAACACTGTTGAATATAGGTTTATTTATTATGCGTTGCAGAGTTTCAAATCTGGTCCCGCTTTCATCGAATGGATACGGGTATGACGTATATAATACTATGATGTTATAGTTAAGGTAACTCAGCGTAAATTTTACGGTCAAAAGGTCAAGGTCAAAGGTCGCAATCAAGGTCAATCCTCATTTCTCAACCAACGGGTGCTATAGTGCTTGCTATAGAGTAAATTATACAGAATATGCCGTATTGGGACCTCACATGTAAATGACTTTGAAAGACCTTGACCATGAAAATTCAGGGAAGTTTCCTTGGGACATTCCTTCTATGAACTTGGTGCACGTTCAGGAAATTCACGACTTTTTGCACAATTCAAGCATTTTCCAATAGCTCCCCAGCACAGTCAAGATTGGACTTTTAGGATCTGGTTAGACCTCCAAGATATTGACCTAGGTCAATGAAAGTTGGCTATAATGTAACACACACCCACACAAACGGACGTTTTCTAGGTCTCTTGGGCTTCGAGATCTCAGCTGGGCCTACCAGGCTCCCTTCAGTGAGCGTTAGTGCCATATCCCTCTTCAGTGCGGGTGCTAGCCCTCTGTGCAGCGGCGGATCCACGACTTCATTGGCGGGGGTCTACGGAGCTCTATCCTCCCCCGCCATTGCCTCGGAGCAGCTCCCGGCTATGTATTTACCATTGGCGCCCTGGTATTTCGGGGGCGGGGGAGGGAACTTAAGCCCCCTAGCCCCTTTACTGCATCCACTTCTGTTTGTGGGGTACCCACGGTTCGCGGTCATACAGCCTCAATTCTGGGACCGGTTGGACCTGAGATGGAGTAAGGAGCCAGCGACTCGACTTGAAGCAAACGTACTAACCTGCAAGTGACGTAGCATAACTTGGACATCCAGTTGTTGTTGTTGTTGTTGTTGAATTCGCTGAACTTGATTGCCGGGACAGGAACAAAGGCAACGCTTCTGAATCCTTCCGAGGAAAAATGAACACGAAGTTACAAACTGGTTTTTCATTTGAAAATTTATCATTCCTAGACGGATGACAACGGCAAAAAAATACTGTCATGGATAACCAAGTGCGGAAGCTGGTTGAGAGAGGAAAAAATTGGGATGTTTAAGCGTTTTGTTATTACAAGTGAGCATCCTCATGTTTAATTGAGCTGTTAACAGTGGCGGATTCAGGGGGGGACCATATGTAAATAGATATGTATATGGGTAACCTTAGTTGATGCCCATGCCAACTCAACCAATGGGGTACACGGCACCCCTTCGGATCTCTATGAAATTAGGTGTATAGGGGTTCTTCCAAGTCTAGAATGCGAATCCGTGGTCGAAACAAACCTTGCAGTCTTAGTTTCGTAGAAGCAGTAACGTTAAATTGTGGCGCCACTGCATGTTTCGAAACATTCAAACAGGGACGATGGAGCAGGGGGCAGTGGGGGCAGCTGCCCCCTTAACTTGAAGACCATAAGGGCATTGCCACCCCTAACTTTCGGGAGAATAATTGTTTCGAAAAAACACCCCCACACCGGCCAAATTCAATCGTTTCAAAGCTAAATATTCATTCATACATTCACGTGCATTTTCTGTGCAACGTCCCTTCTTTTTTGTTGGTGTTGCATTTTATGTGCCAGGGCTGCTGCCCATGCTGATGTTTTGAGGCACTTGCGATATCTTTCAACTGATCGTTCACTCTTTAGTGAGGCTGCGTTTATTGCGGGCTGCTTTACTACTGCAGTCCGGTTTTCTGCGGACCTTAGGAGGGCCAATAAAATGTATGGAGGTAATGTGGCATCCCACCTCGTCTGTATGGCTATTTCGCTGGTTACGTTATCGATTGAACTTAGTTCTGCTGCAGTTTTGATAATAAATGCAAGCTAGTCTGCCTTGTAGACAGTAGACAATGTTTTGTGTTCTCTCTTTTTCCTCTCTCTGAAGTCATGGTTTTTTGTGGGTATATGCTATGGATATGTTCAACGAATAGGCTATTCGACCTAGAAACATAAGTGAGCAGACATTTTGCGGAAAGTAAGTGATGTATAGTAGTGCGGTGATGTATCCGCCATGTACCTTTATCCACGATCGATCAGTGGGCGGTGAAAATCAGGCGTTAACAAGCTATCACACAGTTTACACGTAAGTCTGAAACAGGTAGTTAATTCGCAAAGGTTACCCAAATAGGGATATCATGAATTAATATGTGCTGAACTCCTGCACCGGTAGGCACGTTAGGATTGGCGCAAAAGCCACAATGGGCTTAGGTCTTAGCACTGCTCTCACGAGCATTTTAATAAATCCATAGATTCATTCCTACACATATACACGCCCAAAAGAAACAATGCAGCTATACACACATTCAAAATATACGTTCAACATAAACTAGTTCCGGACCAGCCGATTTTATGGCGCTCCTCTGATGGCGACAGCCATGGGCAGAAGCCTACCGGACGTGCCCACCAACTGGCCGGCGCCCCCTTACCGCTCCGAAAATTCCAGAGGACCGTCTTGTTTTAATAAGAAGATATTCGAATACTTTAACCACTGCCCGTATTAGCTGGTAATATAGGCTTCTTGAATGGACTGAACTGTTAAATATGCATTTTACATTAACTCTCGGCGTCTCAGTGCTAGGATCCAATACTATCACCGGCCGGGACTTGGCCGAGATAAACCTGGTACACAGCTGGAACCGATGTGGATAGGGTAATGTGAGCATGTTGGTTTAGACTTACATCTCATTAAAGAGCATCTGTTGATTCCAAAAAAGATGTGCCTAAAAAATGGCAATAAAACAGGACGAAAATACTTTAACAGACAACACGCACATCTAGCCATTAAGACAATAATAAAATTGAGACGGCGAAGAAACACACCACCTGTCAACTTCAAAATTGCTTATAAGACAATCGAACGAATCTCGATACCTCTTGCACCGGCAACTGGCACCATTCGCACAAATTTCCGATCCAACATACAGTCTGTGCTCGCTTTAAGACGCACGGTCAATGTGTTTTGCTCGCAAAACACATTGAGGGGGGTTTGAGGCACCTTCGTTTGACGGGAGGGGACGGGTACCCACCCCCTTAGATCTCAAGAACCATGTTAGGTAGCGAAAAACGGAAAATGGCGTTGGGTAGCCTATCCACTTCTCCATCGAAAATATTCGTACCATTTTTTCAGGTCATATTTAAGGTCACTAGAGGTCAAAACATGCCGTCATAAGAATAACACGTAAATAAAGGTTTTCGGTCATTACATCTGAACAAATAAAGATAGAGCAAAATAATTTTGACCATTGGAATCATCACAGAAAGCCAAATCGAATGATATATAATATGACCTTACTAAGTCAAATGAATGACTTGACCTGACCTGAGGTCAGATCAGAGTCAAATCTAATGCAATTACAATAAACGCTCTATGACGATCCGTTACTAAGTTATTCAGTTAAAACCATTTGCTCACGTATTTCCAATGGAGAGGTCATGGTTCGTACCTGACCTTAGGTCATCGATATTAAAAATACCGGAGCATATTCTAGAGAACTCGGTGGGCCCATTATGCAATATGAGTGTCAAGTGGATAAGTTCACCCTATTCTGAATTATGCTATCTTAAACTTATTTTGGGGTCAGGTCACTTGACCTGTACTGGTGACATCACCTGAGACAGGCTAACTTAATTTTTTTGAAAGTTGTAAAAATAATGAGAGAAAAGATATGCGAGTACAGCGGCGCTAAGTTTCGCCGTTTTTATGTTATCTCTAAAAAAAGCCGAGGGGTGGGCAACCGCCCCCCTTCAATGCGCGTGTTAAGAAGTTAACAGAAAGCAGATAGGGTATCAAGCTTATTCATCCTTATTTGCTTACTTAAAGTTTTCAGCTATTGTAAGAGCTAAGTAAAAACTGAAACTGCTTTCTTGTAGCTGCTGTCACGCAAACAGGTAATAAGAAAACTGAAATGAGTTATTGGCGTCTCGCAATTTCTGCTATTCTCGGGTCGCTGCACTGTCAGCTACTTATGTTTCGTCTTTACGGATATTGCATGTGTGGTTTAATATCTTAGCTTCCTAACCTGCTGCCATGCTTCAAAATGTTCTACTCATTTCAAAGCAGTTCTCGTGGCAACAATTTTTTTGTATTACTGTTTGTTAATTGTGGCCGACCCTGGGAACTGCTGCTTTGTTGGGAGAACGGCAAACTGAGGGCGTGAGTTGTGGCAGGAAGCCTAAGCGGAAGTGAGAAAAGTGAAACTGCGATGGGATGCATTTGTTTACTTTATCCCCGGTAAAAAAGGCGAGATAGGTCGAGGAGGTGACTTCATTCGACACTTTACATTAGTACCGACTATTCATACGGCTATTTCCTTTAATTTCTTTTGGCCAGTGGCTTTGCCATTGGAAGGGGTAGGGGTCGGAACCCGCTGTTTGTGGGAAATGAACGGGTTTTCACCTTTAGCATGTAACCAATAAAACATAATTGTTAAAGGCAGGCTCAATGAATGGAGAGTCAGCTTTAGCAATTAAATGTGACCTAAACGCTGTCAAATCCCCTAAAAAATTTTCTGCCCTTCTGTTAAATACACATAAGAAAAAGCGGGCCCCCTTGCTCCCTAGAAATACCTGACGACGTTCTTGACTTTGGCAGTGTATAAAGTAAAATTGCTTCACATGACTTCTTTGGCCGCCGTCACTGAATGAAGCAGGGAAGCACACAGGGAAAAGCCTAAATTGTGTTTTTGTATTGCATAATTTTTTCTCTCAACCTTCTCACATTCAAGGTGCCCTAAGACCGAAAAATATTGATTGTAATCCCAAACTGCGCTGATATTTCATCCTCCCCTCCCCGTCCCGGCTGTGCTGGGCCGGCCGGTCACCGGGCATCGCTGTAAACGACCGTCGGACATGCCCGCTAGTGGCTTGAATTGTGGAGAGTGGGCTTATTACATTGGAGTGAGTCGAGCTACTGGGCTGATATCTCCGTTTGTCAGCGATCGTACTTTGTACGGGACCTGATGGAACCCCACGTAACGAGCACAGTCGGAGACCGTAACGCAGCTGGTGAGGGCACGTTTGTAGAACCCCGCTTTTTGTCGATACAGTAACGAAGTGTTGTATCAATACAGGTGCTTTAATTCCGTTAATTCTTAAACATCGCTCCTTAACAAATTCAGCGCTATGCACAATAATGGAGGATGACGGAGGAGGCCTAAAAAACGGGATGGAATTCATGGCTCAATAACTGATAGCGATAAAACGATGATTTTGGGTTCATATTGAAACTCTTCATCAGACGGCTTGAACAAGCGCACATAATGTTGACTTTGCCCCTTCACCGTCTCTCTACCGGGGATGGATTCGACCCCCTCATTATGTTTCGCGATGGGAGAAAAATGGCTCGGTGTAGGGCAATGCCGCGTGGCAAGTGTGAATCAAAATTAATTTGACACACCTCGACCAAATTTCAAGCCAAGGTCAGGTCACTGAGCTATGATGTCATTTCTAAACCGATGTAACGCCATTTTTTCTCAAAACAAGGTTGAAAAAACCGAGAGTAACTCGGCTTCTAGAAGAGCTAGCCATCAAGTTTCTACACAGCATTCGAAAACTTTTGAAAACGAAAATCCAGATTCTAACATCCATTTTGAGGTCATGTCCATAACAAAGGCACCAGAGCACCCTTTGCCCCGCATTGGATGCGCTACTTCTTGCAGAGGCTATCGAGGGTTTTTATCGATTCTAGTAGTGACTGTAACTTTATAAAATAATTGCATGGTCGCAAATCTGACCACGCGATAAGCTGAATAAAGGTAGAATTAAGAGAAACTATTCCTATAGTAGATAATTTGATTTCCCTAGTTGTTACCCAGCAGCCATGGGAAAGTGAAAAATGTACTCTCACTTCTTATCATCTATCAGCATTGGGAAACATTTGGGGGAGCGTCGGGTATCAAAACATCAGAATATAACCACTATTAAACTTCAACCGACGACAGACGCAACAAAATACGAGGTGCCGCTTTTGGCACCGGCAGCACCTCGTAAACATAGGTAAGCCGCGTGGACTCCGCACGGCGCGTAAGCATGTGAAGAACCGCCGCGTTCAGCGGTGGGCCGACAACGACTACAGGAAGGCCAACCCCTTCGGAGGAGCATCACACGCAAAAGGAATCGTCCTTGAGAAAGTGGGAGTGAAGGACAAGCAGCCGAACTCTGCCATCCGGAAGTGTAGGCGTGTGCAGCTGATGAAGAACGGCAATAAGATCACAGCCTTCGTGCCGCGTGACGGTTGCCTCAACTACGTGGAGGAGAACGACGAGGTCCTGATGGCCGGGTTCGGTCGGAAGGGTCACGCCGTCGGAGAAACCCTGGTGTCCGTTTCAAGATCGTGTAGCAGGCCTACGTCTCGCTGCTGGCGCTGTACAAAGAGAAGAAGGAGCGGCCACGCTCGTAGACTCAAATACACTATGTCCGCGTAAAAAGCCACAAACGATTTTCGTCCAAAACCAAGAGAGGAGTATGTTGTACATGCATGTCAGTCGGCTTTCACAGGGGAGGAGACCCAAGATTGACTAGTTCCATTTCCGGGTAGTGTCGACTTCGACAGCAGTGAATGACGAAAGCCGACACTGAACCAAAGCAAACATTCGTCCATCAATGAACTCTCTTGGGAGTTGTAGACTATGTGTCGACATGGCATTCAAATAAAATATAACCGGTCCCAACTATCGTAAGCGGTTTACAAGCTGGTAAACTACGAATACCATTATCTTTGTAATCATATATTACAAAAGCTGTTATTGGTTTGGTTTGAATCTAAAAGTACCGCAACACATTTTTTAGTCGTACCTAAGAGAACAATGTTCGGATTAAAGCCCGTGGCATCAAAGGATAGTTCTATAGCCCCAGTCGCCTGCCTTCAGAGTACACTGAGGGAAATTTGTATTCCTATGTGCTCTATCTAATCCGGAATCACGGTCTGCTCGAGCATAAAATGATGTCATGAAACCTTATTCAAGGAACATTTGAGCATGCTTGCTCTCATTAGATCCTCTTCCCAGCATAATTCCAGCACACACTGAGAGAAAAATTGATTCCTTTTGGATAAACTGAGTCGGTGCTGAAAGCGAGTCTGGATTCCGGTGTCAAACTCGGTTGAAATCAGGCAGAATCAGGCTCATTGTATTCCCGTCGCAGACTCAATGTTATCTCATGGACTAGATTTAGTCTAGCACGTAGTGTTTTCTGAAGCTCATAGAATGATCACCGTAAGCTCAGGAATAAAATGACTGATGGCTGGCTTCAAATGATTATTCGTGGTGAAAAATAGAATGGGCTCGTTTTCAGTAAATACTGGATAGATAAAGCTGAAAATCCTCAAACCGTCTATTCTTACCATCATCTTGACCATAAAGTTAAGTTTTTGACCATCTGACCTCTCAAAGGTCATGTCAGGTCACAGGAGCACAGAGTGATAGTTTTGCCAATAACTTCTCACTGAATTGAGATAAAGCTCTCATTTTGCTTTCATTGTGCTTATATTGTCACGGGGAGACGATTGATATGCAACATGACTATACCAGGTCATTCTGTGACCCTGACCTAGCTCGAGGTCAGGTCATTTTCACCATATGGCCTAACAAGGTCATACTATACATTATTCGATTCACCGCGATGAGAGAAATCCAGTGATGCATAAATATTTGCTCTAGCTCCCCTGAGTACAGATCTAGAGAGAGAAACGTAAATTGCTCTGTTGTAAGCCTATGGAGCCTTCTTTAACCTGTGCTGACCTCAATATTGACCTGACATAAAAATATTCCATATAATTTATCTTGGTCTTGTCAAGAGCTTTCTAATGCCGTCCGTAATTTTCCTTTAGCTTTTCTAGGAAATGAGATACGGAGGGGGGGGCGAAATTCCCCCCAAGCGGGGCGCGTCATGCAAGGGACCCCAGCGGGGCGCGTGTTAAACGCATTTCATGTGTGTCCAAAAACTGTGAACGTGATTGTTGTTGAATGTTTGTGTCCTTATACAAAGTTATGATTAGGTTATCTTTTCTAGAGGGTGAAGTGGACTGCGGTTAACAAAGTGGATTACCGTCATTATCATTAAACAAAGTTAATCAAATATCAAGGCCACAACAGCAATATAAGTAACATCTTTACAGAAAGTTTTGATTTCAGACAAAATACACGAAGACTAAAGAGAAACATTCAGTGAACCCAAAGAAATTCCAGGCACGACTAAAAGTATGTTTCGCAGACTACAATTATACACTGAGAGAAATTTTTATTCCTATGTGCTCTATCTAATCCGGCATCACGGTCTGCTCGCGCATAAAATGATGCCATGAAACCTTATTAAAGGAACATTTGAGCTAGCTACCTCTCATTAGATCCTCTTCCCAGCATAATTCCAGCACAGGAAGTGTTTTGTAGGCCCTGCCAGCTTAAAATGATTCTCGGCTTCTAAACATGGTAGGAAAAAGTTTAATATGATACCAATATGGTGTTACAAGTGGGATCTTCCTTATACCACAAAGCATCATTTTACCATAGGTGCTCCACCTATTCTAGCCGCGAAATTAAAAGAGCTATTAACACGCGCATTGACGGGGGCGGTACCGCCCCCTCGGGTTTTTCGGAGATAGTAAAAACGCGGCGCGTACGCCCCGTACTTGGTATACCTTTTCCCTCATTATTTTTACAACTTCTGTGAAAATTTTAAGGTTAGGTCATCTCAGGTCAGGTCACCAGTACAGGTCAAGTGACCCGACCTCAAAAAAAGTTTAAGATAGCATAAGTGGGAGCAGGGTGAACTTATCCGATTGAAACTCATATCACATAATGGCCCCACCGAGTTCTCTAATATATGTTCCGGTATTTTTATATCGATAACCTAAGGTCAGGTACGACGCATGACCTCTCCATTGGAATTACATGGGAAAAATGGTTTTTACGGAATAACTCAGTAACGGATGGTGATAGAGCATTTATTTTAGCTGCATTAGACTCGCCTGGGCTTTGCAGTTCTAATGATATGCATTTTATATAATTTGACCCTGACCTGACCTCAGGTCAGGTCAAATCCTTGATTTGACCTAGCAAGGTCAAATTATATATCATTCGATTCGGCTTGCTAAGAGGATTCATACAGTTCAAGTCGTTTTGCTCTATCTTTACTTGTTCAGATGTAATCCCCGAAAACTGAATTTTACATGTTATCCCTATGACGGGCATGTTTTGACCTCTCGTGACCTTAAATGTGACCTGACAAAAAAATGGCCAAATGTTTCCGATGGAGAAGTGGATGGGCAGCCCAACGCCGTTTACCGTTTTCGCTACCTACCGTGGTTCTCGAGATCTTAGGGGGCGGGTACCCCCCCCCGTCAATGCGAAGGTGGCTCAGACCCCCGTCAATGCGCGTGTTAAAATCCTCTTCGAAGTTTCAATTTATACTAGGAATTATTCTGTCACCAGAAATAACCAGAAATATGGGAGCTTTAGCTGCAGAATCATTCGAAAACCCAGTGTATTTTGATCCCACGTCAAAGCGTATCCGGAGATTGCGAGCACGTGCTCGACCCGCGATTGAGAAAACTTACTCGCCGTTTCGCGCCAACTTCAGTGTTCCCGCCATTGCACGCAGAGCTGGCACAAAGCTTTGGCGTTGTGATCCGAGCGAAATTTGAGAGGAATAGCTGACCCTTTTCACTTTACGTTGGCACGTGCTTCTATATCGATCCAACTCAGGTTTTGACCTGAGGGGCCAGAAGAAGCCACGCTACATTTGGCATGGCTTAAGGGAGAAGCCACATCGACAGACCTAGCGGTGATAACCAGGGACGGCGGATTCCAGGGTGCAAGTGGTGCAGTTGCACCACTCGATTTTTTTCAAGTGGTGCAAAAGTATCTTTTTGCACCCCTTGTTTTGGCTTTGTACAGGAGGCGCCCCCTCCCCCGGCCTCAGCCGGCGCCCCGACCGGTCAGAGAAAATCTAGCCTAATTACCGCCTACCTGAAGAGGTAGGATCCCCTGTGAAAAATAGACATTTTCATATATGAATGGTGCCCCCCTTACATCATAGCCGCGCCCTGGGCAGCAAAATGCGCCCTCCCCCTTGGGTAAAGTTGCCCCTCTGGGTAGCATAGGCGCCCTTGAAAAGCGTAGACACCTCCTGGACAGCTGAGGCGCCTCCGAAGAAGAGAAACGGCGCCCCTGGATATCACATGCGCCCCCTGGACAGCAAAAGGCGCCCCCCGCAGAGAATTGGCGCCCCCTGGATAAAATAGGCGCCCTTGGGTAGGAAAGGCGCCCCCTGGAGAGCAGAGGTGCCTCCTGGAGAGAAAAAGACGCCCCCGGAGAACAACGGCGGCAAGGATGGCGGATTACGCGGGACAGGGTCTACAGTTGCACAGCATGAAAAATGTTGGTGTGCAAAAGTATCTTCTCGCACACCTAGTTTTGAGCTAGTCCGGAGAGGCACCCCCCCCACGGATTTGGTTGGCACCCCCGGATTTGGCCGGCGCCCCTGCCGGTCATAGAAAATCAAGCCTGATCACCGCCTACCTAAAGAGGTAGGATCCTCTGTCAAAAAGACATTTTCATACATGAATGGCGCACCTTGACATCAAAGCTGCGCCCTGGAAAGCAAAAGGCGCCCCCTTGAGTAAAGGCGCCCCTCTGGATAGCATAGGCGCCCTTGAAAAGCGTAGGCACCTCCTGGACAGCTGAGGCGCCTCCGAAGAAGAGAAACGGCGCCCCTAGATATCTCATGCGCCCCCTGGACAGCACCGGCACCCCTGGACAGCAAAAGCCGCCCCCCGCAGAGAAAGGGCACCCCCTGGATAGCATAGGCGCCCTTGGATAAGAAAGGCGCCCTCTGGAGAGCAGAGGTGCCTCCTGGAGAGAAAAAACGTCCCCCCCCCGAGAGCAACGGCGGCAGGGACGGCGGATTCCGCGGGACAGGGTCTGCAGTTGCACACTATGAAAAATGATGGCGTACAAAAGTATATTTTCGCACACCTGGTTTTTAACTGGTACGGAGAGGCGTCCTCCCCCACGGATTTGGGCGGCGCCCCGGATTTGGCCGGCGCCCCGGCCGGTCAGAGAAAATCAAGCCTAATCACCGCCTACCTAAAGAGGTAGGATCCTCTGTGAGAAAAACATTTTCATATATGAATGGCGCACCTTGACGTCAAAGCTGCGCCCCGGAAAGCAAAAAGGCGCCCCCATGGAGCAAAGGTGCCCCTCTGGATAGCATAGGCGCCCTTGGATAGCGTAGGCGCCTCCTGGATAGCGTAGGCGCCTCCTGGATAGCCGAGGCACCTCCGAAGAAGAGAAACGGCGCCTCTGGAAATCACATGCGCCCCGTGGTTAGCACAGGCACCCTTGGACAGCAAAAGGCGCCCACCGCAGAGAAAATCGCTCTTCTGGATATTATAGGCGCCCTTGGATAGGAAAGGCGCCCTCTGGAGCGCAGAGGTGCCTCCTGGAGAGACAAAGACGCCCCCGGAGAGCAACAGGGACAGGGACGGCGGATTCCACGGGACAGGGTGTGCAGTTGCACACCTTGAAAAAATGATGGGTGTACAAAAGTATATTTTTGCACACCTGGTTTTGACCTCGTCCGAGGAGGCCCTGGCGGATTTGGGTGGCACCCCCGGATTTGG